>MEJB01000043.1:1061914-1161919 GCA_001752375.1 Rhazya stricta
TTTATTGGCTACGGTGATTCCGAGTTTGGTTATCGATTCTGGGATGACCAAAACCGGAAGATCATTCGAAGCAGGGACGTCATCTTTAATGAACAGGTATTTTATAAGGACAAGCTGCTAGAGACTCCAGAAAGCCAAGTATTTGAGAACAAAAATTCAGAAATGGTTGATCTGAGAGATTTCCCGACACATGAGTCTAAACAAGCAGCTCAAGAAGAATATCAGGAAGAAATTGACAAAGAAGCTGATGAAAATGATGACCCCGGCCTAAGTTAGCAAACACCGGTCACCGAATTACATCGGTCTTCCCGCATCAGAAGACCGACCCAAAGGTTCTCACCATCCCTCAATCACATTTTGCTCACCGACAAAGGAGAACCCGAATGCTACGAGGAAACAAAGAAAGYTGATGAATCCAGCAAGTGGGAGTTGGCGATGAATGACGAGATGGACTCGTTATTGTCAAATCAAAYGTGGGAATTAGCCGAGCTCCCAGTGGACAAGAAAGCATTGCACAACAAATGGGTTTATCGGATAAAGGAAGAGTATGATGGAAGCAAGCGCTACAAAGCGYGGCTGGTTGTAAAGGGCTTTCAACAAAAGGAAGGCATTGACTACACCGAGATTTTCTCTCCGGTAGTCAAGTTGGTGACCATCCGAACTGTTCTCAGCTTAGTGGCCAGAGAAATTTACATCTTGAGCAAATGGATGTGAAAACTGCATTCCTTCACGGGGAATTGGAGGAAGAAATCTATATGAAGCAACTGGAAGGCTTTGAGGTCAAAGGCAAAGAGAAGTTAGTGTGCAAACTGAAAAAGAGTTTGTACGGGTTGAAACAAGCTCCAAGGCAATGGTACAAGAAATTTGACAGTTTTATRAAGAAAGCCGATTTCATGAGGTGCGAAGCAGATCATTGTTGCTACTTCAAGAGAYTTGAAGGTTCGTATATGATTTTGCTTCTCTACGTCGATGACATGCTCATTGTGGGAGCAAATTTTCATGAAATCGAGAAGTTGAAGAAAAGATTGTCAAAGGAATTTGCAATGAAGGATCTTGGCACCGCGAAGCAAATCCTCGGGATGAGAATTATCCGAAGTAAGGAGGGGTTGAAACTTTCTCAAGAAGAAATATGTGAAAAAGGTCATCAAGAAGTTTAATATGGAAGGCGCCAAGTCATTTAGCACTCCTTTGGGGAGCCATTTTCAGTTATCCAAAGAGGACTCCCCAGTGACCGAGGAGGAGAGGGCACACATGGATACTATTCCTTACGCTTCGGCTATCGGAAGCCTCATGTACGCCATGGTATGTACGAGGCCCGACATTGCAYATGCAGTGGGAGTTGTTAGCCRATTTATGAGCAATCCGGGTAAGCAACATTGGGAAGCTGTGAAGTGGATTTTGAGGTATCTCAAGGGAAGCACAAGTTTAGCTTTGTGCTTTCGAAAGTCAGATTCGGAGCTTAAAGGGTTCGTTGATGCTGCCAATAGCGGTGACATTGATGGTAGCAAGAGCACCTCCGGTTATATCTACACATTCGGAGGCACTGCAATTTGTTGGGTTTCAAAATTGCAGAAGATCGTTGCTCTCTCTAGTTGCGAGGCTGAGTACGTTGCTGTGACGGAGGCAACAAATGAGATGATTTGGCTACAGTCTTTTCTTCAGGAGCTAAACCAGAATCTAAAAGGCAACACACTTTATTGTGATAGCCAGAGTGCCATTCACTTGGCGAAGAACCCTGTTTATCATGCTCGGACGAAGCATATATAGCTTCGGTACCACTTCATCAGATCAGCTTTGGAGAACGAGTTGCTAGTACTCGAGAAGATAGCAGGAAGTCAGAATCCTGCGGATATGTTGACGAAAGTTTTACCAAACCAGAAACTGAAGTTATGCAGAACTTCAGTTGGGCTCGTCGACTGATGATGGAAGCCGCTGCTCGCAAACTTGAAGATCTGTGAGCAAGATTAGTCTTCAAGTGGGAGATTATTGTGTGTGAAGTCTAATCTTGCAAGGGTATTTTAGACTTTTCACATGTATACCATTGTTGACCTAGTTTTCTTTCTATTTATTTGCTTTGGTTATGAGCCGCCAGAGTGTGACGTTGTGAGCGTGCATCAGAGCAGCCCTGGTGGGAATAGTAAAACAGAGAGAAACAGAGGTAGACAAAAGGAAGAGGGGAGTTCCGGGTCAAACAGCAGAATTCTTCTTTTGAGCATTATAGTGATTGTTTCTTGGCGCAGCAGCAAGTGGAATGTACCTCCTACACATTGGAGGGAAACCACTATAATTTCTGGATGTCCAAATTTGATTTTTTCTAGCTTATTCTGTTACCTATATCTACAATTTCTAAGATTGGGACAAAGAAAATACAAAACTGAAAAAAACCAAACAAGGCCTAACAAAAATTTGATACTTTTGGTGCCCTCCAACCTATCCTAAGCCTCTGAATGGCCCTCGACTAAACTGCCTGGTTTAAAAGAGCAGAGAAACCTTCCATGCATAACATAAAAAGGAAGGGAGAGATTGGATCACCTTGCCGAATACCTTGGCTAGGTCAAAACATTTGAGAAGGCTCCCGATTAACTAACACCTGGAATGACAACGAAGTCACACACCTTATAAGACCTCTATCATACATCTAGGTATCCTCAATTTCAGCAATATCCATGCTAGATAACTCGAGTCTACCCGATCATGTGCCTTACACATATCTAATTTCAGTGCAATATATGGATGCTGACCATTACCTTTTTGAAGCCAACGGAACAACTCGAATGTGATAATGGCATTATCYGCAATCAATCGCTCCTTAACAAAGGCACTCTGCGACTCATTTACTATACTTGGTAGCACCCGCTTCAGTCTGCTTGCAATTGCCTTCAAAATAATATTATACACTATATTGCAAAGATTGATCAGATGGAAATCAACAACTCTTTTAGGTTTGTTGGACTTAGGGATTAAAACAACATATGTTTGGTTTATACCTCTCATCTTTTGCCCATCATTTAGCACAACCAGTGCTAAGTGGGTAACATCATTACCAACAATGCCCCAAAACTTCCAATAGAAAAATGCATGCAACCCATCCGGCCCTAGCGCTTTCGTTTGGTGCATATCCTTCAAGGCCCAATACTTCCCCGAAAATGGCTGCTGTAAAGAAGTAAATCGTGCCTTATCCGTTCTATTGCTTCATCCATTCTATTGCCCCAACCCTCCCCTATTAAAGCATTATAGTTGCAGACTTTTTCGTAAAAAGCTATTGGTAATAATCAACAAAGACATCTCCTAGTAATCCTTCCTCTGTATGCAGAACACCATTAGAATCGACCACCCGATCCGCAATTTTGATTACCTTTCTACTGCGCATGGTGATGAAAATAGCTAATGTTCTGATCTCCCAAAGATAGCTACTTATTACCACTCCTCACTTTCCAAAATTCCTCTTGGAGCTGGAGCAGGTGATCYAAGGTGCCCTAGACATCTGCAATTTCTCGCTGAGAACCATGCAGATCCATAACCCTCTGTAATTGTTTCTCGAATTCCCTAATCTTGCATGATAAATAACCATACTTGTCTCAGCTGCAGTCGTATAGATTCTTTTGGAAGTGAGTAATGTTCTGGGTAAAATTTTTCGAAATTGATCTATCACGACACCATAGCCAATAGGGCTCAAATTTAAAATATTTTTGCTTACGTCGTTTGCCACCACTTGGCAATCTCTGAGGCTTAGTAACCAATAATAGGGGCGAATGATCAGAGTGGCCAATAGGTTTCAGCTTGATTATTGTTGCAGGGAAAAGATCAACCCAGGCCTCATTACCCGTAACCCGATTCAACTGCACCGATGTTCGCCATGACCTGTCCTTTCTATTACACTCGGAGTGGGTGGGCCGCTTCTAGTTGACATCCCTCAACCCTGCAGTCTACACCACTCTCTGAAAAATATCAATCTGCGATTGTTGCCTGTGAGCACCTCCCATCTGTTCTAATGGGAAAGGGACTTCATTGAAGTCACATGTGCAAACTCATGCAACAATCCTTCCACTCCCAATCCTAGACAATGTTTCAAAACATTAATGCCATTGCTCTCGCATAGGCTGCCCATAAAACCCAAGAACAAACCACACTGGGTGTTYTGATGTAGCCTCCACTTTAATGTCAATCTGACATTGTAAATACTTTTGTAATGATAAATGTAAGTCATGTTTCCATAACATTGCCAATGTATCACCAATAACCTGTCAATCAACAAYGATGCCACGTGTGAAGCTAGTTCTCTGTTGTATAGCATACATCATCCGTCAAGAGGACTAAGTCTCACAAAGAAAAATTACTGTAGGATCTTCTGAATTTATCAACGATTGTAGGTATCGAACTGCAGCTAGATTCCCAAGCCCCCTGTAGTTCCATGTTAACAAACTCATTGCGTTCTTTGCGGCGTTGCCATCAACAATTATACCCGAATTTTCCCTAGAAGCCTTCTATTTTTTTGGCAAAACTAGAGTTATTCACGTCTAAACTCTTCTCCCAGTGAGTTAACTTATATTTCTCACCTAGTGACAATGGCCCATCCCCTCGCAGACCATAAGCCTCAGCCATTTCATCATTCACCAACCAATTTACAAAACTTCCCCCTTCCACACCTCTCGCACCCATCCCAGATGCATCATGCACATTAGCAACCCTAGACACCCATGCACGATAATCAACTTGCTGAATTTTGAGTTTACACTTATTCAATTCAATCGTTTTGGTGAACCCAGGTCATGCCTGCCACCAATAAGTGATGCATCTGCTACAGTTGCAACCTCCAGTCCCTCTTCAAACAGACCTACCATCATTACCTCAACATCAGCCGTTGCCATTAACACTACAAACCCTTCCGACGCCTGACCCACCCTATTGCCAACCTCCTTTTTCACCCCATGCACCCCATCTCCTAAGCTATAAAATATGTGAGTCGAAAATGGGGCATGGGTGACCGATGCACTCGACCTAGCCCTTTTTAAAGGTGGAAATAGAAAGGTAATGTAATGTTGGCCTCTTTGCGAGGTGAAAGTGAATGTAATATTAATCGCCTTGCATGCTACCGRTAGAATATGACATGGTTCCAAATAATAATTGTCCAATGCAGAGCTTAATGGTTAGGCGAAACACTAAGTAGGCTCACGACAGTACCAAAAAGTTAATTTTGAAAAGTTAAAGTAAAAGGGATACTATTTTTGAAGATTTTACAGATCAAACATATCATGAGCATTCATGACAACAATGAAAAGTTAATTTTGAAAAGTTCAAATAAAGGGAATACAATTTTCGAAATATTTTATAGATCAAACATAGCATGAGCACTCATATATGGAGTTTGCTTACCAAGCTTTAGCTAACCTCTTACCCTAATTCTATATTTCAGGTGAGGATAGTTAGGTGGTTCAAGGGGATTGCTTGGAAGCAGACTCGAATTTAGATAGTGCCTTTTTTTGGTGATTTAGTTATTACAATTATAATGTTTACTGAACATTGGATTTCAAATAGTTACTTTTACTTATATATGGATTTTGACGAATGATTTCAGTAAACAGTTATGTGGTATGTTGTTTTCTTTGAAAGTTATTAATTAGAAAATGAATCTTTTCATTATTAAAGTTTTAAAGTTATATTTTTGATTCCGCACACATAGGCCAGGGAATGCTAATATCCTTAGTCTTTTTTTCTAGTATATATCTATAGATATATTAGTTTTAATTTATTATCGTACTTTATTTCTAGTTTCCTTACTATTATATCTCTTTAGATATAATAGTTTGAATTTTCTAATTTATGCTATCTTACTTTTATTCTTTCTTTCTACTATATCTTTATAGATATATTAGTTTGAATTTATCAGTTTACTATCTTACTAGTTTACTACAATCTTATTCTTTCTAACCTGCTGTAATTTACTTGTTTACTATTTTATTAGTTTATTACAATCTTACTAGCTTTTTTACACTTTATTAGTTTACTACTTACTAGTTTAATACTTTACATTTTACATTTCACTGGTTTACATTTCACTGGTTTACTACTTTGACTACTTACAAGTTTACTTTACATTTTACTTACTTTGTTACTAGCTTTATTTACAATCATTTTTATTTAGTTTCTTGCTTTATTACCGGTTTTTTTACTCTATTTTACTAGCTTTATTTACATTTATTTTATTTACTTTATTGCTTTATTACTAGCTTTTTTATTGTATTTTACTAGCTTTATTTACATTTATTTNGCTTTATTTACATTTATTTTATTTACTTTATTGCTTTATTACTAGCTTTTTTATTGTATTTTACTAGCTTTATTTACATTTATTTTATTTACTTTCTTGCTTTATTACTAGCATCATTTACATTGATTATTACTTACTTTCTTGCTTTATTATTATCTTTTTTATTCTAATTTACTAGCTTTGCTTACTTTTATTTATTTACTTTCTTGCTTTATTACTAGCTTTTTTACTCTAGCTTACTAGCTTTATTTACATTTATTTTTATTTACTTTATTTCTCTATTACTAGCTGTTTTACTCTATTTTACTAACTTTATTTACATTTACTTTATTTACTTTCTTACTTTATTACTAATTGTTTACTCCATTTTACTAGCCTTATTTACATTCATTTTTATTTACTTTCTTGCTTTATTACTAGCTTTTTTACTTTATCTTACTAGATTTATTTACATTTATTTTATTTACTTTCTTTCTTTATTATGAGCTTCTTTTACTTTATATTACTAGCTTTATTTACATTTATTTTATTTACTTTCTTAACTTATTAGAAAATGAAAAATTATAACTTTAATGGGGAAGAGATAGAAGCTTTTGAGCCTTTTTAGGGTATAGAACAACATCAAGATTTAAGAGAAGATCTAAGTGAAGATATAGATGTAGAAGACTTAGATAAAATTCTTGAAATCGTCGATTCTAGTATAATGCCAATCCTCCGATTCTAAATAATCTTACAACCTGATTTTAGTATAATCTTACAACTTGATTCCAGTATTGTGCCGCCATCCGGGCCTAGACAAACAAATAGGGGCAAAATACAACAAAATATTGGAAATTCTTTTAGAAAGATATAATTAGAGATAAAGTCATATCTAAGTTTTGTTGGGGAGAGTTAAGTCATAAACGTGGGGACGGAATGAATACCTTGTATAGGCACTTGAAAGCATTATGTGAAAATGAAATTAGTCTTAAAAAAATATAAATACATACCTCGGGGAAATAGTTAGTGATAATTTTAACTATAATCATGAAAGAATTAGAAAGAGAATGACTAGATTTGTGGTTACAACTAATACGGCAATAGGTATGGGTCGAAATTTTCTTTATTTTTAAATAATTGTTTAAATCTTAGTTACGAAAGGATTCCTAGATCAACACTAAGATTCAATCTTCTTTGCGTATATAAAGAAATGAAGGATGGAATTATCCCTTGATTCTACAAATGATTTTTTCTTATTAACATGCAGGAAGGGTTGTGTGGAAGAACATTATTTGTGTATCATTTGTCATTGGATTGACGAAGAATGAAATATATAAAAAAGACTTTTACGATTTAGAGGTTTTGAATATCCCAACAACGCTAGTCATATTTTTAGAATAATTATAATTATTTGTCATGAATTCATAATATTAAATAAGATAATGCGTACTTTTTTTATAATGCTAGAAATAATAATATCTCAATACATTCATTTAAATCTTACATGTCCCCAATTCTAGATTGTAAAATCTTTCATAATAGTGTGTATGCCACATATTAAATTCATGTGTTAAGGCTTGGTATAAAAGTGTACAAGATTAAATGCTGATTATAAGATATGTAGTGTTATTATTTAATATTTCACTATTAGAACCTAACGTTTTAGAACATTGTGTTTTGGACAAGGTAGAACTTATAAGAGGTTTAAGTTAAATGTTCAAACACCAAAAAATAATACTTTGTAAGATTATTTTTCTTAGCTTTTTCCTCCACCAAAAATGCCTGATTCTTTAGAATGAATTTAAAAATTTAGCACCGTCCATTTGAAAGTTTTAAAAGAAGTAAAAAGTTGTTCTTTGAAGCTCCTAAAGAATTGACGAAAACATCAAACAGAGATTGTGGTTCAAGCATGCATGAGTGGGTTAACATGTGCTTGCATTGGAATAATGATCATCTCCCCACAATCCCACTTGCAGAACTTCTTCACTGATACTGATTTTGGTTAGCCAAGTTTAGAAAGAAAAAGAAAAATTGCTCCTTGCCTTTATTTTGGGGTCTGCTACAAAGTGTCTTTCAATTTTCAATTGCTATAAAGCGCTAAAGCTTTTTGTGCTTCGAAACTACAACGAGTACATATGGGCACCACTACTACTAAGTACAACCGCTACCAAGTTATGCATCCAAGTTTTTGAAGGTTGTAGAGTAAAATCCCTTTATCTTTACAAGGTCTTTTATAAAAAGTCAAACTTGAATTTAAAATATCAATTTTCAATGATTTAGATGGCAATTTTACTATCCACTCCACATTCATTCTACACACATGCAATTCAAAAAGAAAATTATAAGGAAGGAAAGTGTACTACTACAATTGAAAGGGAGAATTTTCGTCTATTTTAAATGGGTTTTTGCAATAAAATTCGCATAAAAATAAATTTCTAAAGGGTTGACATAAATGGGCAGGTCACAGTTATAGTTTACAATATACCAAAACAAAATTGCAAATACTGATTGCAACTGAAATCCCCCTCAATTTTGTCAATGTTTTCATATTTTTCGGCTGAGCACATGTAGGCTGCAATCCCTTTTTGTGACCTCTATGTTGTAAAAAAACTTGGCGATAAAGGTTAGGATTTTAGTTTATTTAKATCGCAAAATTGACATATATGTCGGAAAAACTTGCGACTGATAGCGACCTAACCCGACCACAGCCTTAGAAAATGAGTTGAGGAAAAAAAMCTATATTGCAAACAATATTTGCTATATATACATGCACGTTTTTCAATTAATAGAAAATAGACAAGTACTTATTTAATTTTACTACCCAAAATAAACACCATGTCTCATATCATAACAATTACTTAAATAAAACATATTAGTAACAAAATATTGTACGCTAAAATGTGTATGCAATATAAAATACAGCTATAAAGAAATCTCATATTTCAAATAAGAAGTCTCAACAAGTAAAATGTAGTTTCATATACAAACTTAAGTGTCAAATACAAATACAAGCGTGTTCTAAAGTTGTCTTGAAGATGATGCTCCTATGAACCCATGTTTCACGTAATTTCTTCTCTTCTATTATGATCTAGTTGATAATAATTTCCACCTCTAGAGAAAGAGTGGAGACTTTGGAAATCCATTTTCATGTACCTTTATTTTATGCCTGCGGCCCGGACGATTACATTTCATATATGACTTGTAATGCTCAAGTATAAAAGGTGTAAGCGGATAACTTATCTCACTTCTAACCAAATAAAAATCACATTTGTATATGTTTTTATAATTACTTTTCGAGTACATGTCAAGAACAAGTTCCGAAAGATCCCAACATGTTTTACAGCAGACACCAAATGAGTGCGGAAATGATATTTTATAGATCCTCAAATTCTTTTACTACATATTTTTTTGAGAATACGAACCGTGTAGATATTGCTACTCTTATCATCTTCTTTAATTTGAGATGTGACACTAAATCACAGTGGATGACCGTGGGAAGATACTTTTTATGCGGTGGGCTTATTTCAGTAACTTTTTTGTAATCATTATTCATGCAACTAAGTATAAATAGTTAGAAGACATATATAGGTCACAAATTAATTCTTAATGGAATTAATTACACCCAAGTATTCATCTTCCATTGTTTTAAAACAATTCTCAGAGAGCTTAGAAGTTTCATGCGAAACTGGCGTTTTCAAAGGTTGAAAGCTTCACGAAAATGAGCTCAAAATAACTTTTGAATCTATATCCTAGTTTTTCCTATGACATATTACATATATCCATAAAATAAATGAACGTATAAATACAGAATCTTAAGCCCTTAAAATTTTCACATATACAATATAACTAAGCAAATAAAATTCTCCTGTAAATAGTTTAATATTGGTACTTTCGAGCTGGATATAACCACAAATCTTAGCATCATTTAACAATTCATTACCACCCAAGGTAGAGATCCACATCAAAAGTTGTAGCAGTAATCGAAAGAAAGACATCCGAAGGGTTCAAATACTCTGGACATAATACAAACAATTTATCTCGCATAGCCTTAACATGTTCTCAACTTTTAGCGCATCTATTATTCCTTCTTTTCTGGGTACTTTTATCCAAAAATCTAAACCTTTTCCGTGTGGATTTCTATGATTAATCAAGGCAGGAATGAAACAGGAAGAATATTTCACAAGAAGATCAACCAAGAAAGTGGAGTGCATAAGCTGGAAGTTTGTATGGTCATTCTGTCTAGCAAGTATAATTTGAACAAACTTCACTTCTAACATGATCTTCAAAACGTCCTTAGGTTGAAATGGAATTAATAAAACTCAATTGATTCATTAGAAATGAAATAGCTGAGGGAAAAGGAGAAAGAAAGGCACCTTAATGCTGATTATGGGTGTATGACAACAACTTCAAGTTGCACTAAAATGGGGACGTTCTCTGCCCAAATTTGGAAGTGAATAAAGGCAAGGAGGAAAGGCCATATAACCAGTGTGCTCAAGGTAAGGATTCAATAGAAATTAAAGAACAGAAAAAGTACCCGCCGATGTGACACAATGAAGATGAAATTTCTCAGCTTGTTTCGTGTGAGCAAAGAGAATAAAGGAAGTTGTTGTCTATATACCTTCAGCTAGGTGATGGCTTGATTCAATAGCTCCAAGATGCAAGTTTCTGGCAGCTCATGAGGTGAGGAATAACTGAGACAAGGGTGTGTAAGTAGAGAGTTTTTTCTGGACAACAAGGGTGAGTGTGCTCAGCCGAGAGAGAATGCAGAATGGAGGGGAAGAGAAAACAAAAGTGGTCGGGTCAAAAAAGAGCATTTGAAGGTAGAACAAAGGGGAAAATCCAGATAAGGAAAATCTGGTGAAATTTGAGGTGTCATTGGGCAGCCATAGCCGGCTGCCTTGCATCATGGACTCCCCTTGGCTAGAAAAATGATGAAGCCTGAGTAGGATCAATACTTTTCGGGCTATTTAAGGTTCACTGGGCTATTTAAGGTTCACTCCATCTAATATTCGTTCTTTTTAATCAAACTCCCAACCATATAAATATACATGAATCATGTCGCGTAATAAATTAAAAAATCGACTTTTATTCTTAAAGAGACATCAATAGAACCCAAAATATAATGGATCAAACACTTTTATCCTCTAAACTAGTTGAAAATATTAAAGGTCTTACATTTAGGGTTTAAATAGAGTTTTTTATATTAGGATAAGTATAATATTTTTTAAAATTAAAGGACATATACTTCGTACTTTAAAAATTAAAAGAAAAAATTTAAATTTAATAAAAAAGAAAAATCAACAATATTTACCCTTATAAATAATATAAATTTACATGAATTCGAATACTCAATAATTTATAATTTTTATATATTTTACAGCCGTATTCGAGTTTGAAGTAACAATGCAACGATTTGGGGTTAGAAGCCCAAGAAAAAATATTTATGAGGGCAGATTAGTAGACTTTGAAAATTACCATTTTTATTTTTTTAATTTTTTAAAGATAGTCTTATCCTTTCGATTCCATTATCTTGTTCCTCCTCCTGGAGGCAAAACAAAGCGCTGGCGCCTAAACAAATCCAATGACGGCAGTTTCTCTCAGCCGCCCGCTTCCCCCAACCACCAGCCATAATCTTCATATTCTCCACCGCTCCCTTAACAAATGTACAATTTCATGTTCCAGCTCACTTCATCTTTCCGGCAAGGTTAGTCTAAAATACCAAATTACCTCCCCCAACTTGGTTAGATTTTTATTTTTCTTCATCTCCTTTTTGCCTACATTTCATTCTTGAGTCGAAAGTTTTTGTCTTTGTGCATGTATAATTTAGATTCAATTAACGACATTTTGTTTGGCATTTTCACTTTTCTGGGTGTACTGTTTTCTGTGTTGTTTAAATGCACAGTTTAGGAGGGCATATACAAGTGTAATGATAGTACCGACTGGTGTAGGTGCAGCCATTGGTGGTTATGCTGGTGATGCACTGCCTGTGGCACGAACTCTTTCCACTGTTGTTGATTGCCTCATTACTCATCCCAATGTATATTTTCAATTTCTTTTTCACGTCTTTCTTTTTGTAATTAGTATTATCTTTTATCCTGGGCAGAGCAAAAATTATGCTTTTAGTCTTGATCTCTGTACTGAACCATATAATATCGTGCAATTGTCTTTCTTAATTACTACAATATCTGGAATGTATTTCTTTCTAATTAGTCCTGTAAGCAGAGAATTTGATACGTTTAGCAGGCTAAAAGAATCTGATGATGAATTGAGTTTTATCGTTTTAGGAGTTCAGTTTGTTGATTAACATGTGTTTCATTACTATCCAAAATCTAATGCTTTATATCTGAATTAGGTAGTTTGTTGGTTTATAGGATCTCGATAACCATAGAATTCACTTTCCTGTTAAACATGTATATAGATGGTGTCAACATGCCTAAACTACTACACAGAAAGAAAGAACTGTAAGGGTGGTCGTTGGTTTTGGCTACATCAAATTCCCTTGCAAGCAAAGTGCATAAAGGCAAACACTTCTATGTTACCTTAAGCTTTCAGGATTTCATTATCTCACCCTTTGGAAACGTCCACGGAGGACTAAAAGGTATGGATTATGACTTGGAGATGGACCACTTGTTGGGAACTTSAAGCATATAATTAAATTGCCATTGAAAATCAAACGGAAGACWTTCAATCAGAGAATGGCATTTTGCAGTGAGTAAACATAAATATTGCTACAGCCCTTGATCTGTGAGTAGCTGATTACTTAAGTGAAATTGATTTCTGAGGACCTGTCTGTAGCCAAAAAAGCTAGAAATTGAGTTTTAAAAATATTAGAATCCGTAAAGTTATGCAAAATAAGAGATCTATGTTATTCACTCAGGATACTTTAGCAATTAGGAGCAATATGAGGACTAGTACTATAATTGTTGAAAGAGATCCATCTTCTGGATTTCTATTTCGTTGGAGAGAAAGGATGTGCCTCCAATGTTCCAAAGAAATCATTTGAAAACTTTCTTTTGTAACAAGTGTTTTTTCTGTGTTTTGTGACAAAGTTTTCACCTGTAAGAGGGCTTCTTG
Organism: Rhazya stricta; assembly: GCA_001752375.1. Taxonomy (NCBI): domain Eukaryota; kingdom Viridiplantae; phylum Streptophyta; class Magnoliopsida; order Gentianales; family Apocynaceae; genus Rhazya; species Rhazya stricta. The sequence goes on from MEJB01000043.1 coordinate 1,075,236, forward strand.
GTATAGATGGTGCTTATATACTCCTTATTTTTTTTATTTTTTGGCATTGTTGCACTTTCTTGTTTCCCCGTCAGTAAAACTTTTATTATTTTGAAGGAAAAAAGAATTGAACTTTCAGCCAAATTAGCTTTTGAATTTTAGCATAATGAGAATTCCCTAGAAAGTAGATACTAATCAACGAACATTAATGTCTGTCATAAGGCACCTTACAGTAAGAAAAACATTATTCCTGTCATAGTACAAGAAGGCTCTCGATTATAACACCTGGAAATTAGTTTTTTTTTTTAGAATTCCTCCAAATTTCAGGGGATTCTGTTTCTTTTAGTGCTGAACAAAAGGTTACTGTTTTGATGTGATTTTAATTTTATTTAATTTATCAATGGAAAATAATGCGTTGAACTTTTGGGTCTGTATATGTTAGCTTTTCTGAATGTAAATGTATAATTTTTTCAGGTTCTTAATGCAGCAATGCTTTATTGGCCAATGCCCAATGTCCTGTATGTTGAGGGATATGCTCTTGATCGATTTGCAGAGGGCATCTGGGGGCTGCAACCAGTTCATCAGAATAGGGTATGCTTCAGATTTTCATACTATGTTTATTTGTGTTTCAGGTTTATGATTCAATCTGTGTGATGAAATATTTAGCTACTTCATTATGCCCTTGTATCTGATGCCAACCTTCAACCACATGATGAATTCATTATGTCAAGCAGATTGGCTTGGTTCTGGATGCTGGAATAGAAGAAGATCTTCGTCTCCGCCACTTGCAAGTTGTTGATGCCACGAGGGCTTCCCTTGGTCTGCCTATTGTAGAATATGCTGTTACTGATACACCTTTAAAGGTATTGAATGGTTTCTGGTATTACAATTAACAGCTACAAACCCTAGTGAACAGGAAATGATTGGCCACTCAGCAGAGAAACTACAAATTTCTCTTTGGACATAATGTTCTTAAATACTAATAGCAAATATATTTTGATATGATTTAAGCTCTTTGAACTAGAATAAAACGAACTTGAAGAAGCTTTTAGAATACCTAAAGTTGTTATTGATATGTTTGACTCACTTGTAGCAACCATACATTTTCACATCTTACCAACCATTGAAATTTTTTTCTGGAATTTCATTCTGCCACTTTTGGTCTTCTAATTCTTCCCCAGAATCAATGTCAAACTCTTCACCAGAATCTGTAAGAATATTGTGCGATTTTACTTACTAATTATAGCTGCTTGATTGATGATTTTATCCAGTGGATAGCATTTGTAGATCAGATGCAGAATAGTAGTATCGAGTTTATAGTTTGATTTAGACTAACTAGTGCATGAAAGATGAACCCGTAATCCATGATTTTCTAAAAGCTTTTTAGCTAGCCATTATCTTTAGGTTCGATGTCATGTATTGTGTTAGCCTAATTTCTATGTGGAATTTTAACAGGTTGAGATGTGGATTGATCCTAAGAGTGGACAATCAACAGGGAAGATAGAGCATCCTGATTCCCTCTTGAGAGCTGTGGATACATTGACTATGGGGTCTAGTGTGAATGCAGTTGCAGTTGTAGCACGTTTTCCTGATGATGATATTGGAGAGACTGATGATTACAGGCAAGGGATGGTATGCAATTGTCTTGCTGGCTAGCATGGTTCCTTTAGCACTGAACTGTTCTAAGATTTTAAACTTCGATGAATTTCTGCATAGCTATTTATTCCTCAAGTTTGTCAAGAGTCATCTTTCCTTCTTGTGATTTTTGTTAGTCATGGTTGTGTACATTACACTTCTTGTGTCTTCCTTAACCAACTTTGTCACCCAAAGGTTATGGTTTATGACCATCTGCCYCAATGTATGATGGGATGTTTTCCAATTAGTTATGCAGAGTGGCAATATGAGATCTTCTATAACAAATTAGCGATTCTAGTCTATCATATGCTTCTGTTCTTTCTAGTTTTCCTTTTTCCTTTTTATTTTCCTTGGCATCGCTTAGATATTTGTTTAGTGAAAGAAGATCTTGGCATTTGAGGTTTCTTCTGTCTTGCAGCATCATGACCATTGCCCCATCATTCATCCCCACAAGCATTAGTTTTTCCCCTCCCATCCAGCCCCCTGAAGGGAAAACATAGAACTGTTGCTGGTTTCTAAAGTTTGGCTATTAGTTTCCAGAAATCTCTTCACTTAAAATATCATTTAAAAGAAAGATCCATAATACATTTTTAACATGTACCTGGTGCATTTAATCATCTTTCGCTCCTTATCATTTTTGAATGTTTTGTCTGATTTGAGTGTCCAATGACAGAAAAAACAATCGATTATTGATCCAAAGATCATATATTTGTTTCCATGGTGCTTTAAAACTCCAGGGAGTTGATATTTTGGCTGGTCTAGAGGCAATCATAAGCCATTTAGTTGTGAAAGAATTTGGTATCCCCTGTGCTCATGCTCCTGCATTGCTACCAGCTCCATTAAGTGCTTCACTCTGCCCAAAATCGGCTGCTGAAGAGGTTAGTAGATTTTTTTTCGAGAGATAAAGAACATATTGATCCCTTACATTTGAATGATGATCATCTGTCTCTGTGAATGTACTCATACCTATTTTTCAACCTTTTTTTTTTTTTTTTTTGGGGTGGTTTTGGTTTTGGTTTTGTTCTCTGTGGGCTGTCGCCCGTGCTTATTAAATTTCTTGCTCAAGTTGATTTCGTTATGCCAAAAAATGGAATATGGTTACAGTCAATTAATTTCATGTAAGATCTGAACCATTTGTCTAATTTGGGGCCCCAAAGAAGTCTCATAGATATAAAGCGGAACATCTGCGAGGAAAAAAAAAAAAAAAAATTGTGCTATTACCATTCATAATCTGTAAATATCTGCTTCTGCAAGGGCTGGAAGGTAACTTCCATGAAGTTTTTGGACTTGCTTTTTATGATGTTCATGTGAATTAGATGTCCTGATAATTGAACCGACAGGCTTCAGTGTAGTCAACTATAAAGTTCATGGTTTGATTGTCAGATATTGCATTCTAGATACTTGAATTACCTGAAAAATATCTCAGCAAATAGTCAATATAAAACAAATAAAGGTGATGCATTCTTCAGAGGATTTGGCCTGACATATGTGCACATGATCTTAAGTTTTATATTAACATAAAGATTATGGATGCTTCTGCCGCATGCAGATATTAGTATCAAAATGGACTAACCAATTGTTATCATCCTCCCATTCTAGTCATGATTTCTTTTTGCTACCTTGAGGATTTGCCCTTTCGGCATTTAAAAAAAAAACCAAATGAAAGGGAGAAGAAAAATTATAGTTTGTTTATTTGAAATTCAAATCTGAAGTCCGGAAGTATTTATAAATATCAGGGTCTTTACTGTTGAAAGGTATCACTTAGGTGGCGATCGAGAAAGCAATTCCAGTATCAACAATACCAAAACCAATTCCCTCCTCTGTTCTGAAAAGTTAAACCTTTTCAACCACCTTTCACATTCACAGTCCTTTCACAACCTACGATCCAATATTTCCCTCCAGTCTCTAACCCCTTCTTTGTGGGACTGTCGATATTTCAACCTGACACCTCTGTCCTCAAACTACAACCACCACAACCTAAAAAATAGTACTCTAGACCACCCCTCTCTAGACCGCCAATATTTGTCTCGCCGAGACCTCCACCTTCTGATCCATCCACATCTTAAACTCCATCACAAAAGCAGCACATTATAGAATCCTAGGAATGCTACATGCCTGAACATGTATTGCAACTTGCAGCATAACAACATCAGCCACCATCTCTTCCTGAACTCTTACCAGTAATTGATGGCTCAGAAAGTTCTACATTAGTTTCAACTTCTAACGTTGAAACCATTTCCCGGCCAGATATGTTCATGGTAGCCCCAGAATAATCTGCACATTCTGGTGTCCACTTTCAAGCACCTAATCCAGATGAACCATATGTGGAAGAACTAGAAGTTGCAAGTCAAAATCCAAATTATTTTCAACAAGGTCTATTCCAGTCCATTCTCTGGAATCTGGGTCTTTCATTCTTGATGACATACGCCCAGAAAAATGGTTTGATCAAATTGGTGAATTTCATTCTTGATTGTACACAGAGAGATTGAAGACCCATGAATCAGATGCTGCTATTCTTAGTCGATTTACAGAAGGATTTTTAGGTATGTTAAAAGTCTATTGTATTAATCTTAGTGCTTACCGGCAATAGGCTTTTGTTCAATAAATCTTTGATCATGCTATCGGAATGTTACATGAGAATTTTCTTGGTCATCAACAAGAAAATTTTGATATGACGAAAGAAGAATTCTTTAAAGCCAAATGCTACTCTTTCAAGCGTAAGGATTTGCAGCACCATTATGAATTCATGGCTAAAAGATTCTTCGCAATTGGTGAAATGGACAACGGAGATTTAAAGCAAGTATTTGTGAATTCATTTGATGTATTTCTTGCTCAACAAATAGTCAAGACAATTCATGCCCAAAATTTATCAATCAACCAGATGACTCTTGGGCAAATTTTTCAACAAAACTTCCTCGTCATTTTTGATCTATGTGTTAAACAACAATTGATGAAAAAATTCACATAGCATGCCAAACAGCTTGAATCAGCTTGTAGCATGGATTTTCAGATCAAATGCCCAAAGAAAGGATTTGACTGTGGACTAAAGAAGAAACATCACTATAAGAAGTATTATAGGCAGAACAAATCTAAGGAATCCAAATTCAGGCCTAGGAAAGGAAAGAAGAAATTCTTCAGGTAGGAAAGAAGAAATTCTTCAGGTAGAAAAAGTCCAAGGTAAAATCTAATAGATGTTTCTTCTGTAATAAAAAAGATCACTATGCAAAAAATTGTCCAAAAAGTCCAAAGAGAGGAAGCAACATCTGATTGCCTTCATCCAGCAGCATACAAAAGTAGATCTTTTCGATCATGACCTTGAATCTGTCTTATCTATTGATGATGAGTTCCAAAAAGTCAAAAGAGAAGAAGCAATATCTGATTGCCTTCATCCAGTAGCATACAAAGGTAGATCTTGTCGATCATGACCTTGAATCTGTCTTATCTATTGATGATGAGTTTACTTCTGATGCTCTTTATGTTATCACTAATGAAGTTGAGTACTCAAATCAAGAAGATAATGCAAAACCAGAACCAGAGAATGACTTTGATGATTGCAGTTCTCAAATTTCAAAGTTTCACTAATCCAGCCCATATTGAAAACGATTCCACAAATCCCTCTTTTACTTTTCCTATCTAAATATGCCATACCCATTTACCTCATTGCGTTTATTGATACAGGAGCTTCTATATCCATTTTGAATACAAAAATACCACCTCATGCATTTTTACAGCCACATGAAAGAAAATTTAAGGTAGCTAATGGGGAATCTTACACTTTTAATTTAATCAATAAATCTATTACGTTAGAAATATTTCCTGGGTGCACCATCAAAACTAAAGTCTTGGGAGATTCATATCTTGGAAAAGATTTAGTTTTAGGATTTGATATATTTTGAGAATTGCAAAGGTGTTATAAATTGTTACTGATGAAATTCGGTGGAAAATCAATTTAAATCTTTCACCATAGTCCTACAGTTATATCAAATTGGCAATCCTTCACAACAACAAGAAGTTGAAGATTTAACGCAGATGCTAATAACTTCAAACTTTGCAGAAACTCACAAAACATTTCAGGATAAATGCTCATCTCCTTTATAGATTAATATTGATTTCTTGATTCATTTACCATTCAAGTTGAGTCATTTTAGCATGCCTCCAGATCTTCTTCAATAGGCCATTATAGGATGTCAGGAGTTACTTAGGCAGGGTTTAACCATCCAAATCTCCATAGGTGAGGCATTCTATGTAAACAAGAGAGCAGAACAAGTCAGGGGAAAGCTTTGGTTAGTTGTCAATTACAGATCACTAAATCTTTTCCTTGCTGACATGAGATTCCCTTTGCCAGATAGAAAAATTCTCTTCAGTAGCCTTTTCAAAGCTGCATGGTTTTCGAAGTTTGATCTTAAATTTGGTTTTTGGCAACTGGGCATCCATCCAGAGGATAGTCACAAGACGGCATTTTTATACTAGACCATCACTACCAATGGAAAGTTATGTCATTTGGGTTGAAGACTGCATCATCCTTATTTCAACAAAYGATGGTAAAAATATTTGAACACATCCTTCACACAGGTGTTGTCTATATTAATGATATCCTTCTATTCTGTGAAGACTTTCCATACATGGGCTTATTACACAAGTTTGAGAATATAGTAAAAAAATATGATATCATGCTTTCAGCTCGAAAGATGAAATTGACCTAACCAGAAATAGAATTTCTTGGCACGCACATAGAAAATAAGTCTATTATTCCTCGACCTCACCTGGCCTAAGCCCTTCTCAAGTTCCCAAATCAACTCTAGTCCAGCAATTTCTTGGAGTTATTTATTATGTGGGTGGCTTTATTCCATAGTTATCCTAATACACTTCCTTTTGTAGGACCAACTGAAAAAAAAATCATTCCTTGTGGATGGAAAAGAATAATGAGGCAGTAAAAAAGCTTAAAGGTCTCATCCAATAGTTAACGCCATTATCACTTTCATCCACAGCATCAAAGATTCTCCAAACAAAAGCAAGTGATTGCTTCTGTGGAGCAATATTCCATGCAGATCACAAAGGTCAAAGAAAAATTTATGGTTATAAGAGTGGCAGGCTCAGAGAATTTGAGTTGCATCATCACTCTACCTTTAAAGAGATTCTTATTGTGGAACGTGGCATCGAACGACTCGAATTCTTTCTAATCGGGAAACACTTCCGTGTCGAAATGAATATGTCTTATTTTCCCAGTATGATAGAGGTCAAGCAGAAGATCATTCCTCACAGACAATTGCTTCGATGGGTGGAATGATTATCAAAATACAGTTTCACAGTTATTTATTTAAAGGGCAAGAACAATGTTTTTGCAGATATGCTTTCAAGACCTAAACACTCACAAGTGTAGTCCATAATACCCATCATTCTGGAAATCTATGTCATCTCTGAAATGGATCTTTCTCCGCTTCTTTGCATTACCTCCTAAAATCACTGAGTCCATCTGCGACCTCACTCTTATTGAAAGAACTGATCTCAATTACAAACTCTTTCATAAACTCCTTCAAGAATATGGACCTCATGTGTTCATAGGAGTTGATGATGATCCATACCATCCCTATCTCACAATTTTTCACATTCGGGATTTTAATTCATTTCCAAAAAATAGCTTTGTGTTATTTTTGTACCTTCTTGAAGCTTACTCTATTGCCTTCACTCTTAATGTGGACAAATTGTTTGCCTATCCCTTGATATGTGACAATAGTAGATATATTTCTCCGGAGAGGAAATATTTCTACAAAATGTTTTGTTGGTTCAAGATCCAGGATGTTGGTATGGATTTACTGCGGATAGATACAAGAGATACATAGTTATCAAATTACACAAGCTCATGGTAAATCTCATGCCAAGGACAAGGACCCAATGTTTATCATCTTCCAACTTCTTGTGAGATAATAGGATGACATACTTTCAATATTGCCAGCCTTTAATTTCAGCATTATAATCCAGAAGACAAGACTGAATTTTTGAGTTCCACGGCACATTCCAATCAAGCAAATATCAGTCTCATCCCTGCAACAATTCCATTAAGACYAGATTGGCCAAACCATTCGTATCATGCAGAGATGAGACTGATATCATGTTACGGATGGTTTGGCCAATCTGATCTTAGTGGAACTATTGTAGGGATAATAATACGGATGGTTTGGCCAATCTGATTTTAGTGGAACTGTTGTAGGGATAATAATACGGATGGCTTGGCCAATCTAGATGGAACTGTCGCAAGAATGAGACTGATATCCACTTGATTTGAATGTCCCATGGAACTCAAAGACTAAGTTTTGTCTTCTAGATTATGACGCTGAAATAAAGGGCTAGCAATATTGAAATTATGCCATCCTATTATCTCACAAGTTGGAAGATGATAAACACTAGGTGCTTGTCCTTGGGGCATGAGATTTACCACGGGCCTATGTAATTTGATAACTATATGTCTCTTACATCTATCAATAGTAAATCTGTACCAACATTCTGAATCTTAAAATCAACAAAACATTTTGTAGAAATATTTTCTCTCCGAAGGAATATCTCTACTATTGTCACGTATCAAGAGATAGGCAAACAATATGTGTGAAAGTAATAGAGTGAGCTCATCGGAGCAATTGATTGTGAGGAATAGTCTTCTGCTTGAACTCTATCATTCTGAGAAAAGAAGACATTATTATGGCAGGTTAAAAAACAAAGAATCTTTTTACCCTAGAGGTTTTCCTTGTTTCTTTTCTTTTGTTGCTGCTGGTCGGATACAAACTGAGAGTTGAGACTCCCTTGCAATATTTCTAATTCAGGTTGTATTTGGGTTATATCTGGTTTAATGTTTAAATAAGTACCACGAAGCAATTGGAACGTAGTAATTATTCTATAGACCCCCTACTTCTTTTGAGACAAATTTCTGAAACTAAACAAAGATAATTTTATTTTCTTGTACTTGGATAATTATTAGGTAAACAATTGACATGTTCTTTATTCTCAACGCATACTGTTGTCTTGATTAACTTCTTGGTCCTCCTCTGATCTTCATCTGTACTTCCTTTCCTGTTTTGCTTTATTATTTCCCGTAATCTTTCTTTCATTTGAACATTTAACAGATTGGATATACTTTCTTGCCATGTGTGCTTGCTGGGCTTAGTGCTGCCCCACAGTACTTGGTCAATAACTCTGAGTTATTGGAGAAGGACTGCATAGCATCAAGTGATGTTGACAGTGTCATTCTACCTATTGATGCTTGTGGAGGCGATGGTGCTCTTGCATTTGCCAGAAGACAGAGAAACAAGGTTACATAGTTTGATGGAGACAACTTTTCTTTCTTTAAATCACCTCCTCTTCCTACACAAATAAAAAGGAAAAAAGTAAAATAAAAAAAGAAAAAGGACTCCACCCATTTGGATTCAAACAGCAGTTTGTCTGATGCTACAAATGCTTGCCTGCATCTAATGGTTGGTCTTTTACTCTTCTGCAGCCACTTATAATTGCAGTTGAAGAAAATGAAACTATTCTAACTGATACACCTGCTAAACTTGGGATTCAAGTGGTAAGTCAGCATTGGATAACTTGGTCTGCTTTGTCTTTCTATTGCTTTTGGCTTCCTGATGTGCGTCACTAGGAAAATGAGAATGTCTAAATAGTCTATATCTGCAAGAGAATTCTGGCAAATGAAGCGTACCTCTATCGATGGCCAAGAGATGAAGAGCGTCTTCTGTCTCTCTCTACTTATTATATTACCTCTCTACTTGCTGAGAGATGAAACAAACCTGTTGAATTACAGAAAATCAGAATACAACTAGGCTATTAGAATAAGGGAGGTTTATCAAGAAACAGCTTGGAAGTTCACGACCTCATCATTTCACTGGGAAATTTGATGTCCAACCATGCTAATCGAAAGGATGGATTTGAWTTCATCATTTCTGAGTGATACTAATGGGACACTGGCAGCTACATGAATTGAACTTTGTATGGGAGAGGGAGGGACCGATTTAATTATATCTGTTGCTGGAGCCCTCTTACTACGTACCTATCCTTTTCACATGAAAGATTAGAGGATCTTATTTTTGCCTACGAATTCAATCTAATGTACTTGAATCTTATTTTTCTGTGAGACTCGAGTTCATTTCTTCGTAATTGACAAGGGATTTATTTTCCAGATCAAAGTTTCCAACTATTGGGAAGCGATAGGCGTTATCGCAGCTCATAAAGCCGGAGTGGACCCGCATTCAATTCGAAGAGACAGAGTGAAGAACATCCGGTGCACTTCCACCACAGAATCTCCAAATGGCTCTGTTATTTCAGGCGTCAGATAATATTACCTTAACAAAAGGTGCAGCAGTCATCTTTTTGTGCAATTCTGCAATTGTACATTTTTCTGCATTTCCATCAGCCTTCATACATAATCCCTTCAATTAGAAATCATATTACCTTAATAAAAGCTGATTGTGAGGCTTGTTCAAGATTGGATTTGCATATTAAGTAGAGACTATTTGATCAGCCAATCTATGCTAGGAAATTTTGTCTTCCAAATTGTACAAAGTTGGCAGCCATTCAGAACTTTTAGGAAGAAACTGTAAGTCAAAATCAGGTAGWACGCATGAGGAGGCAAACAATAGTCTATGTAGAGAATATTCATGTACTTGAGAGTAGATTTCCCTCAAATTAGTCATACTTGAAGAATGATATTATAACCCTGTTCTTCTTAGCTTATAACCAGCTTCTTTTAACTGTTTCTCAGTCAAAGTGCTGATTAGAGTCGTTCCCGATTACTTTTTGAAATAAATTTTATTTTTTAAAAAATAAACTTTTGAAAAAACAACCTGGAATATATGTATATTTTTAGAAAAGGCTTTTGCTTATTGATATTGTTAAAATTAATTTTTTTATACTTTTTTTTTCGACTACTTAGAAAAAAATGTAAGTTTAGTAGAACACACCCCATGGCAAGCGCCCTATCTCTCTTTTTTTATATAAAATTAATTTATTGAGGTTAATATAGCTGCCAGTGTCTTAGTGAATCAGGCGTGTTAATTGAGGTTAATTGAGTTTATTAAGAATTAGGCATGTTGTATTTTACACTCTGAATATACATGCTCCAGATTCTAAAAGCAATCCAAGTTAAATTTTAAACTGGAGTGCAGAAAGTCCCAAAGATTAGTTGGACTATCATTCTGGCTGAGGTGGCCCGACAATGGCCCAACGAAACCAAAAAGTTCGAGTGTTGTCACCAACATTTTGCAGCCTGAGTCCCATATTGAAAGTTTGTCTTAATTTGTTTCGTGTTTTCTTTTTATTTGTATCACAACTTGAACATCAAAAAATAAATAATTAACTTTTTTCTTAAATTTATCCTTATTTAACTGCTACATGCATCAATTTGATCCATCCATATTAATCATTTGGACGTAACTGATTTCAAATTTTAAAACATCTCCAATTGCTATACTACTCATTTGATTGTAAATCTTATTTATCGAATCAAATTTCTCTTTTTCAAAATAAGTATTTTCTTTGTTTTTGCATACAATTACTTTTTTTCTTTTCCAAAGATAAATCATTTGACTTTCAAAGTTGTCATAATTAGAGACTCTTGTTTTTTTAAAAAAAATTAAATAAACGGGAAATTCTAGGCAAAGTTAAATAAGGAGGAATTTTTAATTCCCCATAAAATTACTCTTGTTTTSGACCCTATATTTGTGAGCTCTAGTCGAGTAACCAGTCTTGACCAAAAATGAACCTTAATTAGTCCCACAAGTTTTTCCTTTCCATCTAGCTCAGGGGACCCAATGGAGTAATAATAATGCAAGATCATCCCAGCTTTTGTGAACTGGCCACCTGGCACAATTTTGGTGCCTAATCGTCTGTCCGACAACCCCTGTGACTCAAACAGTYGTGACAATAAGTCATATATTATGCTAGTTGGCTTGGTTATTTTATCTAGTAAAACAAAAAAGAAGGAAATCTTTTAAGCAAGTCTAGAAATGCAATGTCATATCCCTTCAAGTATTATCCACAATACGGTTCTATCAACCATTTATACAGCTCCTAAAATTTATAAGGTAATATTCTACAAAATGAAAAACAGCTGGTAGGTGGAAGGAAGCACGAACGTGCTTTGACTAAGAGTTTCTTTGCCTGATTTCTCATTTTCATTATTATTTTGGTAAACTGGGACAGTTTCTCAATACAAATGTAACTCTCGAACCCAAAGCTCAAGTTTCCCTATAGTTAACGTTGGAGAGCTGACTCTTCTGACCCCTAGAAGAGACACCAAACRTTCTTGGACTTTTGTTTCAGCTAGGTTTTGGTTTTACTCATTCAGATGTCTTCTTGTATTATGTGTTCAATCTGCATGGGAGCCCCTACCCTCTGCATGCATGGGGGGGTTAGGCGATTCCTGAAGACTGTTTGGTGGGCATGAGTTTGGGGAGTGGATGGAGATGGAGAGCAACAGTCGCATCCATGGGAGAAAGAAAGATGGGTGGTGATCAAATCAGGTGATGATTACTTGATGGCCGAGTCTATTCTTGCAGGATCTGAAAAAACTTTGTCAATTAATTAAATGTCGTCTTCGAAGTTCTACACAGGACCACTCATTCAAGACTTAAAATTAACGTTAGATTTGTCAGATTTATCTGAGAAAGACAGATGATTGAGATTGAAAGATTAAGGACTTGGTTAAGAAGCCGTTTGATTAGTACGGTTAATAACTAGGAGCATTCATGATCTTCATGTCGGGAAACTAGGATCCCAAGTTACCCAAAAAAAAAAAAAAAAAATTATTTAAGCGATCTCATCGCAAGGAAGTCTCATGCATTTAATCAAATTAAACATACCTTGGCAGCAAGAAAAGGTGCTGTGGTGTCTGTTGTTTGGACTCCAAACCTTCAGGCCACGATTGAATTATTGAGCTTAGGTTCAAATTGTTGCTAAGAACTTAGACAAATTTTGATAAAGTTTACGTTGCGAAAATATGTTCTAAGTTCACTTTTATTCTCAAAATATATATCACGATATTGATTGATGGTTTAATTTCACTTATCATAACCTCAAAAGAATTTCAAGTTAATAAATGCAATTGGTTACTTACTCAGCTTAAGGTACCACTTATAAGAATTTTGTAAGAGTCCACATTTTAAACTCCAAACAGTCAAATCCAATATATTCAAAATATGTTCTTAAGTTTGAGGCCTACTAATCGGTCGTGTAATATCTCCATTGTATCCTTTTACTTGCTCCTATTATTGGAAAACACTAGCCGATAGTCCCATGGTCAAAGATTTATTTATCTATTTACTTGGGCGAAGGATTTATTATTGAGCATTTCTCTCGTACTTTGCATGCAGGGTTTTGGCTTCAGACTGCTTGGTGCGCATGGGGTTCACACGAACAGGCCGTTTCATGGGAGAAATGTGGGTGCAATGTGACCTCAAGTGTTTTCCTGAAGAATTTAATGTGAATTGGCTACGACCTCATTGCATATTAATTATTATTAATGTTACGTGTTTTTGGAGTATTTCTTAGGTAAGAAGTAAGATCTTTCAATTAGAATCACTTMAGAGTTGATTACTTTTAATTGTAGGATGTATTATCTTTTAATAGGAAGACTAATCTTTTAGGATGAGAAAAATATATTGTATCTACACTTAGATAGGTGATATTTTATTCTAATACCTTTTATTGTTAGGTAGATGAACAAAGTCTCATGAGAATTAAAAGTGAGGTTGATCGCGAATTTATTTGTTTCTTTGATAAGAATTAAGACTTTTCAATTAGTAATCGCTTAAGAGTTGATTCCTTTTAATTGTAGGATGTATTTATCTTTTAATAGGGAGACTAATCTTACTTTTAGGATGAGACAAATTCTACCTAAACTTATAGAGGTAATATTTATTATGCAACCTCTTATTGTTAAATGGGCGAACAAAGTCTCACATTGGTTAGAAGTGAGCTTAATCATGTGATAAACAAGATCTCCMTTTGTATGAACCCTTTTGGGTAGAATCCAAAAAGTATAGCTATACGAGTCTAGACACAAAGTAAATAATATCATACCAATATGAAAAAAAATAAAGTCGATAATTCTAATGGATGTTTCCTTCCATGTTATTGGTTCATGTCTTCATCATCATATATATATCCTTTGGAGTCCTTGCCCCCTTCTTTTTCAGGTTAGACCACGAGAAATGTGTAATTAGAGGCATCGCCAATGCCATGGGACGGCTTTTAGAGCGTAAAATCAACTGTGATATCTCAAACACTTACTAATATGTGTTTATATGGGAGCAAGATTCTACACGTTAAGGCGTCGCAATCACAATTAAATGCGCAGTCGGTAAAAATGCTTTAGGGGCCCCACAATGTAGAGAAAGAAAGCATATACATCGATTGAAAACACATTTAAAAGATTTACATATTAGTCTTGGTGAGGGGGAGACACCATAGATCAAACTCATATATAACTTTGTTTGCCAACAACTCCTTTTACCAATACTATCAACCAACATTTTTAGCCGAATTCCCCTTGTAAGAGTTCTATCTAACTTTTCCCAAGTGAACGCACTCAACATTGGTCTTCCCTAGGAGGTGGGAAAGTTTGTCTAATTTCTTTCTAATTTTCTATACATCTCTAACATACCAAACTTAGAATGGATGTTTCTCTACATCTACAATACAATAATAAAATATAAGGAATTGTATTTACAAACAATATACAATACAAAAGTTGTTGAATTCTCCTGGGTGCAGGTGCTAGGTGTTGGTATACTTCTTAGGCGCCAGTCTGCTCCTTGGCACTAGTATCCTCCTAGACGCTGATGTGTCTATGCGCGTATATTCCTAGGCGTTGAAGCTGGACACAAGTGTACCTCTGGGCGTGGACGTATCCGAGCATTGTCATGCTCCTCAGCRCAGGCATGCTCCAGGGCACTATTGGTGCACTAGTGTAGGCATGCTCGTACAGATGTTCTCCTAGGCACTGCAGCATGCTCATTGGTATTTCAAGCATGCTGGCATGGGCAAACCGGTACGGGTTTTCTCTTTGACTCGTCCAGGTGTGCTACTTGGGTTCCATGGGTGTGCAGTCATGGGCGCGTTGGAAAGCAACCCACCCGTGACATCCTCCCTCACCTATTTTGGCTATGTCCTCGTCATCKTGACTCCTTGGAAAGCTTCGATAAAGGTTGGCATGCTCTCAGGTCCACCTCCTTTCCCCACCTATTTTGTCACCTTAACTATGCCATTTCCTAGAACTTCCAATGTTCCTGCCATTGATGGTGGCTTTTGCTCCTCTATCAATTGTGGTTTAGGTCACTGACACGTCTTATTGCTCCTCAAGCTGCTCTCTTCCCTCTCCCAACTAGAGAGCGAAAATGCTCTTGATGGTCTCCCTCACTGCCTTTGTGGGCACGATGAATGGTCTGCACCCTAACATAATAAGGGAGTTAGCATAAGGCAAGAYTGCGACTTTGGCTTTTCATAAAAAATCAAGCCCCAAAAATGTTGGTTGTCATCAATCTTTATAATTCTGAGATATGTCTTACCCTTGAATAGTTCCATTTGAATGCTTACTCCTTTGGCACAACCTATCACTGATCACTAATTGAGCAGGGGAATTAACGGCCTTCACTTGACCCTTGCCTTGCCCTACCAYGAGGCCAAGTTGTTCTACCTTCATGGCAGCAAGGTAGTTATGAGTGGCACCCGTGTCAATCATGGGTCCCCATCGACCTCCTATTGATCTTTAGGTCCACGTACATTAGTCTCTTACCTTAGCTCCAGTTGGGGCCATAGTAAATATTGGGTCATTTTTCTCAACGGTGTGGGATAGAGTGTTACAAGCATAGAAAGCTCCTACCATATTGCTCTCATCTTCTTCACTCATTTGTTTACTCGGACCATCATCCCTCCCAGTCACTTGAGTTGCCCATAAGTTAGATTCAAATGTCCCTCTCTGGACAAAAGCATTCACCAACATTCGCTAGGGATATTTCCAATAGTGATGTGATTCGTYACAAAGGTAACATCCGCTGAATTTCCCATTTTCATTAACCTTTGGGCCCAATGAACTCGTGCTTGATTCTACATGATTTTTCGCTAGCTCGAGGTACTCTTGCTTGGTTCTGCCCAATTTTCTTTCTTTTGTGTGGAAGATCGTTCCAACCMACTTTTGAAGAGATTATTCTTGAAGGGTCTTATGCCATTAGTCTCGACTGTAGGACATTCTCCCTGTCTCTCTTTGGCTCACATATGAAAATCCACTAGGCTCTGTGCCACAGTGATAGCTTCTGCAAGATCTTGGACTCTTCATTGGTGTAACTCGTTCCTTACCCATGGTTTAAGCCTTCCATAAAAGTAAATAATTTATCCTTCTCTGACATGTCTRTGATCTGGACCAGGAGCATTGAGGAACTCTTTACATATTCCTGAATGGAGCCGATATGCTTTAGCTCTCATAATCTACGACGAGCTTCGTATTCCACATTCTGTGGGAAAATTTGTTTCTTCATAGTTTCCTTCATTTGTTCCRTGTTTCAATAGTCGCTTGCCCGACATCCATATTCGCCACTTGCACTGCAACCATAGCTTGACATCATCCTCCAAGTATGTGGCATCTATGTTAACCTTTAACCACTCATATCTAATGCCCACAATTTGAAAATACTGGGATAGGTCAATAAAGATGTTATCAACCTCCCCTTTCATCTTTTGCACCCTTGAATGCCTTTGGTTTTCTCACATTTGACATGGTCAGGTGACCGGTGCCATCATTTGGCCACCTGCCCTAGCGACTCAACCAAGAGCTAGGAAACTGTCCTTAACTTGGACCCACATCTTCGAGCATCGCTTGAAGTTCCCAAATCGTATCACCTTTCACCACGGCAGATGTGTGTGCCTATTGTAATGCTGCATCGTTCCTTTCGATTCTCATMTCATGAAACTAGACTTCTAATGCAATCTGTCTCGTGGCCRAACTGACCTCYTCTAGTTCGCCACTCCGCATGGCATGTTTTTGACCAAYGACACCCCTCTTACTAAGGAGCTACCATCGTCTTCATCRTCTCCACAATAAATTTTTTGGATTTTGTTCACAATCCTCTCAACGGCTTCAAGTCTAGCTTTGTTAGTGCCTAACCTGTCCAACAAACCAACATTTTTCGTACCGGGTGCCTTACCCTCTTCGCTAGCCATAACTTTGATGCCAACTATCACTGGGTGGCTTTAAGAGCGTAAAACCAACCATGATATSTTAGACATTTGCYAACATTGCGTTTATATGGGCGCAAGATTCTACTACATGTTAAGGCGTCACAATCACATTTAAATGCRCTATTGAAAATAAATGTTTTAGAGGCCTAACAATGTAGAAAAAGAAAGCATATCTATTGATTRAAAACACATTCCACAGATTTATACTAGTCTTAGTGAGGAGAGACACCATGGACTAAGCTCATGTGCAACTTTGTTTGCCAACAATATCAACCAACACTTTCAATYGACTTCCCCCTCTAAGAATTGTTACAGGGAGAATTTTTCACACCAAAACAASGCATAAACGCCTACGTAATGCGCCAAAAGGTCTGTCTCTTGGCCAGCAATCACCCAATATGCACAGCATCCTGTGCACTCCCTGAGCTAGCACAAGTTCAAGGAGATATAGGAACCCTTTAGCCAGCTCGTCACCAATAGAGTATAGGACTTGAACACAATTCACACGACATAATTTACAGGCATTAGCCCAACCTTGTTCTCTGGTTCTACCCAATATTACAAGGGAATGTTCACTACTCGCATAGCAAAACCTTACAACTCCTCTCAGGATTCTATGAGATTCTCTCCCTGGTTTGCCATGTCCAGAACATTATATAGGGAGCCAAACCTATAGTTACACCCGTCCCCAAAAAAATGAAAATGGTTAATCAATATTAAACTTGCACTAATGGCAACAATTGTTAAAATCACGTAACCATTATCAACTCACTTTGACTTGTCTAGTAACTGTTGTGTTGATTGTGCATCCCTAATCCTTGCCACAAGATCAGCTGATGTTATTGCTCCCATTTCAGTTATGAGTCTTTCCAGTTCACATGCTTCTATTTCCCAAAATTTYCGATAATGCTCAAAACTCTAACCGAACCCATAATAGCATGGGTGTCTGCCTGACGCCCAATCAAACCGACTTGTGCTCCAGCCTTCATGGCCGATATCCAGTTTCATGCTGGCACCTGGTGCCCGTCTAGGGCCCAAGCATTACTCTTGTCTAACAGTGCCCTATGCCCAGCGCGCAACAGGACACTGGCACCCAACGCCTGAGTCCATAGGGACATACTGGAGACATCTACCCATGATGCCCTAGCTAGAAACCAGCTCCGTTCTAGCGAGCACATTATATAATCAACTTTCATTCTTAAATACCAAAGGTTACCCACTCRTTTTACCCTTGATGCTCAGGTTCTCCAGGCCTAGGTCTCGTGCTGGTCAGCTGCGCACAGCTGGTCACTGATGCCCAGCTCCCCAATGCCCCGTGTCCAAGGACCTGCTGGTTTCATCTTCAGTGAAGCCTAGCATGCAGCTGATCATCGACACTCGGCGCCACAGTGCCTATACTCCTATTGGTGTCGTATGCCAGTGATGCCTAGCTGACCACAATTGAACTCCCAACAATGCTTGGTTCCCTGCTATGTGAGCCATTCCCATGCATTGTGCTAATTGTASCCAAGCATCGGCTAGCCTTGATGTCTGATGACACCTAAGAAATGTTTTGCCTTTATAAACTCCCTCGCCCCTCCCCACCTGAGATCTTGATGCCTTTGTCAAGAGGTTTGCCACTACCCAAGCAGCTAAGGTTCTGAACATCCTACAGTATGATGATAACACTGGTTTCACGTGTAAGCCCGAAACTAGATGTGCCACGTCTGTTTTCTGTCTCGTACAARCTGTACCCTCCTGGCACAAATTTTGGTTTCGTTGCCCATGTATAGGCCTCTTAGATAGGGTGCTACCAAGACTTCCACTGYTTGTATAAAATCCATCCCTAGGACCRCCTCCAAATCTTCCAAGTGAAYGACTGAAAACTCAGTCTTACCAACCCATGAATAYACCTGCAAGTTCACTTTGGCTATGCCCACCTCAGACCACACAGCCTCGTTTGCCATCCTAACCATGTTGYGCAATGGTCTCACTTGTAAGCCCAACTGTTTGGCTAATCTTTAAGCCAAGAAATTGTGGATGCACTCGTGTCCACAAGAGCTTGTATCTGTACACTATTAATCAACACTGTTCCATAGAGTAAATTGCAGTGCTCGGGAATACTTTACCCAACTCAAAATGGTGTTAAGGAACTGCAATGAACTCAAATAGGCACTRCCTTTACCCTTGTCTGCTACTAGGGTGTTGAGCTTCTCTTTCTTGGGACAATTTCGTACAAAGTGAGGACCTCCACAAATGAAGCATTCCTCTTCTTTTGGTCTGCTATTGGAGTTGCTAGCCGCTAGCTTCTCCATATCGTCCGCCAGCTTGGAAAAGGATTCCCTAGCCTTCTTCCTGTTCAACAACTTACCYTTCCTGGCCTCCTGGGCTTGCTCTTGGCTAAGTCTACCAGAGTAACTGACGCCCATTCTGGACAGCCTACCAGAAACATGTTGGTCGCTTGCGCACAACACCCAGCTAACATGCCCATGCACGCCCATGAGTAAGTTTGCCCCCCTTGGAACTCACAGCTTGTGCCACCTCCAACAACATTTGGATTTGCCACAACCAGTATCGGTTGACTACCCCATGCTCTCAGCTAACCTTGGTACCTCCCTAGGCACCATGCAACTTCTAGCATTCCATTCACCACTGAATGYCTTAGGTTTTGGCACCTTGATTAGTCTCCATTCAGAACTGATTTTCGGCTTTGGGCTATCCTCCAGAGACTATTTTATCCAACCCACGTCTGCCTGTGACACGCCCATGGACTGTTCCACGCCAGCCACCTTTGTTGTGAGAGTTTTGTTGTTCACCAAGTTGTCCACTAATTCAGAAATATTAGGGATAGCTCTTATCCGGTCAAGCCTTCAAAACACTACAACAACACAGTAACATGCACCTCTAATTTATCCAACCGATGGACAACCGACGATTATCCAATAAGGATTCGTCGGCCTTTTCCTGGAACAATGCTAGGGCACCATAAGGCGCCTTGGACTGYTGAATCAGCCCAGCATCCAGCAATTCATTGGGYTGCCTCCTCAATTAAGCAAGCTCAAYAGGAGACATCTTGTAAGGAGCCTGAACTGGAGGTTTCAACCCTGGTTCCAGCTTGATCTTGTGATCCTTAGACATCATAGGYGGAAGTTTCTTGGGCAATTTTGGGCATAACGTTGGTGAATTCCTCTAGAATTTCAGCAATATGGTCTAGGACCTCTTGAAAAACATCTGGCTTGATCTCAATCAAYGTTGCCAGATATATGTCCTCCCCATGTTTCAATCCAGTCATCACCTGCAAAGCTGATAAAGCTCCYCGTTTCACAAAAGGCTTAGTTAGAGAATACCTCATCTCCACAAACTGAAGAATGGACTAATCATTGATATAGATGCCTCCCATAAAAGGCACCACAAAAACTTCGACTTTGAGCATGAATTCAATGCCCAAAATGAGATCAAAGTCATCCAAGGGTAAGGCTAGCAAGTTCACCATCCCTTTCCATGCACCAACCTTCAGATCCACCACCTTTGTACCTTGCTAGGCTTGGCAGTCGAGTTCACTACCTTTACTCTGCTRACCGATTGTTCCATGACCAGTCAGAGCTTTTCTGCCTTCTTCTGGGCCACAAAATTGTGGGTCGCCCAGAGTCTGTCATAGCAAGGCACTCCAAACCATTCGCGAAAACCATTAAGTACATCAAACCAGTGTGTTTAGGAGTAATTATCGTACTGGTGATAGCACCCACCAAATATTGGGGATTCACATGAACGTCATCCTCARAATGTTCCTCATCCTAAGAAAAAATTGCATCGAGTTTTTCCCTCCTCAAACAAACTCTAGCCATGTGAGGGCCACCATAGATGAAACATTTAGCGCCCATGGTCTTGCCCTCGAAATTGCCCCCAGCAGGCTTCTCATTTCCAGGAATAGGCTCGGAAGAAGACTCACCAAGCTTCTTCCTCTTGTCTTTCCTTACAAGACGGYCTGTCTTTTCGTCTTTGCCAAGGTCCATCTTGCCAGGCACATTGTCGCTTTCCTAGCCAAGAGTCATTTTAAAGTCTACCAAACGATTAGCCGCCACCACAACCTACGGCCAAGTCTGAACTGACTGCCTCCTCAGTTCGACCTATGCTCATGGTTGCAGACCCTCCATGAAGTTAAACAACTTATCTTCTTTGAAGATTTCCCGAACATCCAGTAACGGAACTGGACTCCTTCACGTACTTGTGAACAATTCCTATGTGCTTCAGCTATTTGATTGCCTCTCGAGCCACCCAGAAGGAATTCGTGGGCAAGAATTGAGCCTTCAAGACCTTGTTGTCAATTCTTCCCATGACTCGATCTTCGTCTGGGAGTCATCATAACTCCAAGTCTGCCACCACAGTTTTGTATYGCCTGAAAGCTAYATACTTGCAAAAGACAGTTTCTCACCATCTGGAACTCTTATCGWTTGGAAATACTGGCCAACATCCTACAAGAAGTTTTTCAAATCTTTGGCATTTCGTGCACCACTGAGTACCTTCGATTTTGGGATTTTCAACCCAAAACRTTCAYGTCCAGGAGTGCTGTCTGGGCTATCGTGCACCACAGCCCTCTTCACCATGACTACRTCCTCCGCAATCGTGCTGACTGCTCCAAAGTCGTCACCTTCTCCTTAAGGCCCGTTGCCTCAGGCACAGCAGGAGTCATATCCACCAAGTTGCCCACATTGACAACCAAGTATATCAACCAACTCGGCCATGAAAGTTCCTTGGGTTAGTCGGTCGCTTCTTCCCGATGAATGCACAATCGACGCCATCTGAGTCTCTAGGTCGATCAGTCACTGGGTAGGGAGCGTCGACCATGTACTCGTACTTGTTAAGTCTGCCATGATCAGTTYGGTTCAGGGAAGCTAGGCTCTGATACAACTTATTGCGGGGGCATTTTTTCTCACACAAAAATAAGGCACAAATGCCAACGTATTGTGCCAAGAGGTTGTCTCTTTGGCTAGAATCAGCCAATATGCATAGCATCCTATACACTGCTTGAACTAGTGAGTTCAAGGAGTTCAGGGAACCCTTCRACCAACTCCTCACAAACAGAGTATAGAATGTGAACACAATTGACACAACATGATTTATAGGCATTAGGCCAACCTTGCTTTTTGATTTCACTCAATATTACAAGGGAATATTACTATTGGCATGGCAGAACCTTACAACTCCTCTCAGGATTCTCTAAGATTCTCTCCCTGGTTTGCCATGCCCAGAACATTATATAGGGAGCCAAACCTACAGTTCACTCGTCCCCAAAATCAGGAAAGAYGGTCAATCAGCATTAAACCTACATTAATTGCAACAATTGCTGAAATCACACGAGCATTACCAAATCACTTTGACTTGTCTAGTAATTGTTGTGCTGATTGTGCACTCCTGATCCTTGCCACAAGCTCCCATTTCAAGTACGAGTCTTTCCAGTTCACTGGCTTCCCTTTTACAAAATTTTTGGCAATGCTCAACACTCTAACCGAACCCACAATGACTCGGCGTCTGCCTAACGCCCAGTCAAGTCAACCTGTGCTCCAGCCTTCATGGCAAATATCAAGTTTCGGGCCTCGAACCTGGTGCCYGTTTAGGCGCTCACGCATTACTCTTGTTCGATAGTGCCTTATGCCCAGCCTTATGCCCAGCGCGCTACAGGGCATCARCGCCCGTGCCTGAGTGCCTAGGCATATACTGAGGACGTYTGCCTATGACGCCCCAATTAGAAACCAACTCTGTTCTCGCGAGGACATTATATAACTAAATTCCATTCTTATACACCGAAGGTTGCCCAACCATTTTCACCATCAGTGCCTAGGTTCTCCAAGCCTGGGTCTCATGGTGGTCACCCACGCACAGCTGGTCACCAATGCCCAGCTTGTTAGTGCCCGTGTCTAGGGACCTACTAGTTTTGTCTGTCGAGATGCCCAGTGTTCAATTGGTCACCGACACCCAGCACCACAATGCTCGACGTATGCTTGTGAAGCCCAACTGACCATAATTGAGCTCCCAGCAATGATGGTACCAAARAATGGATGAAGAAGATGAAGGGACAAAAAGAATGTAAAGAACCCTTCTCCCAACTCCCAACTCCCAACTTTGTAGTATAAGTGTAGATTGGGGCCAACTAGAAGGAAGTCAACATTATATTGTGTAGGTTTAGAGTTTTGAAAAGGAAAAAGAAAACAAAAGAACAAAAACTCAGCAAATGATTTTGTTTGTTTGTTGATCTTGCTATGTTTGACTTTAGTAAATGCATTATCTGACTTGAATCCATTATTTACTTTTAATGATAATCACATCGTCTCCCTAGTGCTTTATCTATTTCTTATAGTTTCATTAATCTATTATAGATAAATATTCAATTATGCATTCGACATTAAAGCRAAAAATAGCAATATCCTCCAAAAATAAGGTCATTTGCCAAGCTTACTAGAAACCCGAAAAAACGAGGCAATTGGCTGAGAGTTTTCTTTTTTCCCCCTTCCATAAATCAATATCAAACAAAGCAATAAACCTCAGGTTTGAGATAGATTTACTTCTTGGGAATTTGTTCTTGATCAATTTGTAGTACTTGTACTTAATTTCCAACCAATAGTGTATTTGGTTCTTAAGAGGACCGTTAGATAAATGCTAGTAGTTCAGAAGTATGAGTTTGAACCTTGAAAGATACGTTTGTTATCAAAATATAGCCGAATATGTATGAGTTGGTGCTCTTAAGTCCCTCGAAAAGTGATCATTTCAATGTTTTGGATCGGGTTCAAATATAGAATGCAGATAAGAAACTTTCATTGCATGATGTTTCCTCTGGGACTGGACATCATATATCTGAACTATGCTCTAGAAAAGGGAAAATGAACTATTTTCTTCTGCTCGTGAAATTAATAATAATGTTACTTTCTCTTTTTTATAATATAAATCGTTTTAGAGTAATAATATTTTTATATATCATAGTTTAAATTTTTTAATACATCTTCTTATTGCACATCGTGCTTGATTGATGTTAGAGAGTGTGTAACGAGTAATYTAGTATGAAAATATACTAAAAAATCTACAATCTTATAACATAAGTCCTTTAACAATTTTCAAAATTCTTTTTCCAATACTACTGCAATTTTCCTCATAATAAATCTTGTCAATTACAAGAGACATTGTTTGAATAAAAAAGATAAAACTTTTCATTTATTGCGTTTGACTATAAATTTACTATTTCCTCTATTTCAAAATAAATGTCCATTTTACCTCATATTGATTATTCTATCTACAACTTATTCAACTTTTAAAAAATTAGTAAAATATTATAAAAATGTCAGAATTGTTATTTTATCAAAAATTATATAAGAATAACCTATTCCTTAATATGCATAATGCTGTCCAGATTAAATGGACAATTATTTGAAACGAATGACATACTTTTTRTTTTTCAAGAGTTCCTTAAGTTTGA
This sequence comes from Rhazya stricta, assembly GCA_001752375.1. NCBI lineage: Eukaryota > Viridiplantae > Streptophyta > Magnoliopsida > Gentianales > Apocynaceae > Rhazya > Rhazya stricta. The sequence continues at coordinate 1,099,513 of MEJB01000043.1, forward strand.
TTGAAGTTCTTTCAAGTGTCTTTTAAGGAAGTGAGAGAGAGAGAGAGAGTGAAAGAATTTAATATGTTGCTCTATATAATTTTGGATCGAGAAAAAAACTAAGAAGAAGAAAAGATAAAAGGGCATTCTAGGTATTTTAAATTAAAAATACATAATTTAAAAAAGTATTAGTGTGTGGAAATAAAATTTAAAACTTCTTGTATCTGAGTAGAGATAGTAATATTAATGGAATTTGTAGATTATGCTATTGTAAAGAGAAATTCCATTTTTGAAAAAGAAAAAGCTAATCGGATTATTTGTTCTTAGATTCGAGTTCAGAATCACATGGTGTGGTTAATAGTATTCAAGTTGACAGGAGAATCGAAGAAATAAGAATATTAGTTGACTTGGGTTTTGGGAAAACAACATCTAAAAGTCAAACCTCGTAACCAATGAACAAATACGGATCCAATTAGAAGACCGGTCGCCTCCAAAATATTGGGAAAATTAGACGGGTYGTAACCAATAATTTTTATTTCAGAAGAAATATAAATTTAACATTTCGTTAAAAWTTTTCTTTTCAAACTTTATAGCATTATATTTTATCATGGGGAGAYAAAAGTAACTTCAACCTCTTTTAAACCTTTGCATTTAAAGTTGTATTTGTAATGCAGTTTCAAAAAGAAAAATTCAATTTCGTTGACAAAATCATTCTTTAACTTTTTCAACTAAAAATACATTTTGTTCTCGTGAAAAATTTATTTATCTTATTTTTTGACTGAACAAATCTTGCTTCAACAAAAAGAGAAAAAGAAATTTCACGGCCAAATAAAAAATTTAYAATAAACATTTCTTTAACAAACTCATAACTCCATCTTTTCAATTCAAATTAATTTTTCATCGAAAAACTTTTTTGTTGAAGAAACAAATGAAATTTTTTCTTCAACAATAGAGTTTTTCATGAAAAATCAATCCAAGACACATTAAATAAAATTAAAAAGGATAATTTTTCCAAAAGAAAATGTATATTTATTAAATAAATTTTGAATTTAAAAGATAGGAACATAAATTTAACTCCTCCCTTTATGATATTATTTATTATGAATCACCCTGCGCTTAATCTCAAATTCCCATGTCCATCCCCCTCAAACAAATGGGCTTGGGAAGAAGGTGCCCCTCCCCCAAGTTTTAAGCTTTTTTTTTAATATAGAAAAATAAAATTATCTCCTAAAATTCCCTCCCCCTCAAACGAATGTTCCCGATTTTGTCCCTAATTGTATGAATTTTTTCTATTCTTTTTTTTTTCTTGTGAAAAAGAAACTAATCGTAATTGATTAATTTTATGCACAAAAAATTATGATACAATTATTTTGGAAGCAATTTTATTTCCTGTTTTCCTTGGCAAACTAATTAAAGAAACTTGTTTCCTAGCTCAAATATATGAAAAAATTCACTCATAAAACCTAGAACACAGTGTTAGATCGAAAKAGTAAACATGATTTTTATAACATAGAAATTTAGAAAATGAAAATTAGTAGTGCTAATTTAATTGTTTGCCAACTTATTTTCACATTTAAATTGTAAAATATATAACATGTCTATTCTATTTATTTAAAATAGACTCTAAATCTTCTAGTATTCTCCATGCTACACAAAGTGTTAGATCGGAAGACTAGTTGCCAAACATGATTTTTATAACATAGAATCTAACTAAAGGCTTTAGTTCCTTTACTACACTCCTTATTATGCTAATTAAGGGCTGCGAATCTTATAATATACTTTCTGTTACACATTCTCTACTACATCAATGAGACCATGACATGTATGTATCTTTAACTTTTAATATAAAAGAAAAAATATGTTAGAAGAATTAAGGTTGTATAAGTCTGTGTTTTGATTGTGTACATAGTGTAGGTGGTAATATGGTAAATTAGAAGATTTTAACTCCAATTTAATATATATATACATTGCACCCTTACTGATGTAGTGCGTGTAGGACGTAGTGTATTAAAAGATATCTAATCCTTAAAATATCGAAGCTTAGTTAACAAATTTTTGACATATTGCTTAAATTCAATTTATACTTTATATTTTCATTCTACTTAGTAATTCTAAATTTTAAATTTTATTTTTTAAAATTGAAGAGAGTTTAAGATATTATTGATAATGTAATATAGAAACAACAAAATAATTAAGAATATAAATAAACAATTACATTATTATATTCAATTTTTATTTTTTGTCCAATCGCAATTGAATTGAACTTTTGTCGAGGTGTATATCCTAACATTTTCCAAATGGGAAAAGACCACATTTCAAAACCCTAAACAATCAAATATGATTTGGATGCCAAAAGGCTCCATAAAATAACACTAGAACTCATACCTCTCTCAAGAGACACGTAAGTTATTTCTTCCTCTCTCAAATAATTATTTATTTGATTTTCTAAAATTAATTGTCATTTTAAAAAATTAAGAACATAATAAATATTTTTTTCCTATCTTACCAAACATTAATTATTCTACCATCTCTTGATTTATCCAAAATTTAAAAAATCAAGAACAATTAACAAGGTTAAAATAATTATTTTTTTTAAAATTATAAGTATCAATAATTTCTTAATATATGTATTATTATCAAAATAGTTATTTCGAAACGGAGAGGGTATGTGATTGCTAAATAGTTTGAGAAATGATATCTAACAAAAGTTCTATTGAACTACAAAAATGCTCTGCCAAACTGAGCCTGATCTGAGTTCCTAGTTGATAAAAGGATAAAAAAAAAAAAAAAAAAAAAAAAACATGTGCAAACAACTCTCCAAAACATAAGTAGAAAGTTTTCCATCCTATGTGGTCTTTAAGCTCTCCTTCGATCGTGCGATTTTGATGTTCAACTATATATGTCATTTTTGCTGATGATCAATATTGAAAACTATCAGTCAAACTTGAATGGTTTCTTCTCTAATCTTTATTTGGATTGCTAATCCAAGAACTTCTGTACCAGCGAMCTGATGTAATGAGCTTCTTGCTTCCTGGATAAGATGACCATTTGAAGTACTAAATGAAGAAACAATATCCCAAACCAAGAAGGCTAAATCTCTTGTACAACTTCAACCATTGCTAAATTTTCTTGATTGTTAGTCTCACGTTAACAGCTAACTAACAACCAAAACTTTGTTACAGAGATTTTGTGACATGCAAACCACCAGTCCAAGTCAAACTTCTCACTCATAGAGCACAACCCTAATATATGATGATGCCTCTCCAACTCCCCATTGCCAACCTTCACCAGGCACATGACCAGCCTCACAGATTATATTCTTCTGCTTCTCTACTCTTTCCTATTCTTTAGTCGTCCGTGGAAAAACATAGCACAGTGGTATAATGAGCAACCCTAATATATGATGATGCCTCTCCAACTCCCCATTGCCAACCTTCACCAGGCACATGACCAGCCTCACAAATTATATTCTTCTGCTCTTCTCTACTCTTTCCTATTCTTTAGTCGTCCGTGGAAAAACATAGCACAGTGGTATAATGAGGAAGCCTTCCTGTGATAAGGAAGAGTTGAATAAAGGAGCATGGTCTGAGCAAGAGGACCAGAAGCTCATAGAGTACATCAAGAAACACGGCGAAGGTCGTTGGCGTACTCTTCCAAAAGCTGCAGGTTTGTACCACATCATCTCATATGGGGAAGGGCATAGGAGATAATTATGAGTATTACTTAATCAGCAGCCAGTGAATTCGAAGTATTTGCTTTTATGTTTTTATCCTAGGAGTGATTCTGAAATTCTAATATCTGTGATCAGGCCTACTTCGTTGCGGTAAAAGTTGTAGACTAAGATGGATAAACTATCTAAGGCCAGACCTTAAACGAGGAAACTTTGCTGAAGATGAAGAAGACCTCATTATCAAGCTTCACGCCCTCCTAGGCAACCGGTATGATGATACCCCAATTCTATATTGTTCTTTTCCATTACTAGTTTGATACTAAATTGATTGGCCAAATACCAATTACCCCACCAATCAGACACGCGTGACCTCTATGTGTCACAATAACTTTTGGACTAAAATGAAGAATCCGTTTGTTTTTGTAAATTAAGAATTATTTATGCTATTCCCCAACTTATCAATAGTGATCGATGAGAATTCGTGTGTTTTCTTTTTCTCAGTTTCCTGATTCCGGAACACAGTAGAGTAAATAGAAAGAAAGAAACAACAAAAATGATCTTGAAATGTTCTTTCCCTCCTATTCCTTACCCATTCTAGTTTTCCGAAATTATTCATTACTGATTAAGGGATCAATGGTTTCAGCTGGTCACTAATTGCTGGAAGATTACCAGGCCGTACAGATAATGAAGTGAAGAACTACTGGAATTCTCATTTGAGGAGAAAACTTATAAGCATGGGAGTTGATCCAAAAAATTACCATCTTGCTCGTCCTCAAAATCACGGTACCTYTACTAGTGGAACTCCTTCAGCCTCTAAGGACCTTGCATTTCATCTTGTGAAATCTGAAGGAGGTGCTAGTGACCAAGTGTCTGATGCTGGAAGTTGTATAGAGAACGATTCGGCTCGTGTCTTGCCTGATCTGAACCTTGATATAGCTGCAAATTCTGTTCCTTCTGGAGTTCCAAGTGAAGAGCAGACCAGATATAATCAGTCCTTAATACATAAAGAACTTGAATATCCTCCTCCGACACTACAACTTTTCGTATGATTATGATCATCCTGATCAACCAAGCTATTATATAGAGATTAATAGAAGATCCTTCYGGCCCAGATTGGGCATTTTGTASAATATCTTTCTTTTCAGTTTGGTAATTTACATACCAAAACGAGAAAGGTATTCACTATTATTTCAGGAYGATCAACCYTAAGCTGAAAGAGAGAGATGACATTCATTCCACTCCATGTTTATCACCTCGTAAAAAACAAATSAAGTATATCYTTTTCTTGGTGCTTTTAACAGGCTAGAATAAGCATATCCAAAACTTTAAGGCMTATATCTAGCTACATTCCTGCTTATGGTGTTTCAGAGTTAGCTGTAGTTTAAATTTTACAGCATTGAAGAGCTCTTATTGCAGCTGCTGGATGCCCTGATATAAACAAAGTTTATCGGAAACTTCTTAGGTGAAATTGAACTTTTCAATATTACTTCTCAGTGTTATCAAAGTTATTGAAAATGTAATTAATCTGAGCCATTCATATGCAAATGGAATCACCGTTGAAACATCAGCTCCGCTTACCAATGGAGGAAAATGAGTTAAGCGCGCACATAGTTTACTAATTTTGGAAATTTCTGTTTGTCTATCCATCTTAACTTGGTTCTAGTTGCCTTTAAGTGAAAAGCAGTTGCTTGTTGAATTGGTTGTTTCTAACAGTAWCTTCTACAAAAAAATAATAATAAATAACAAAAAATATCGAACTGCRATCACTCTATCAGTTGCAAAATACATATCTGTGATAGATTTAYGACTGCTGGGAGGTGGTYGCAATTTACATAATTACAAACAAATTTGCGATAGAAACGTAAGGTGGTTGCAATTTTGCAACAGCTCAATAGTCGCAAATATGTCGTTGGAAAAGAGAAAGAAAAGTATAAATATTAATCCTAATGAAAATAAAAATTAATTAAATTAATTTAGAAGGGGTTGTAATTGGTGGCTCTTTTGCAACYTGTTTGCGACCGCTTCTTAATTTTTTTTTAAAGTACTATTGGAGGTGTTCGCAATTCAATTGTTATTTTGCGATTGCCTTTAATAATTGCAAAAAATAAAATAAAATAAAAAAGTAGTGGCAGATTGGTTTTACGACGGATTTGTGACCTCCATTTTATTGTTGTTGTATATTTTTCCAATTTGCTGAAAATAGGCTACATGTTACAATTTTCAATATTTTAAAATAATTATAATAAATCTCAACAAAAGACAACTATAATTGTATAAACTGCTTCATAAAATTTTGAATCTCAATATAGATATATCGTCGAAAACTAGCTAAATAAAATATACGAAATAATTCATGCAACCCAATAAAATTAATGACGAAAGTAATATATACCAAGTAGATGAGCCATGAGCATGATCCTCCTCCTCTCACCATCATCATCATAGGGAAAGATTCACTCCCAAGTGCTATGCCACTGTACCATTAATGTCAATCAGCTTCTTTCTCTTTCGATTCTTCTTCTTTTTCATCTTATCAAGCTCAACCCGCAATTGTTCCACTTTTGCCTTRGTACTTAATGCGATGGTCTATATGAAGTCCCACCACAGGAAGTCTGGCTATTCTCTACTCAGTCTTGAAAATTCATCCCCATGCCTTAACATGACCTTTCTTGAAATCTTCAACAGCCTCTACAAACATAGTTTTTTGATCCGGTTTCAACACCATAGAATCAGTAGACTCGAAATGTAATAGCACTCATTAATAGAAAAAAATTCGCATGTATAAATTCTCAAAATGTTAAGATTGAAAACCATAAGCATATAACATAACCTATTTGATCCCATTTGTCCAATGTYAACACGAAAATAAAACATGAATCTGGAGATGTTTGGTTCATTTTGGCCATTATTCATTCGACAAATAGTGTTGGACCATTGCTGTYATACTATCTATCCTTTCATTCCTTCTTYCATAATTATCATTTCAATTCATTYGGCCATGYACAATTTGGATATCCAATCRAATATCTATTTTAGCTATATGAAAAAKTTTACAGATACTCTAGATGTTACAAGTACAGTACCATAAAATAAATCYACTTTTAGCAAAATGTACCATAAAGCAAATCTATAAGCACATTCAAAARTGTGACCTTYATAAAAGTAATAGCATTGTSCTATTAGACTATCRSMTACCGCTTGCAACCAAAGAGAAAATCAGGAACCAAAGTAGGATCGGCCTAGTTCACAAGGCAATCAAAAATATTTAGGGAACACAAAATGAGTTGGGTTCTCATTAGAGATGATCAGCAAAAGTAAAAAGGTTATCAACCTAAAACAAAAAAGATTCAAGCTGAGTATATCATTTCATATGATTAAAAAGAAACTCTCGAATTAATTTGCACAAGGCGTTGCCTATATAATTTATCTTTTTTGCAAGTTTTCAATTCAAGAATGAAAAAAAGCACACTACAAATAGCAGTACCCCAATSGTATTTATCTAGTAGAGGAGGAAGAAGAAAGAAGCTTCGAGCAGAGGAGCCTGGAAGAAAGAACTTCAGTCATTTCCCTCCTCTTAATTATTTCGGCCCTATTGAAGAGGATCATGATAATGCAACAAATGAAGCGAAAATTGCCATTTATCATGCAAAATATGATAAGCAACAATGAAGCAATAAATAATGAGAGGCAATAATATCTATTACATAATTTTCACCAAATTTTGTGCTACTAATATATTGTGTAAACTTTTTATTTGCATAGGTCTTATGAGACCTCTCGTTTACAAATTGATCCTTCTTAGACCTAACTTGAAATATATGCAACGTTGTCAACAATCCTGACAAAATTACTTCAAATGTTATCAAATAAATTAATTATTTGACGCTTATGCTTCGAGAATGATATAGATCCTCTAGTATGAAGTAAGGCGCCTAAACCACCATGCTTGTTGAGTTAATTCTCACTCGCTGCCTTGAAAATTTTCTTGAATGCCTGAGTTTGACAATATTGATATAGTGGCTCAAACACCTCATCTGACATCCAATTTGGCTTCTTATTTGCTTTGTGCACTCAAGATAATATATCAGTCATTCGCCTTGTACACCTAGAAGCCCAACACTTTTCGAATTTACACAGTGTTATCCGAATCCCATCGTTACAATTTCTACAAAAATGTTAGATTACAGTAAGTAATTATAATTTTATATATGACATAGGAATTAAAAGTTGAATTCATGATTTTAATATATAACATTAAAGTACCAAACTTACKTACTCTGAACTCAACAAACTACATATCCTTAACCTCATAAGGCACTTGGGAAAAATTTGGCTCAGGGTTTTAGAAAATAAGACTTAACATATCAACAATGGAAGTTGGACATGCTATTGAAGTCAATTTTGTAACATCTAAATAAATAGTCATACGTCGATAAATATTAATTTGAAAAACTAACAGAAAAATTTAGTAGTATTAAAAAATAGGATAAAGTACATCGTCCGACCCTTAAAATTATCAAAATTTTATATTTTGATCCTCAAATTTAAAAATGTAAGTTAGTACCCTTAATGTCTTAAAAAGGACATTCGACCTCCCCATAAACCACTAATGATGACCCATTTTTAAGGGTATTTTGTTCAATTAATTCATTTATTTAAAATTATTATTTTCTAAAATAAAATTTCCGTTCTTTCTTTATTTTTAGTTTTTTTCCTTTCTTCTTCCTTTCCCCCATCCTTTCGCTGCAACATCACTGTCGTTGCAACACCACCACCGCTGCAATGCAAGATTGTTCTTCCTTTTCCTCACTTTTTTTATTCTTCTCTTGCTCTTGCTCTTCCCCTTCCACCTTCGTCCCTTGGCAATCTCTATATTATTATTGTCACTGCAAACTCTTTTTGACTTCGACATAGCAGTGGTGATTGTTTGTAGAAGTAAAGACAATGAACAAATAGGAAGTGGAAGAGAAAGAGAAAAAGAGAGGAAGAGGGAAGAATGAGAAGTTCCTTGGTGATGGTGGCAATTTTGYAGAAGCGAAAGATGAAGAGGAAGAGGACGAAGAAGAGAAAAGAAGAGGAAGAGAGGAAGAGGGGAAGAAGGAGAATGACGGTGGCAGCGACRGCGGCTTGGGAGAGAAGAAGGAAGATGGTAGGGTTGGGATTAGTTTTAGGAACTAGGTTTGGGTTAGGATTTTTTTGAAAATGATTAAAATACCATTCSACCATTAGGGCTTAATAGAAAAATTCAAAGGAAGGTCAAAAGTTGATACTCTTTTAAATGTTAATCAACTTAACGATTTAAACTTGAGGGTTAAAATTCAAAATTTTGATAATTTTGAGGGTCAAACGATATACTTTACCCTAAAAATTATTTACATTCCACCATAAGGCTTTATGTAAGCTCAACTATGTTGCACTTCTTCTATAGAACTCGCTGTTGAATGAGGTAACGGTSAGGTGGAAGCACTTCCCAGTCTTAAGGTAGGGATGTTCTGCTCAYACTCTTGATCAATCTCAAGACTGGGTATGCCTCTGGTGCGGGTAAATGAGGCATCTCACAAGCGGGCGGTATCGATTGATAAGAATTTCCAACATCCTGTCCAAGGGACGGAAGTCTAGATGTACCMTCTCAAACCACTTACCAAACCGAGACATATCTAAAAAGTACATTATTTTGAATATTAACATTTGACAAATACAGGTAATGAAATTGAAAGAAATGAAAGAAAACAAGGGGAAAAAAGAAGAAAATTTTATGCCTAATAATCTAATTTCAGATTCATATTCATTAACATATCATATGTTTCCCAATCGATTTCTTCATCCTCTACCTATAGCATAGAGTTGTGGCTTCTATTGCAAACAACTCTTATTCCACGTCCACTAACTCCCTTTTGCCAAACTCATTTAGGAACTAAAATSTTCAAGTAGTAGGTCACATGTATTTATGGCTTCATATCCTTTTGTATCCTCTTGATAGGCATTTTCATCTACAGGTGCATTAGCAACATGTTGGGCTTTTGTATTGCACACTGTCCACYAATCAGACTTGGACTTTTTTAACTTCTGGGATAAGAGAGAAAACAAACTTGAATAACTTCCTAGATTGGATTTTTTGTAGCCTTTGGTGCCTTATTCCTCCATATTCTCTAGGATTTTTTCTTGTTGGGCTCACATGGAGGCTTTGTTTTCAATTTGATAGATCCACCTCGAATCTCTCCACTCATCTTGACCTTAAAATCTACAATATTTGGATAATAAATCTGAAAAGAAAATATGAAGTATATAACCAACAAATCTGAAAAAGAGAAGAAAAAGATGGAGAAGTAACTGACTTACTCGATCGGTGAACTTCAAGAGCAAAGGAGAGAATTATAAGCCCTTCTCCAGGTTGGGAAAAGCAATCTCTAGACGTTAGGGCTTTGTTCACTTTTGTTACCTTTGAAACATAAAATTCAATTGAAACCCAACTTAGAAATTGAACAGAAACTGGCCAGAAAATTACCTCCTCCGATTTGCGAAATGGGCAGGAATAATGGGTGAGGGGAAAGAGAGAGTGAGAAGGGGGAAGTGGTAGTCTCAGAAAATGGGAAAGGAAGCATGGAAGTGGAGAGTAGCAGAAGAGAATTTCGTTTCTGGGCGGGTGAGAGAGGGGGAATATGAAAACGGTGAAGGGGGGGGAACTGAAAATGTGAAAGATAAACCCTCCCAAAATTCTAAGTCTGAACGTTGAAATGACGCACTTTCAATTCTTTTATTTTTCTTTTTCTTTGAGAATAATATTTCTTTCATAACTATAATTTCTTTGTAATAATTCTTAACGGGTGAATTTTAATTTAATACCTATAAAAATGATATGTACTGTTGAATAATTATTTATCATTTAATAAAGAATTAATAGCTTCATTATAAATTAAAAATGTGATTAAAAAGACATATAGGTACAATTTATAAMATTTAACACAATTGAAATTCTAACTTTGTTTGATTAAGGAGAATAAATGAAAACTATAATAGTTATTTACTATAATTAAAAAATTATTATTTATTATACAATTAAAATCAATAAAAATTACATTTATTTTCATTTATTTTTACATAAATATTATTTCACATAATTTTCAATAAAGAAAAGTACATTAAAAAACTACAACTTTAATATTTAATTTTATTACCTCTTGTCCAAATTTAATTTTGATTCAAAAATTTCATTATCCTCTATTCTATTCTTMAGCCTTCATAAAAGTTCCCTCCATCCTAGAATTGGTTACAATAATTTACCCTAGATTACTACTACGTGACTAATCTTCTTTGAATACGCCTTTCCTCCAATTCCAGTTCACTTCCCACGTCTTCTCTCACTTTGCTTCTCTTATGCATGTCCATTCTCATTAGAAAATTTTCATATTCTTTGTTTCAAGCTCTCCTCTAATACCTCAGTATTTCTCTAAACAATGTTGAAACGCATCTAACAGACAAGTCCAAAGAAGTTGAACAACACTAGCGAAAGAGAATAGCAATTTCCAGAAATTTCATGTTTGATTCAAATGGATCATCACAACAGAGCAACCATTCAAGGAGTAGAGATGCAGATTTGGAGTTGGRGGATCCCATCAACTCAAATAATGAAGAATTTTCTGAGACAAACCAAGATTGTAAATATACAATATCATACACTTTAGTGACTATAGCTTCGCATAATATTCTATAYTACCTATATCAGTAGCATTGATTAATTAATATGCTTACAATAGGATTTCAACAATCCTGAAATTCAAGAGGACCAACCAGACTTCCGAACATTTGGAATATAAGGCCTTGAGAAGAGATTGAAGCAAATTTTAACATATTCAATCAGTGCRTGGATAGCARGGAACTTGAATTTTTTTATGGGATTGTGACCAAAAATTCGGATCTAACATTGCTAGAGTATGAGGACTAAARATGTGTTCCTCAAGCAACGAATGATAAAATATGGAGAGTTGTAACATCAAAGTTTAAACTGGATCCGAATAGATCCTTCACCAAGTTGAAAAATTATGAAGAATTTAAGCATGCTCTGTTCAATGACAATTTTCATAAGCACCAGTGTCTATTGGATTTGAAAGCCAATGTTGATCCCAGGACTAAAGCTGATTAATGGAACAAGCTTGCAAAGAGATGGTACTCTCCAAAGTGGGAGGTAAGTTTATGCTAATATCTCTTATAATATTACAAATCATAACCAAGTTCATAGTCGTATATGCCAGTAACATATTTTTTAAGTGTTCTGCAGCAAAAATTTGAAAATGAATGGAAAGCAAGAGCCCAGATCGAGATGCTACATACATTTGGGAGTATTTCGTTTTCTCGAAAAATAGATGTGGAGGTAATCTATTAGAGTGTCTTTCATTGTGTTTTATTTTTTTCAAATTTTGAATATTACATCCAAAATTTTATAAACTCTACTAACCTTTTATATGGATTTGTAGGTTAAAAAGAATGGAACTCACCAAAGTCGAGTAAAGATATATGTGTATTACCACAAGCATAAGGATGGCACGCCAGTTAATGAAAATGTTGGGGAAATTCTGGTACAAAATATGTATTTGAGACTTATAATCTTGTCCATRCTCGATTATACTATTGACTCATTGTTATTATTGTTGATCAGAATAAAATACATTAAATTTTGGATGCACATGAGACTGAAGGAGAACCTTCTCAAGAATCTGACGGCATTTTATCTTTAGTAGGCGATCTCTTATACCAAGTTTTGATCCGAAAAGGACTGGACGCGCATGTGGTATAGGTTTTGGTGTAACCCTAGAAGTCTTATCAACCTCAAACATAGATGGTTTAAAGGAAAATGAGTAAGTCAATGCACTAAACAGAGACCTTGAAGAAAATGCTGTGGGATTGACAGAACAGGTTACTTTGCTGAGAGAATTAGTTTTAACACATATTGGTTTGACTCCATTTTSATCCTTCGAAATTTGATAACTAGCCCATGCATAAAATAGTCATGCTCAAATTAATCATGATCAAGTTAGTCGATTATATACATTTTTTCATTACCATCAAATGAACAACAATATTTTTTTTCTAAAACTTATTTTGTAGGTTGGAGAACCTAGAAATAGTCTTTGTTCGCACATGGTTATCGATAATTTAAACGAAAAGCGAGAAGGTTTGACTATCATAGTCGATTATAAAAACACTAATATTATAATTGATGTTGTTGTATTTAATTATAAATTTAATTTATTTTTTTATTTTTTCAAGATGACATTATATTTGTTGGTGCTGATCTTCAGTTGGATGGCAATTGCTCTTTAGACTAAGGTTCATTACCAATTATATTGTATTTTCATTTTTCAACGTAATAAAATTATAATTGTTGTTCATTTTAGTTACTCTTTCTATTTTTCATTGTTAATTCTTCGCATATGTAATTATCATAATTAGATTATTGAAATTAAATATTTATTTAATTTGAAATTCATAACTTTAATTTTAGTTTAATTAAAAAATAAATATTTTGGCATTAGTTTGAAATAATGTCAAATTATTATTTTTTAAAATTGATAATTTCTATCCCGACGTTTTGAAATGTTAGCATAATACAATCAAAATGTTGAGATACTAATATTATCGTGATACTTTATAAACCATGGGACTGATATAAATATGTTGATTCATACATGTGTTGGCAAAACAATCGTATAGCGACATATACAAACGTTGACATAAAATAAACTACGATGACTCATACATGTGTTGGCAAAACATTCCCATTGCAACATATACAAATGTTGGCTTAAGACATAGTAATGATGGATATATAACATTGGGATAATATTAATAATACGACATTTATAAACGTCACCAGAAACAACGTTTTTCAATATTTGTAAATGTCGGCACACTATCTATTGTACGATTATTGCAAATGTCATGGTAAATGCATTGTGATGACATTTCACAAGTATCGTGACACGTTTTTTACAGGACATTTCCAAAAGTCGGTATGAACATTAGAACAAGTCAACTTAAGACAATTATGCTTGAATGTCGGTTTACATAATATGTAGTGAAATTTTTAATGTGTTGCCACAAGATTCATTTGTTGACATTTGTAAATATCAGTCAAATTCCCTACAAATATCACCATACGAACCACAACACGACGTTTACAAATATCGACGAACGCAACTTATCTCACAAGTTAAGTCGTCATAACTCTTCATCATGTATCTACATTGACCATTATGACAATATTTGCAAACGCTGACTCAAAATCATATCTCAACATTTATAAATGATGCCATATTTACAAATATATGTGGCCACAACACTAATCTAATGACATTTACAAATGTCACGACAAACCCTATCTATACCRACACAAACAAATATTTTCATAAATATGCCYAAAAATCGCCATAATGGTATACCAATGTTTTGCTACAAACGTTGGGAAAACATAAGACAATTGTGGCAATAACAACTTTTGATTGACTTTTACMAAAAACATCATCCGAGGCCTAAGGYAATGTTTTTTTTACTTCTCATTGCATATGTCATATGTCATATGTCACCATGGACTTTTTTTGACGAAGTGTATGAAATAGCATTTGAACTAAATGTTAGATACTAAATTTTAAAATTCTCGATAGCATGGGTGCACCTCGCATCCTAGGTACCGTCCGTGTTTCCGTCCTAAGGATTTTTCAACCCTCTAGACACCCACGGACATAGGCACGGAYAGTTGCATACCATTCTTGGCTAAGGACGGTTCAAAACTGTCCGTGGCTTGCATCCTTGGCCATCAACATGATAAGAAATGATTCTTTGAGTATAAAATACAATGGCATATAAGGCCAGTATATATCAAAACTCATTTGTGATATAAAAGTGATTTGTAGAGGGTTCTGAAAACGTTTTGATGAACTTTATAACCTTAGAACAAATTCTTCAAGGTATTAGTCACAATGATGAAATAAAGTATCCAACCTTAACTATAAAGTGACTAAACTAATGTCTTAAAGTCTTCAAAAGTTGTGAACCTTCAATGTGCAAAGGATTTAATGATTTTTAACTTCTTCTTGTGAATTGTATGAAATAAAGTTCAATACGACGTTTAAGATGATGTTGAACTTCCTAACTACAATAGGAATTTCACAAAGATCATTAATAACATTCAATGTTTCGTTATTGTCAAAGTAAGAGTTGGTTGCAAATAGGCWCTCAAAATAAGAGTKGATTGCAAAAACTTATCCACTTTAAGCATAATCTCTCACCAAAATCGCTTAAGCATACTCTCCCTCCAAAACCCCAAGCAAGGCTAAGATGGAAACCTTAGCCAAATATCTATTCGATAGTCTAATGGATAAGATTATCATCTCTAAGATTTTTGATAGAATGTCACAAGTCGAGTCTTTAGCAATGTGTTCAATGGTTTCCAAGTGATTCCTTTCACTCATAAGAGGCAAACAAAATGTTACATTCAATATCCATTTTGTTAGCCATGATACTCAATTTCCAAATCTACGTCACTCTCTTGGAGGACACATGATGTGATTGCCCGCTAGGCCTAGGCCAAAAGATCATAATATTGCTCTGTTCTTGGAGTTTAATGTATCACTCAACCATACTGGCAGACTGAGGTTCTCTTTAGTTAACTCTTCACTTTCGATTATGTTTTCTAGCTTTTTTCAAAAATTTAAATATGTTCAGACTTTCACCGGAAAAGTTTCCTCACGTGCTGCTTTCAATATGTTGGGAGAAAGGTTGTGTTTTACATCGTTGGTTGATGACAAGTCTCATAATGCTTGGAATAGTCTTGTTTTGGCTATTGTCAATGTTGAGATGGAAGGAATGGATATGGATGAGGAGAAAGATGGAAAGAATATGCAAGAAGAGATGGATGGAATGGATTTTGASGGAGAAAAAAAATGATTCGTTCCAAAATATCTGCTATAAAGTTGTGGTGAATCTGGCACAACTCTTCATATTGATTCAAGTTGTAGGTTTGTGGATGAATTGGTTTGATGATGTTACTGCATTCCAGTGCACAAATATTTAAAAATTTATGATCGAACAAAGTGGAAACATTAATTGTTCGGAAACCAAAATTGGAAGCTCTCAGGAGAAGGGTGGTGAAGAATCTGAATGACCTTATTGATACTACAAAAGTTTGGAACATACAGYAGCTAAGTTTGTCAAGATGAAGGTATATCTTGAAGCATGTAAAACTAATTGCATCCATCTAATGGTACAAGGGTGAGTCAGAATCTATAACAGTCACCTATAATATTCTTCAGTGGGATGAAGTATATATTTACAGCAGTCCTATAGTATATACCCGTGACATATATACATATTTTTATGTGACGGTTTCCTTCAAATAGCTGTAAAATATAAATGATAGCTTTTTTTTACTACAATCGTAAAATCATTGTGTAATTGTCATATATGATATGTAACATTYTTAAAGGGGCACTTGGATATGGAACAAGCAGGTAGATGTTATAGGGGCATCTGGAAAAAAATTAAAGGTTTAGTAAATTTCCCAAAATAAAAATATTGAGCCTAATGTAAGCTAATGGACTATCATAATGCTAATGTCTAATGATATGGAACATGTACATGGTTTCTATAGCAACATTTCGGTAGGTCTTCATTCTAATATATTAGGTAGAGCTAATATTTATTTAGAGTCATTCTAATATAATATTACGACATTTGGGACGACGGTTCTAATAGTTGTGGAAAAATATCTACCAATATTTTGCATATAGCATCCAAARAGCAGGACCCAACATGACCCCTACTGAAATCATGGCTAGTCTTGTATTTATAATTCAAATATAGCGCTCAACCAGAGAAAAATAACTTGTTGTGATGTTCTAGAATGTATCACGAACAAAGTTGCAGTTTTGAAGATTAAGTAAATATAGAGTATAATGTGGAAGAGCAATTAATGTTTACTGCTACCACCATTTGCCTATACATCTCTGGCTTCAACCTCCCATCYTTGCTATAAAGTCCAGCTATCAAAGAAGTACAAGTATAGTTTAGCCAAACCTTAGGGCAGCATTTGTTTTGAACGTTGAACATAAGTCGTTATTGCTATTATCATCTTACATTTCCTAAATGTTTTTCTTGATAAACTTTGATACATGGCTAAAGTGACATTTGTTCTGTATTTATGAAGACATTTGGTATTATCTATACACGTGGATTTTAACCGACATTTGTAATTGGCACTGCATTAGTCTTATGGCCATGTTTGTGTGTAAGTTGTGAYGGCATGTCTAGACCAAGGGATTTTGATCCGATATTCACAGGTGTTCTAATATGGGTGCTATGTTGACACTTTTGTCTTAAGTTAAGACAACATAGTTAGCGAGACCATATTTGTATTAAACGTCGAACATAAGTCGTTATTTTCACCATCATATTAAGTTTTCAAAATGTTTTTGACAAACTTTGATACAAGCTAGGATGAGATTTGTTCTATTCTTATGATGAAATTTGGTGTTATCAATGCACATGGGTTTTAATCGATATTTGTATATATCACTGCATTAGTCTTATGGCTACGTTTGTGTGTAAGTTGTAATGACATTTGCAAATTTCTAGACAAGGGTTTTTGAGCCGGCATTTGCAAGTGTTGTAAGATGTAAGTGTTGTAAGATGTGTGCAATGCTGACACTTATATCTAAGTTTTGACAACATAGCTAGCGGGACAATTTGTGTTCCATGCCATTTGCAAACGTTGTAACATAGTATCCCGACATTGACAATAGAGTAACATAGGTCGTATCTCGAGATTTATAAACCATCAAGATATATTAGGTAGAGTTGACATTTATTTATCATCATTCTAATATAGTATTAGAATACTTGAGATGACGATTTTAATAGTTAAAAAACATTTAATGACATCTATATATGTCTCGAGATTGTAATTAAAATCATATTTGTAATAGTTGTACAATAGATATTATTCCCAATGTTTATAAATGCTCACAATATGACTAGTATCTCAATGTATTCCTTGTTTTATTATGATGTTTTAAAATGTCGGATATATCAAATATAAAAAATAAATATTATTTTGAAGTAATGGTGAAATTATTAACTTTTTCAAAATTTAAATTCATGAATTGAATATTTAATTGAAATTAAATAAATATTTAAATAAAATTATTTGATGACAAGAAAAGTAAATACGCAAAGAATCAATAATAAAAAAATAAACAGTTATTAGGAGGATAAGTAATTCTAATTTTATTATAATAAAAAGAGGGAAATAATTGAACTTCAATAAAAATAAAAATCATCAAAGCAGCACCAATAACGAAGATCAATGTCAATTCAAATTTATATAGTACATGATTGACCTAGGAAAACTAAACATACTTATTTAGGTAAATCTTAATTAATTGGGGGTTAGTATTAATTAAAGTTCACTTCTGTTGTCACTTGCCATTTTCAAGTTAAGAAGGTTTGTTAATTGCATTGACTATAAGAAAGAAGCCCAAAACCAGCCTAGATCAACGACCCACCAGACGGTCCATCCGACAGACTATCCTTTCAGTTCGCTTGATCCGTGGGCTTTGAGAAGATGGCCCAGACCGATGACCCAAAATCGGCCCCGACCCAGCCGCCTAAGCCTTCAGTTCCTTCCCTTCGTGGTCCAAGAAAAGGCAGCCCAAGACCCGAAGGCCTATATCCACAGACCCAGTCCGCCATGCTCACACATCCTTGCCTGTCTCCGTCCTTGTCTTCGTCGCCGGCGGCAGATCGGCAGAGAGCGGAGGCTTGCAGCGGTGGCCACTAAGTCTTCTGCCTTCTGTTTCGTGGTGGCCTCCGATTTTTGACATCAACCTCCCAAAGATTTGTARTATTGAAGATTTCAGAGTTTCTTCCTCCGCAACCAGACGACTCTTTGCCTTCCATTTCCTTCCAGTGGCGACCGCAACGGCAGTGCGTTGCAACGAGGAAGACGACCACAACAACCCTATGTCTTCCRATTTGAGTCCCGCAATAACGTGCGGTAATCACAACAGATGGCAAGAACTGASCTCTCAGCTTCTGCTACTTTCGGAGGTAGCTACAGCAATAGTGGCCTCTTCCCTGAGTTCACCTTTTGCMTTGCAACTCACTTTTCACAGTGATGCATAAAGCCCCAAGACTACGCCRGCAAACATCGACTAGTATTGGYGACCAAACRGGTCTTTTCACATACCTTTCATTTTGTTTCGGTGATGGCCGTRGAGATGACTTCAAGCGGCAACGAAGATGCAGCAGCGATGGCAACAAGTAGCTATGACATCCCTTTCTTCGAGCCATAGCGATGACTTCAACCCAAGTTGACAACGGCCTCTACTTTTCTCTTTTGCCTTCCTATTCTCGAGATGTGAAGCTATTTTTCTGTTCTTTTCGGTTCGTGGACATGGTGAAGAGCAGCGACGAGCTCTGCTCTGATGATTCCCGAGGAGACTGGTGCAATGCTCTAGCAGTCAGTTAGTCGCCATGCCTGGGGCTAAAGCTTTTTTTTCTAGCACTGACAGAGAGACAACTTAGCTGTTTGCGAGTTTGGCAACTAAGTTGACTTGGTTTAGGGATGACCCCTGGGCCTTTTTGCTAAGGCTTGATTTAGGTTTGACCCTCTTTTTTTTTTTTTTTTTGTGTGTGTTTCTAAATAAGTTTAGGCTTGCTTCTCCTTGGATTTGTGGCATTTGGAGCCACTTTCTTCTTAGCCAAGATAGCCTTTGGCTTCACAATGGCAACAACCATGGCGAGGACTTGCTGCCTTTTGCTTCTCCCTTTTGGTATGGTTCAAGTATGGCTTCAAGTATTCACCATTTCAAAGCATAATCACCCAAATGCAACCTATGCTGCTTCTGGGACAACTTCAACAGCTGCAAATTTTGTCGCGTCTTTGTACAATTTCAGTTGCAAATAAATCTAATCCGATTGTTGGAGGGAGATACAAGGTCCTTTGAGCCTGTGACAAACATCTTTYCCCTACCACCTACCTTAAGGCACTCTGATGGAACTCCAGCAAGTCAAACCTTCTCGAATGCAGCATCATATTTTTTCTTTTTTCCTTTATTTTTTTCAATTTTTTTTGGAACTCTTTCTTGCTATATCTGCAATCTCTCTTTTGCACTCTTACTTCGAAGATCAGGCTTCAGAAATTCAACTTCGAGCCAATGAGGGAGGTCATCTTCTGCTTCAAGCTAGACACCAATACCAAGGAAGAGTCTCGATTTCAAGCCATAGCCACCAACTTAAGGCGAGAAGAGGGTTTAGTTTCAAGCAATGGAACACCAATTTAGAGTGAGGGAGCTTCGATTTCTAGCCATGAATTATCAACCTGGAGCTATGAGGGTCCATTTTATATCATCGCTACCAAGGACATCGACTTTGGATACTTTGACTTCAAGTCTTGAATATCTTCAAGGTTCCAATTTTTGCAAGAGGATGGTTGATTTACACCATCATTACAAAATACATCAACTTTGAAATCTTCGACTTTAAGCCTTGGATCTTTTCAAGATTCTAATTTTCTGCATGAGGGTCTCAATTTCAGACATTGTTGGACTTCAACTTGAATAATCTATTAAATATTTGACTCTATTGTAAGAGGCTGAGAAAATGATATATTAGTGAAGTTTAGATATTTTTCTAACCTGCCTACATATCCAAATAAGGAATCAAGTCAAACGTAGTTCATCTTTACATAATTTGAACTTACAGTTTAAGCTTGTGCAATCGAAGAGCAATTAAATTTTTGTAAATAGTTTTAACTCTTATCAAGGAGTAACATGCAGTTTAGGCTCATACACTAAGGAACATCTTGAATTTTTTATGAGGCATTCAGACAGTTTTAACTCTTATCAAGGAGTAGCATGCAGTTTAGACTCATACAATAAAGAGCAATTTGAATTTTTGTTGAGGTATTCAGACAGTTTTAACTCTTATTGAGGATTATAGTGCAGTTTAGGCTTATACACTAAGGAACAACTTGAATTTGTTTGAGATATTTAGACATTTTTAACTCTTATCAAGGAGTAGTTTGCAGTTTAGGCTCGTACACTAAGGAGCATCTTGATTTTTTGCTTTTTTTGAGTCTTTAGCTTCAAATTCTGAGAAAAGTTTGCCCCTAATTTGAAATTCCAACTTCTTCTCATATTTGGTTGACTCTTTGACATGAATTCCTCGACTTTGATTAGCGAAGATACTCATTTCCATATCACGAGCACAAGTAGCTAATTGTTCAAAAGTTCTTGACTGGATTCCTTTTAAAATGTATTGCAAACCCCAATGCATGCCTTAGATGCACATCTCGATCGCAGATTGTTCAGAGAGACGATCTCTGCAATCCAAGTTTAAGCTTCTCCATCGAGTGATATAATTAATGTTAGGTTCATCATTCCACCGTCGAATTCGGCTTAATTCAAGCATGCTAATAGTTTTTCGAGCGCTATAAAATTGATTTAGGAATTTTTGCTCGAGTTGACTCCAACTTTTAATTGCTCAAGGAGTAATTCTATATACCAATCAAAAGCATTACCTTTAAGGGATCTAACAAATCGTTTGACAAGTAGATCACCTTTAGTACTTGCAATGTTGCATGTTTCAACAAAGTGAGCTATATGTTGCTTTGGATTTTTTTACCGTCAAATTGTTGAAATTTGGGAGGTTGATAATCGATTGGCATTTGAAGACTGCATATCTTTTGAATATATGATTTGATGTACCCTTGAGAAGATCTGGAGCTTGTTTCATGTTTTTCTTCAATTTTTTTTCGCAATAACATCCTTTAGATTATTTATTAAGATCAATTCATTAGAAGAAATTTGAATATTTTGTACTTCCATTGTAGTTTCAGATCCAGCTTTAGAATGAGGTTGTACTCGAGCAACCTTAGCAGGTTCAACATCATTTGCAATTATTGGTTACTTTGGAGCTATTTGACTTGCTTCTCCAGTACCATCGAGAAGATTCAACAATCGAGCAAGAGTGACATCTCSTTGTTAGGAACATTCTGCAAGTCCTTCCACCAATTTGGCCGAATTTGAGATTTGTTCTTCAATTGTGGCAGTATCGATCATCATAACAGATATGAAAAATGAGGTTGTAGTGGAATCTTCGTGGCAGAGCTTTCACAATTGCAAATATTCTTGGCGAACAACAGTTGCAGAGTCTGTAGAAGACTCGCCATCATCTTGTTTGGATGTTGGTGACTTAGTTCCAAGATTCAACAGGGACATGGTCGTTCTTATGGCAGAGTCGACACCCATTTTTCTTCTTGAAGAGGAACATCCATGAATATGGGTGTTGGAGTATTCGTAAATGAACATGGGGTTAGAGTACTCGTAGATCTGATCATTTGAGAAGTACTCCACTTCTTTTTCAGCATCAAATGGCACCCTACTGCGCTTTACAAGCACKGTATATGTGACTGACATGGTTGATTTGGTAGCAGCACCAATCGTTGTAAATCTGGATGGGATAGCTTTCGAGATATTATTCTTGTGGGGTATTAATGAATTTGATTTGATTTGATTTGATTTGAAGAGAAGAGATGAACTGCAGAGATTGTCTCACTGGGCGTACCAAAATTTGTTTATACGAATCTTTCATCTGTAAAATAATAAGAGAAAAATAAGAGCAATGCGAAACAAGAATTAATCTTATAAATTTGATAAGATACGTGTAACAATCTCTGAAATGTTCATGTGGCAAGAATTCAATTCGTTGATTATTCTTTTTGGAGTTTCATGAGGACTTCGTAGCTTAATCTCGGGATCTAGATCTCTTTGGGAGTTTCCGAGGGTTTCGCAACTTGATCTCGAGATCTTGTTTCTTTGGAGTTTCTCGAGGGCTTCGCAGCTTGATCTCGGAATCTGGACTCTTTGGGAGTTTCTGAAGGTTTCGCAACTTGATCTCAGAATTTGGATTCTCTGGAGTTTTCCAAAGGCTTCACAACTTGATCTTGAGATTTGAACTCTTTGGAATCTTTCGAGAGCTTCGTAGCTTGATTTCGAGATTTGGAGAGAAATTTGGCTTTTCTAAACTTGAACTTCTAGTCCTCGATGTGAATTTCTGGACTTTGATCTAAAATTCTTGACCATTTGGGAGTCTCCAAGGGCTTGATAGTTGATCTCGGGATTTGGACCCTTTGAGAGTTTTCAAGGGCTTCGTAGCTTGATCTCGAGATTTGGAGAGAAATTTGGCTTCTCTCAACTTGAACTTCTTCTAGTCCTCAATGTGAATTTCTAGACTTTGATATGAAATTCTGGACCCTTTGGGAGTTTCTGAGGGCTTGGCAGTTGATTTCGAAATTTAGACTCTTTGGGAGTTTCCGAGAGCTTCGCAGCTTGAACTCGGGATTCGGAGAGAAATTTGGCTTCTCTCAACTTGAACTTCTTTTGGTCCTGAATATAAATTTCTAGACTTTGATATGAAATTCTGGACCTCTTCCTCTTGTACTTTGGTCTCTATTTATAGGCAAAGCGAGTTAATTTAATTGGTCGAAGTGACACTTAAGAGCAACGTGGTGTCGATTGATTCGCCAAGCTTTCCTTGATTTTTTATTAGTTGAACATCGTCATCATTGACATATGTCACATACTCTCAATTTAATGGGAGCATTTAAAATTAATTTTTAATTATATAAATAGATTATGAAAATTTAATTCAATAAAATTTTCATATCTATAGTATGAAATTAGAAAAATAGTTGAATTGGTTAATTCTATAACTTACTTTATATTTACTTTGTAGGTTTTATTTTGAATATTAAATTTAGTAATCTACTACATATAAGAGTTAATATATAGTGAGTCACAATATCATCATTTAAAATTTATAAAAGAAATTAAAAAGTACTTAAGCCTCATTTGATTGAYGTGAAAGTAAAGTTGTACTCACATTATGATTACTCGAAATAATAATTCAAGGAATTAAAATCCTTAAAGATTCTTTCATCTTGTTTGGATGGCGAATRGATGTARATGGGGAGAGAATTTATATTTATATTAAATTGTCTGAATTATCTCGTCGGTGGATATAATAATTTGAATACGATATTAAGCTAATATTTTTATCATATTTTTAAAATATTAAGTAATATTAAGCTACTATTTATCAGTTTTTAAAATAGGATAAATTAAGCATATATTTATTTTCATTAATTAATAAAGCTAACTATTTAATTAGTTTTAAATCAAATATCATAGTTCGTTAGACAATGAGAAAATATAAAAAAGAATCTAGACTTGTATTATATAAAAAATATCTAAGTGTTAAATTAGATTATTAAATAGATAATGCATAGAGATTTACGGATTCCTATCATAAGTCACACTTGTATTAGAATATAGACTTTGCTTTTCAAAGCAAATTAATTAGR
Source organism: Rhazya stricta (assembly GCA_001752375.1). Taxonomy (NCBI): domain Eukaryota; kingdom Viridiplantae; phylum Streptophyta; class Magnoliopsida; order Gentianales; family Apocynaceae; genus Rhazya; species Rhazya stricta. Next base: position 1,123,578 of record MEJB01000043.1, read on the forward strand.
CTGATCAGTATAAGAATGGCTAGTGGCGACTGGATCATCTAGTATCTATCAAAGCCTTTATGAACGTCTTTCCATTTAGATAGCTTGTTGTTCTTAGATTAAGAGAAGATTAAAACAGTCTTAACTAACCTCCAAGATTGAAAATTAAAATTTTCTTATCGAACATAGGTGTTATAAACAGCAGAAAATGATATAAGTCTTTGAGAAAATAAGTGGAGAGTACATCAGTACATTTATGACTCGTAAAGCAGTGAAAATGTAAATTGAAGTCACAGGAATGTGGAACTAGTCCCTAAGTATACATACAAACAACACGATAAATCTGAGTCTTTTGTATTAAAAGATTCTCAAAATCATGTGAAAAGARAATGATTAAATTGCTTGTGAGAAGCAGGTAGCTCATTTAGTTCGGATATGTTATGAACATATGTTTTAAAACTTCAAAATTAATTTAATTTAAAATAAATATTTTATAATTCCGAACTCATTCAAAAATTATGTAACTTCTATTTTCTGTTTGAAAAAAATGTTGTAATTCATAGATCTTGTAATTCTCAAAATTTAAAATTAATTTTAAAATATTCTAAGTAAACCATCTTACTTTATTCGAGGTTATGATATCACTTCTACTACTTTTATGAGAGAGGAATGGAATGGTCACTCTTTTACACCAAAATCCCCTTCATTCTCTCTGCACTCTTGATACTAAAATTGATTTGGATAATCTGATTAAATGATTTTGTGAGATTTACGTACTCGTTGTGGAGGTAATTAAAATTACTAATGAATTATTTTAAAGCCGTGATCAATTGCTATCACTTGCACGTAGAAGAAATCTTCATGTTTGTAAGACAATGACTTTGTCACGACTCCTGGACCACATTTCTCATTCGTTTAAAATTTTACATGTTTTTCAGTTAACTATATATGTATTTATATTTATTTATTTATTAAACTAATAGTATCTAGTACATTATTTTTAAAACAAGATACTCCCTTTACCAAGTAGAGTTATGAATTTGATCACATTAATATATAGAAAGGGGCAAAAAATACAGAATTGCTTCTCTACTGCCCTATACTAACTTGCCTTATCAGGTGTTGACAAGATCTATTTTAGCTAGKGATATATTTGTCACTTACAATGGAACTAGAATTACGCAAAACCACAAAACGAAATGAATTACTAGATAGGAGAAAACTGAAATCGAAGTAAATAGACAATTTTGATTCCTCATAATTCCCGACATATTAAAAAGTAGTAATACGAGGGACACAGAGAGAGACCAAAACCTACAATCTAGGAACCAAATCGACATGACCATGGTCCACTAGAATTTTATTTTCTCATACCATTTGCTGATAAGTAAAACTAGTACCGCTACGGATGCATGAAAAATGTTACACTTGCTGAGGAACTTCTGAGATTAATACGTAGAAACTCATGAATCGCCCTAAGTCCTCCTCACCAAGGCGCTTCTCATGCTCAAGCGACGTTGATTGCAATCTTGAGTCCCAAAGTGCAGTCAAGAAGATCAGAGATGAAGTAATATGTTCCAGGTTTGGTGAGTTTGTAAACAAGGTTGCCAGTGAGATCAGTGAGTAATGGTGCCTTCGCGTCACAAGAGGCGTAGGCATCTGCAGTCACAAGATGCACTGGAAGAGCTGGGAGGGAGACGAAATCTATGCAAAGAAGCAAACAACGGGTAGTAATTAATTACGTACTGATTGTTCAATCTCAAGTATAAAGATGTTACGATATTCATAATGATAATGAACACTTGTATTAGCATGAAGTCTCATTCTCATATATATATACACTAGTACATTAGGGTTTTCTTTTCAAATTTATCTGAAATTTACTAATGTATAAGCTAGGAACTTACGGAGCACATCACCGACGACGAAGTTCTTTCCGAGAAGCCAGTTAACAAGGTTAGCAACAGGAGTCCAACCTAAGAGACCGCCGACGTAATAATCACTGGCCAAACTTGGGACTGCAAGACCCATGATGATGAGCAAACACATAACCTTGGTTGCAGAACTCGCCATTTGGGATAAGGAGGGAAAAAGCAGTAATTAGTGAGTGAAAAGAGCGTTTGTCTGCGTGTGACGAATCAAGAGCTCAGAAGAGAGTTGTATGCTCTAGCAGTGGAGAAGTAGAGCCCTTAAATAGATGAAGGATGGACGATTGCATGTGGGATTGCAAAGAGGAATCCGTTGTACGTACGAGAGAAGAAATCCTTATTTGCAGGCCACTAGCGCCCCATGTGACCTAGTAGCGTGCAAATAAATGGTCTTTTTTTCATGAAAATAAATAGTACTTGAGAAAGTCTTCGATATGGATCCAAGGACTTGGAATATTATATACATGATCGAGTCGCCACTAGCCGTTCTCGAACTCAGTCTTATTCTTTCAAGAAACAATTTCTTCTCTTAATGTTCAATTCTATTAGCATTAGTTTCCCACTTACCATGGATTTATTAAGAACTATGATTGATGGATCTTCAAAGCTTTTGTATTCATATGACTTGCTTTAATAGGAATCTAGCGCTCCTAATTACAATCTTCAATGCTAGAACAGTTTCTTTCATAATTTACTTGTAAGCAAGAAAGTGTAAAAACGGCAAATGAAGAAGATATATATTTATCACCAAAAAATAGTAGAGCAAGTCATGTGAGTGATACGTGCCTCAAGGCAATTATCAGAATTTTAGTAAAATTCCAAAATTAAGTGGCGATCAATCTCAATTGAAGTTTATATACTTATGATTGACCTAGGAAAACTAAACATACTTCTTTACGTAAATCTCAATTAAGTGGGATTAGTATTAATTAAAGTTCGTTTCAGTGGCCATTCGTCATTTTGAAGTTACGAAGGTTTTTTAATTGCATTAACTAGTCAAAAGTACAAAAAAGAAAGAATTCTATTGAGTTGACTTACCACATATTGATGTCCCTACATTTTTTAAGTTTAGTACGCTTCCCAATTTAATATAATTTTTTATTACGTTTTCTTGTTAATATTAATTAAAAAGTACACGCTTATATATCTTAATTTTTAATATCAAAAAAAACTGAAGAGATTAAAAAAACATGATTAATATATAGAAAGTATCTAATAAAAAATATTAAAAAATATATTAAAAAATCTTTAATTATTTAAAATGATGCTTTAGATGACTGTCTGGCATGTGGAGCTGGACAATTGTGTGGGTCATGCTGCTGAAACGAAGTGTGACTGAACTGATGAGTCCAATGTACAGCTGAATGTGGGCTGCAAATTTTTTGAATACCTCAAAGCCGAAAACTAACAAATTATTGTTAAACGTGGGCTTTTTATTCTTTTTGATCTTGGGCTTTCGCGTACGATGCTGTGTTCACGATTAATTAAGAATTCGAAAGTCTTGTGAATCTTGCATACAGACTGTGGTGAACCGGGACCCACGCAGGACCCATTAGTTGGCTCCAACATTGAGCCTCCTAATATTGTCCAATTATGTCTTTGCCATTTTTATCCTATTCCAAGGAGGTTGATACATTGATTTTATATTTAATTTATATGATATTTTAAGAGTTTAATTTTATGTAATTGTGATTTATTGAATAAATATTTATTATGTATTAATTAATTTTATAGAAAAGTATTTATGAAAAATAGAGGTGAAAATGAAAAGAGAACTCTACAAAGCCTACATGCATGGATAGAGGATGGAAAGAGCTTCGCAATGCACCTACTTTGACCCAATTTAGACTTCATTTTCCCTCCAAACAACGAAGAAAAGCTGTCATGTTTTGCCTAAAGGAAACAGGCGCCAATTTGGCCTTGAAGCGGCACCGGCTGTGTTTATCCTCTTGACAAGATTTTTTAGAAGCTAACCGGCACTGGTTCATGTCGTAATTCGCGTAAGTTTAGTATTTTTTTTTTGGATATTTTGGGTGGTTTTCAGTTAGTTTTGGATTGATAGTAAATGTTCTAGGAGTATATAAACTCATGTTTAGCTCCAAAGACCTTCATACTTCATCATTGGAGACTAGAGAACACATTGATGAGCTTTTCAAATAAGACGATCGAATTGAAGATGAAAGGGATGACACTTCAATTTTTAGTGATGTTTCCTTTCATCCTTTCTTATAAACCCTTGAGTTATAATTCGATCATGTTGTACTAAGTTTTTATTCTAAGATTATGATATGATCCACTCCTATTTCTATGTTATTTAAGAAGACTTTTCTATGATAGATATGTTAAATTCCTCTGAAGTTTTGTTACTCTTCTTATTGTTCCATTGAATGATTGACCATATTTGATTGATTGTAACATTGTCYAGAATGATTAGAGATAACACCTAGATAATTATGTCAAATAATATAACCGTATATTGCGTATGAAATAGAGATATATTCACATAATTTGTGCAATCGTAAAGAACTATATACCAATAGCATTTTTCCTAGGTTAAATAGAGTATAGAGATATCTTGGTTATAGAGGGGAATAGGTTGACTATAACTTGAGAAAGTATAGTTGATAAACAAGGATTCGATTGTTCATTGATCAATACATTAGCCTTGAAAGTTGATTAGATAACATAATTTGGATAGGTGAAATCATGTGTCTTAGAACCGTCTCCTGTTGATTCAATCATCCAATTTTACAATTTTTTTCTTAGTTTGTTAATTATCATCTCAATTAATCGATTGGTTAGATAAAGTTTAGGACTATAACTAGATGTAATCAAGATTTAATTTTCTGTGGGATCGATATCTTTTTTATTATATAACCTTGTACACTTGCTAGAATTTCCTGTATCATAGGTGAAATTTTATTGTTTCTCCCCAACAAATCAAGGCCACCAATGGTTATTATCGAGAATAGAAGACATGCAAGATGAAAATGACAAGTTACTATCATACTTTCGTAGCTATATTTGGTAATTGCATATATTGAATTAGTATGTAACATGTTAGTGGATGAGTTTGTTTGTGGTGCAGCCATGTCAGCTCATCTCTATATAGCTATATTCATGGCCAAGACTAAAGTTTCTCTCTAAAAATTTAGAATTCCATTGAACAACGTCGTTGTTCTTGCTGAGAATGATGAAGAGCATGAAATTATTTCAACTTTGGGAGCTAGTTTGGCCTAATGGTTATACGTAATGGACTTGACCATATCAGAAGACAATTGACCTTTTCTACTAAATCAACTATCTCATCTATAATTCAGACTAGTTATTGGCTATGGTCATCTGCTGGAAGTTTCACTTTTGATATTCTATGCGTAGCTAACCTATTGCAGTATTGCTCATACTCCTGATCCTAATCCTACGAAAAGAAATTTTGAATGAGCAAATAATGTTGCAAGGGAACATAATAGATGATTTCTAGTGAACTTGCAATTTGATAGAGAATTGAATTCCAATTTATCAATCACGATACTTGGGCAAACGAGAATGTTGTTAGATGGTAGGAGTTAATTTCCTCCTTTTGCAGTTCATGACTTTTTGCATCCCAAGGTCTTGAGATTCTATTTGGATTGCTGTGTAGTAGTTCATGAATCCATTCTAGACATAACAGATACTAGTCTGACATAGTATTTTTTCATTATAATTTGGATATGTGGTGCTTAACTCATCCAAAATTTCAAGGTCTTCGATATCCTTTAAATCTTCCAAATTTGACAAGTCTTTGTCCGAACAACATATTTGCCAAGTCTGACAAGTCTTCGACCTCTAACAATATATCTTCAAATGTCATGAAATTAGAGAAATATGTATCCATAGTTGTTTCATGTCATAATTAATAATTCATATTCTACTAATTGTATACATTATAACAAGAAGTAAATATAAAAATAATATATATCAACATTAAACACCATATTGATAAAGATCAAATACATAATAATCTATCTGTTAATATTCCAACATTTCAAAAAACAGTTCACTGGTTGCCCAAATTCCATCTAAGAGACTCCTCTTTTTTAAGTTAACTTAATACTACAAATCCCAACTTGGTCATAAAGTATTTGATTCTACTAATAAATCCTACTATTAGGAGGTAAAACTTAACAGTCATGTTAGATATATATAATCAAATTATGAATATTTCAAAGTCTTCATTGGAGGCCTAAGCAATGCAATGTTGATGAAGTTTTGGACCAAACATAACAAACATATGACACCAACCCTCATTCTGAATAAAAGACTGAAGTTTCATAATTTGTTCTCGGGTTAAGAATAAGAATTCTTSCTTCATCAACTCATAGCAATGTAACATGCTACCCTTTACAAAATTATTCGATGTCTATCCAGTAGATTTTTCCGACCTCTCTTTCTTTAGCACCAATCGATCCCTCAATAACTGTAATGCTTCTCGTCAAAGTTCAGCCTGCCTAGATTGGATATTTCCATACTTTGATTTCTTCTACCCAATGTTGGATCTACCTATAGCTCTTCTCTTYGATCTGGATGAAATATTAGTATTTTCAATTGGTTCTCTTTCTACATTTCTAACATCAACTACATCATCATCATAATCCAACGTCTCAAATAACGGCGTTCCTTGACCAATAGGCACTTGGTCCTCTAATGAATCTTCATACTCATGATTTTCAGCTTGCAACGGAGATTGATTCGATGATCTCATTAAAAAACTCCTTTGGCCCGGTATCTTTGAACAAATCAACCATTTTTATAGTTAGATAATCCTTGCCTTTTAAAATCTTTATATTCTAGTTTCACCTACAAATCACAACATTTACTAGATTTGAAAAGAAAACCTTTTTAGTCAAACAAAGGTAATGCAACAAGTGATGTGATTAATTAAGTACATGTTTCAACTCTTTTTGTTTCCACTCACCAGCAAGAATTAATTGTAATGCTTCATTCTAGCCAAACCCAGAGTGTTTTTCACAAGCTGCTCCATTATATGATATTTATCCCTCATAAAAACAAACTTCTGCTTCAATTGCTTTACTGTGTAATTCTTTCGCACCGTTGCATTAAAATTATTTCTTATGTTTGGCCAAACTATTTTTCCAACAAACTTCCCCTCTCCCCTCAACCAATTTCATTTAATGTTTTTATATTGAAGACATATCAATAAAAATATTTTCTTCAGCCACTCCCTGTGGACTTTCATGTCTTCGATATGGTAGTGAACCGCTAGGCTCTACCATCTATCCATATCCTTTAATTGAACATATAAGAAGAAACAACATTTAACTAAAACTAAAATAAATATCATGGAGTAAAATTAACTTACTGAACATATTGATATTACTATGGTACTTCTGCCTTGATTTTGATAATGAATTGTACTGACATTGTGTATGAATGATTGTAAAGACACAACCTCAATCTTTATGGACTTCAAGATTCAATGTACACAGGTGAAGTTTCTTAAGTTACATTTATAGAGATCTAGTTGTTTATAGTTTTATCTAAGTACATATGTTTATTCTTCTCATCTAGAATTATACTTAGACATATATTTGATTTTCTTGCTATTRCTTTTTTATCCTTGCACAAAAATTTTTCTAAATATTTTAAAATGTTTAAATTTATTGGGAAAACATAGGTGTTAGACTTGCAATAGTATTTAATGTAACAAACTTTCTCTACTTTTGCGAAAAAGATTTCAAGGTTTTCTAGGACATAAAAATATTTATAGAACAATGAACCTTGAGGTTGTAAAAGGTTGTTGCGTAACACTCATTTGTTGATGAGCCTTGTTGTGAAAAAAGAGTTATTGGTTGTAAAACTTATTTGTTGGCTGAGCCCTTCATATAAAATTCTTTGTGACTTTCTTAGTGGATTTGCAAATCCTACTGGTGTGACCTTAGGTAGTGGTTGTAGATTTCAAGAGAATCAAACCACTATAAATCAGGTGTCTCTTGTGATTGTCTATCTCTTGTTTGCTTGCACTCTAAATTGGTTGGTATGGTTTTTGTTGGTCTTAAATACACTTAGCATTTATTATCCACAAAGTTTTTGATATTTTGTCAAAAAATGTGAAAACTTTACAATTGTTAGAAAACGTTTTTGGAAAATTCCAATTCAGCCCCTCTTAGGTACATTTCATGAATGTTTTCTCTTCTTGCAATTGCAAATGGGATTAGGAATGTTCGATCCTGTTGATGAAAGATGATCTTCARCAGAATTCAAATTATGAATCTATACAATGAAAATGATATTTACGGAAGCAAATAATAAATAAGGAAAATTAGAAAAAAAGTAAAAATATAATGGATATAAAATTTCAACAATTTTAGCTCCTTCTTATTTCTTGGGGGTTTTGCTTTTAAAATCACCTTGGCTTTGTGGGAATCCACCTCAATTCCTGTCTAATGTATTAGAAGAACCTACGAAATGTCTAGGTACTCCGAAAGCACACTTTGTCTAGTCCATCTTCAAGTTGTGCTAGCGCATCCTTAGGAAGGATTTTTCCAGATCGGCTAGATGTTGCAAGAAAGTGACCAATTTAACTACCAGGTCATAGATATAAACCACCATACTCTAGCCGATCATATCATGAAAAATCATGTTCATGGCTCTCTRGAAGGTAGCTCCGACATTCTTTAGTCCGAACGGTATCACCACCTATTCGAATAGATCAATAGCTCCCGGTCATCTAAAGGCTATTTCGTGTACATCATTCTCGACTATAAATATTTGATTATAACTGGAGTAGCCATCCATGAAGCTAAGAAACTTGTTTTTTGCGATTGAATCGACCAGCATATCCTCTATAGGCATGGTATACTCGTCTTTAGGTGTGGCTAGGTTTAGATTTCTGAAGTCAATAGATACACTGACTTATCCATTTTTCTTTATGACCGACACAATGTTTAACACCTATTCGGCATATTTGGCTATTCGAATGGATTCGCGATGCGCGTTCTACTTCCTCATTGACTTTCGTGGAAATGTCTAGGTTGAATTTCCTAGCTAGCTGCTTGTGAGGTTTGAATCATTCCTTAATTAACAGAYAATGCTCAACCACCCTCCAGTCCAAACTGGGCATTTCATAGTAATGCCAGACAAAGCAATCCCTGTATTGCTTAATCAATCCAACCACTTGCTTATGCAATTCTTCCTCTAGAATGGAGCTCAACCTAGTTAACCTTACCTCCCTTTGCTCTCCCAAGTTGATGTCTATGAGAGGATCTTGGGGTATAAACCTAGGTGCTTGTTTRAGGCTCTATTCGYCTTCCAAGGTTTGTTGGGTATCCTCTGGCTTCTGCAAATTGGTATCTCTGTCTGAATCTTACAGATAGCCAAATAAGCTTTCAGCCTGTTGAAATTCCTAGTAGTTGCTCCTGTAAAAAAAAAAAAAAAAATACTCTTTAGTCATCTAGGCCTCATTTGTCTGTCCATAATTGAACTTGTGTCCTAAGAAGAGCTTGGAGAAATGTGATGGCTCGAACTCTAGAGAGTAAAGGATAGCCTCACTCATCTTAATGTCAGCTGATAATGGGTTGGGGTTCGTCAGAAAAACCTCCACCTAATCGTCATCTCAGAGTATGAGCTTTTGATGTAAGGTGGATGACATGCATTGATTAGCATGTATCCAACTCGCCCCAGTAGTACTATATAGGTTRGCTTAGTCAGCACTACAAAGAAGGCAGCTATGCTAGTCTTCGAGCCAACGGTGATCTTATAATCAGGACCTCTTTTGCTTGTGTAGACCTTTCTGTGAAATCGGTCATCAAGATATCGGTCTCATGAGATCAGCCGATGTCTTATCTAAATGCTTCAAGGTGCCARYAGGCATGATGTTGAGAATGGTCCATCCATTTACAAACACTCAGCAGACTAGAGACCATCCAGATGAGCCTTGAYATACAGAGGTTTGAGGTGATTTACCATTTCTTTAGTCGGCTTAGGAAAAATTATTCGTTATTCAGATGAGAGAATATCAATTRCCGGAGTGTGTAATTCAACCAAAGCCTCTTCTGTTGAGCGGATATCGCCAGCTAGTGAGCTTCGTTGACTAACATTTTCTAATTTGACAGGAAGTAGACTAATGATACTGATGCCTTGGTCTGCCTTCCAACTACCCTTAGGTATTCTTCCAGCAAAGCCCTCTGTAGAGTTCTCTGTCTTTGCTTCCTACTTCTTTGGGTTTCGGTTGCCACAAGTGTGAGACGAGAGTTATCTTCTTTTGAACGATTGACACTTACACTGTCATGGTCTCACCTTTCAGATGAAATTTTAACTGTGTTCTTTTTCTCTGGGAAAGTCAGTCTCCTAAAAACATATGGTTTATCATCCAATTGGACAAACTTAGATTTATCACCATTTTTTTTTTTGCAATGCGGCTCATCAGACTTCCTGAAAAACCTGTATCGACTGATTTGAAGTTTTAGGATCAGTTGATGGCGAAGCTCCCTTCAACGGGATTGCTTCCACACTTTTATAACACTTGAAGCCTTTAATCTGTCATTGTTTTGAGGCACTRGAGGCTATCACCACACTTGCATCGGTTGATGGGAAATGATCAATATGCATTAATGATTCTTGAGGCCGCAGAAACTAAAACAGCCTTCCTGGATGGCTTTCTAGATGATATTTTTGAACACCACCGAATAATTAGTGCAATGACTGAATGTATTGTGCCATTTATAATACCTMTTATCTTTCAATTCCTCTAGGAGATGTATTTTTTATCCAGTCGAGAGCTTAATCTGCTAATCCTTTAAGAGCTGATCAAAGATTTGATCTGCCTTAGATATGTCAAAGGAGTAGCTAGGCTATTTTTTAGCCTTAGCTTCCTCTTTTCTTCATTCTGGCCTTAGCRTAGGGCATATATATGGTGTCCCTTTGAATAGCTCAGCTGCCATTATCTCGGCTGGCTCGTCTTCTTCAGAATCGTCTATATAGTTGATGGCTGAAGTCATGGCTTGTCCTCTGCTGAATTTGGCATTTCTGGTCTTCTCATTTTCCTTGATAAATTCTTCTATCGTATGACATGAGAAATTAGCCTAGAAAGGTCGAAGAATTCTCAAAAAATGAGTTTTTTCTTTAGCTGTGAATTGATTCGCCTGATTGCAATCCTAGCATACTCAGTTTTTTACAGTACAATGGGGCACTTTCCTCTCATTTGCCCGAACCTTTCCAGGAAKTCAGCAACATTTTCATTGGGCTTTTGCTTGATAGCTAATAAATCTACTTTAGAAACCTGTGGTAGTAGCCGAAAAAACCTTTTTGTGGAAAAAGTGCTCCATCTCGGCCCAACTATGTATTGAATTGGAAGATAGGTCGGCATACCACATTAAAGCTTTCCCAGTTATGGATAATAGGTACAAGTGGAGCTTGTGTAGGTTGCTAGTGCCGAGCTCCCCACACTGAGCCGTGGAACGGCTGATATGCTCCATTGTGGTTTTGTCATAATCTCCTAAGCAAGTAGAAAATTCAGGCCATTTGTAGCCTTGGGAGAGGGCATCGTGTGGTCTATCTATTCTAGATACAACTTTCTATAGACTAGCCATTCGTTGCCAACGATGTTTAGGTCAAACTGCTTTCTCATTGCATCAACTATTGTGTTGGCATCGATTGGTGGTGGGGTTTAAATTGGGTAATTTGCTAGTTAGAAGCCAAAATTTGCAGGTGGTTCTCTCATAGCTTGGAAAATATGATCTACCTGGAGGTATCTCTCTTGATAAATCCTCTCAGAAAGGGYACCCATTCTTGTGCATGTRGAGACTAATTTTTCCATGTCTATCCCACATGTTGGGTAGTGTTGCTCTGAGTCTGTCCAACTATACATTGGCCATTATGTTCTTGTTGCCAGCCAGATCCTAGCAATATTGTCCTGGTGAACTAGGGTAGTTTGATGTCTAGGGTAGAAAAGGGTTTACAGTCTCCGAGAAAGCTAAGATAGATGGCTGCCTCCCATTCTATGGCTGTCCCTGAGAATAGGGTGGCCCCAAGACTGGAATGTGGCTCACTGACTGAGAAACGGTCCTTCGAGCCATTAGCTATGGGGAAACTGTGGTAAGAGTTGTGCCCAAGACTGAACGACTTCTAAATGCTCTGTGAAAGGAGCCGAAATCATGATCAAAGAATATATCGGCTGGGGAGAGTAGAGTATCCTGAGACTCCTCGTTGCGTCAACCCTTGAATTTCATTCTGCAGCATGGGTTTAAGGACAGTCGCAAATTTTTGAATTAGGTTTTGCATTAACTCACCTGTGCACTATTGCATAGTGAACCTAATGGCTGACAAGGAGGTAGGAATCGACTGTTCATTGGAGGGATTAGCCGATGTTGATGGATCTGGGTGYTGTTTCTTGCTGAACACAGTTGTGTTCTAATGTCTGCTAGATAGCACTTACAGATTCAAACTCCTGCATRTTACCTGTAGATGTTTCGCTAACTTGAAGAGGGCTATTTTGATATCATGACATGATCTTTTGACCAGAGCGGAGTATCATGCACACTTAACAGATCCAACTAGGCGAGCCAATTGTGTTGGTTTGCTAAAATTGCCTAGCCAAATAGGCTATTGTGGTCGTGGCGAGCTAAGCTTTTCAACACAATCAGGTTTGAGCTTTGACTAGCTAGTTTCTTGATTGACTCGTYAGATCCGTAACAACCTCTTTTTATATATTGGGTCCTTCAGTTAGCTTTAGTAAGCCCTTGGTAAAGTGTACAATTCAACCAATTAACAAGATATGACTMAACTTTTGAATATTGGCTGAGAATGTATAAGGAGATGCAAACTAAAACAYGCAAGGAAAATGCAACAAAATAGGTTAACCTAACGAAARATAGTGTAAAGCTAACAAAAAATGACTAAGGTAAATTATAAACAGTTAAGCAAAGAAAAACAAATTAATTTCCACTGAACGACTCGACAGAAATGACGAAAGAAGCTTTTAAGTAATTATGTCTAAGAAAGTAAGAAAAAAATTAAATGTATGTTAAGCAAAATAACAATTCGGCTAAGACTAAGAAAACTACAGCAAGGTAAAGAAAGTAACAAAGCTGGACAATTATAGCAGTTTAATGAAAATATACTAATAAAAATGGTAAGAAAGCATATTAAAGAACTAAAACGACTTAAGAAATAACGAAATAATAACTTCAACCATCATCAATGCAAGAAAAATATGACATCTCCTAGCTACATACCCAAAAATTTGGAAAAACAAGCAGAAAATTACTCATAAAACTAGCTAAACATTGTTAAACCATAACTTAAAGATGTAAAAATAAAGATAATATGCTTAATATCTAGATTGATGGAAGTTTATTTGTCTTCTTTCATCTTCTCTTATTTACACTTGGCTAAGATGTTATTGTTGGTCTGGCGTCRAAGGAAGCTGAGATTACTAGCCCATTTTTTGCTTTCTACACATCCTTCTCAGCCCATATTCCCTTTCTGTCGCTGGCAGGTAGCACGTGTCCAGGATTTTTAGGCCAAGTGGTCCTATCCTGTTCTGATTCACCTGTAACTTCTGTCGTTTCGGCTGTTCCTCCTTACTTGACGGCTGATCTGCTGCTTTGACTACCTTATGCTTCTTTAGCCATTTGATTCTTAGCCATGCAACTTCTTGAAGTCATTTTGCTGCAATAACCATATGCATCGACTATTTTTTAGTGTYAACAGGTTTTATTACAATATACATATTCTTGAGGGGTAGTTCACCAAACAAGAGAGAGATTTGCTTTGTCTCGAAACTCTTCTTTYCTATCCAAATCTTTATGTGGAAACCATTGCCTGGGATTGGTATATAAAAGGGAGAGAAAGGCGAGGTGAGAAAGGAAAGGGGACAATACAGTGCACTTCTGCTACATATTTTTTGCTATACTAATTAAACCCGCGATATGTATATATACTTGCTTTAMCAGCTCTTAAATATTGTTGACACAAAAAAGTAGTCGACGTCAACAGTTGGGCAAGCAGCAACAACTAGCCAAGTAGAGTCACATCAAACATAAGTCCAATAGAAAAGGAGTCAAAACAGTTGAGAAACTCAACGGCTAATGAAAAATCAAGTGAGGAATGGATTAAAAAACAACCGAGGAGCAAGAGGAAAAAAGTCAGGCAAACCGRCAGAAACAACGAGAAGGTAGGAAATTGGCTTTGGAATCCGATAAGGCCATAACCACTTGACCAAAAACAAGGTGCATGATCAACAGAATGACCAATTGAGGTAGAAGTGGGCCAAGAAAATAGCATTGAAAAGAAGAAATGGCATAAAATAGTTGATTTTCTAGCCCACGAGCCGGTGAAAGAACGTTGGTCAAGAGGAGTATAAATGAGAAGAGAGAAAATAGAGACAACCGCAATCAATCAACTCAACAATCAAGCATATATGTTTATTTTCATTTCAATAGCTAGTTTTATGATCAACTTTCTAGTGTTAATCAATTACTCACTTTGCTAGGATAGCACTACAATTATTTTATGTTTATGAGTTAGAACACTTGTTCGTTTTCTTAGATGATAAGTGTTTCTAGCTTTGATACCATAATTTGTTAGCTTATCAACTCTCTATTACTTTCTTTATTGCTTTCTTTACTGCTTACTTTACAACTTTCTAGTTCATATAGGATTACCTAGCTTATTTCATCTATTAATTRCATCATTTCCTCAATAAGCATGATCACTAGTTTAGTTCAAGCTAACTTAGCTGTATCTTTTTGCAACTTGGCATCCTTCAGCATAATCACTTATTTAGCCTAATAACTAAGTTGTATCTTTCTGCTGCTTGGCATCCTTCAACAGGCTAGCTTCAAATATCTCAGTTGCATCTTTCTACTGTGTGATGTTTTGCAGTTTACGTTTGCTTGCTTGTCTTGGTCTGTTTGTTCCCTGATCAACTAGAGGATCCACTTTCYTGTTTTCTTAGCYGTGCCAAACGCGCRCACACACCATAATTTTCATGGTTAGCATGTTTCATTACACACTTTATGAAGGCTTACTAAAGCTAACTCAAGAACCACACATACAAAAAAGCGGTTGCTATGGATCCAGTGAGCAGATTACACTGCTTGCTGGATGTAACTCAGGCCTCGTTGTGTTGAAAAACTCAGTACGCCATAACCAGGATGGCCGACTCGGCTAGGTAATTTTTGGCATACCAAAYAAATATATATACATATATATGCATCATGATCTGATTAACATAATAGAGAATGTATACAATAGAGTTATAGAAGATCCAAAACATACAAGTACTTCACCAAAAGAAAGCAAATGCTACTTATCTTATTTTTTACTTGGTACGAGGCAAAAGGGAAATGGGGAAACATTTCTAACCCTTGTCTTTTGCTACTAATACTAAAAAAAATACTTACTATGTTTTCTATAAATGTCACAATTGAAAAAAATATACACATACTAATTTAAGAGAGAGTTAAAKTGACTAACATACCCCTCATTATATTTCAAAACTTTTAAGCAATATGGAAAAATCGGTCTTAGATCATAAAAAACAAGATGAAGAGTCATTTTAATTTGTAGGAAATAGAGAATAGTAATTAACATCASTAGATTAAAAAAATAAAACGAAAGGTAAAWTTATGACTTTTAATTTTTATCTTTTTGTATCGAGATGTGTTAAAAATATRTTTATTTAATATTTGTGATACTTATAAAAGAACGAAGGGAATACCTTCTAACCGTTGATAAATATTCCCTAATACTAAAAAATTAAATGAGGGTTATACTCGTCTTTTGCTACTTCCCAACCCATGGAATCCATGCTTTTGCTCTCGTCTTTGTCTTTAGGTTCTTTAAGAAAGTACAAGTATTTTTCATGGGATTTTTCTTTTCTTTTTTTTTTGGGTCAAAAGAAAAGAAGAAAGGTACACTGCTTTGATTAGCTAAACCATTGATTACGCGCCAGAGAAAATCTCTGTGGCTTTTGTTCTTAAAAAAAGAAAAGAAGAAAGGTACACTGCTTTGATTAGCTAAACCATTGATTACGCGCCAGAGAAAATCTCTGTGGCTTTTGTTCTTATTCTGAAGTGTAACCTTGAGAACACAAAGGAAATGAACAGATGACTTATTGGGACTGGGGACTGTGAGTTGCGACTTTGAGAATGAGGTCAACTTTATGCTCCTGTTCCTAGGCCTCCCGAGGCCTTTGTTTTTCTTTCTTTCTGGGGCTTCAAAAGGAGAACTTGGTGAAGTCCAAGAAGTTCGTTGAGTGGTTGGAGTACTGAAAATCATGTACTAGATTAGATAATTAGTGACTAAATTTTCAGATCAAACAATTTTGATCTCTATCTATTATTTAAAAGTACTCAAATGCTATTTATCTCAAGGTTGAAATAATCTTGATTGGATGAGATTCATGTGGGTTCTGYATGAATTTTATTAAAAAAGAAAATAATTGAATTCATTAAAAGACGAAGATGTAAATGCATGTGATAGTCAAACGAATTGTTTTTGTCATTTTAATTATGGATCCGACCAAAACCCACTTGGAATCCACATTAAACCATTGCTCAATTGAGCCATATACTCCCTTTGTTTTCTTATGTCTGTCAGTTAATTTTCTTTTTTTAAATATTTAATTTTATAAAATTAATAGAGTATATATTATATTTTTTTCTATTTTATTCTTATTCATAATTATAATTCAATCAATGATTATTACTATTTTCAATATCAAAATTAGTAGACATTTAATTGAAATGTTCTTGAAAATTGTAATTATGAGAGAAAGTTGTATGGTCAAATTATAAAGTTGGGATAGTCAAATTTGAAGTTGGAATTTTAATTAGAAATATTAAAATTCATTTATTAAGTATTATAAGAGAGAAATAATCAAAAGAAAGGTAATTTAGTCTTTTTATTTTATAATTTAATTTATTTATAAAATTTCTTAATATGTATATACCAACCTTAAAAATACATAAAAAAGGATGAAGTAATACTTGCTATTCTTTAAAAGTAAAGAAAAAAGAAACAAAATGGAGAACAATTCGTCAAGAAGACAGGCATGGAAGTGGGCTTGTCAAGTATCTATTCTTCTTTTATTGTTTTTCTCAGGTTTTAGCGTCAAATTACATCATTTCAGAAATTCAGAATCAGAACAAGCCCCCTTCCCAAAAACCCGTTTACTCCCTCATTTTACTCTCCCCAGATTCTTCTCACTTTGTTCATCTCAGAATTGAGAGCAACAGCCTGTCCTAGCACATCAACGCCATCCTACTTTGCAAAAGGTCCTTTTCTCCCCCCTTTTACTCTCCCCTCTTCTCACCTTGCACTGACTTCGTTCATCTCTTTCGGCCTCTCCTCCTTTAAATGTATGTTATTTATCTTTCTCCTTTTTGTCTTGATATTTAAATTTTTTTTTTACATTGTACTACTGTCCCCATGTGCCTAAGGGCCTTGCCCTTTATTTATGTGACAAATTCTATAAAGAAGCAGCAGAAGAGAGAAATCAGAGAAGAATCTCTGCTTATTGTTTGTTGTAGAGATAGATACTTCTAAGCCTCGACTTTCAGATGATATATTCACTCACATGCATTAACACCTTCTTATAGCATCTGTATTTTTTATTTCTGTTTCCCATTTTGTAGCAGAAATTTCATTCCAAAAAACCAGTGAAGAAGTGATTAAAGATGAAGATTTTTAGCTTCTTAAGATCCAGGTGTTGTTCTCTCTGAAAAAGACCACATTCTTTTTGTCTTTTAAGTCGCTTTTAACATGTCTATAGTTTTAGTAAAAGTTGGATTGTGGTCTTTTCCTGAAACATTTCCTTATCTTGCTGATTTTTCCGTTACCTTTCCTTGGTATTCCTATTTACTTTTCCTTCCTGCAGACTTGTGTTCTCCGAGTGAACATATATTGTGATGGCTGCAAGCAGAAAGTGGAAAAAACTCATCCAGCGAATTGAAGTTGTAAATTTGTTCCTTTGCTTTTTGGCAGATTTGTTTCTTTCAATAATCTTGTTCCCCTAATTATTTTATGAAGGTATACTGTCTTGCATTACTCCTGCATTAATTCTCTGTTTGCCTAAATTATTGTTCCATGTTTTGTTGGTTTTACTGCTACCTTTTACTCAGCTTTATCTTTTTCTCTTCTTGCATTCTTGGATTTTTTAAGGAAATTTTGGTGATTATTCCATGGAAACTTTGGCACTTAATAGGAAGTTGACATTGTCTGATCTGAATAATGAACTCAATTATGTATTCCTTGACACCTTTGGGTACCTTGGTTTTAGAAGGGGTGTTGTGGAGGGAGGCGGTCGGTTATATTTCACTTTTAATTCCAGAAGTTAACAATTTTTGCAGCTTCACTTTCTTCTTTTTATCCCTTCTGCAACAGGGGTTTAGCAACAGAAAGTCCCAGTTTGTACAATTTGTTCACATTGCACTACGGTTTAGAGATCATAATACACCTTCCAACTAGTGTGCARAATTTTGTCAGGTTTGAATTCATTATCCGTGAGCCAAAAATTTTAGGGTTTAGAGTTCACACACACACACACATATATATATAATTTTAAGTATATAATATAGGGTTTAATTAGAATATTCATTGGATTCACCTTGGCCTAATATGATGCGACTATAAAAGGTTATGAGTTTCTTTCCTACAATGTTGGTGAAGTTTAGGGTTATATATATTATTTACTATTTAATTACTAATTACGCTATCAATAGAATTTTTAATATCTAATTATATAATTTTATCAATAGAAGTATCAATCGAAAATTATCAAAAAAGTTTGGTGGTTGATAATTACTTATCGGAATAATCCATTAGTAATAGTAATTTCATTATAATTGATCTTTTAAAAAAAATTAACTACAATTGTCATGTCCTCCCAAATCAAATCACCAATYGAATAAATTAAAAGTTCAACTAACAATAAGTTGTTAATATTAATATTTCACTTAATAATTACCAATAAAAACAATCCATGTTATCTCTTTGGAGACAATCTGGTATCTCCGGATTTGTGAAAGAAATTCTTTTTGGAATTATTTGTCAATCAATTGAATCATTGTTCTTACGCAATAAATAGTTCGAAAACGGATTCAGAAGAATTAGGGACTTTTTGAACGACCATAATTATCTTTTTTCCAAACAACCTCATGTGAGTATAGAAATTAATCCAATTCCAAACAAATTAAAAGAAAATTTTAATACATTAATGTTGGACCTTTTTTTTTTTCAACATTAATGTTGAACGTTGAATTCAAAAAACAAATATTGTCATACATAGAGACCGAGTTTGTTATAATTTTATGAGACGACCTGCTCTTCCTTAAGTTTCACTAGGCTATAGAGACTCGTCAAGTATACAATTCTGATAGTGAGTTCCATGAGTGAGTGATAGTGTACAATTTTGATAGTAATATTAAGAAAACAAGGTGATTCAGTTTAAATCAGAAAAGATCAAACATCTGTTGGAAAATCGATATCTTGAAAGAAATAGTTGAAAAATTCAATATTGAAATAGAAAAAACATGCAAAGAAATATTTCATGTCAAGTATAAAATCAAGAGAATCAAACCTTAACTGTCTGTTATCCCTTCTTGGCAAATCTCACTATGATAACAAGTGAAATAAAGCCAATTTGCCACTCTGTCAAACCACAACAAATAATTACAGATTTGTCTGGTTTAATTTGGCTTAACAAAATATCAGCACAATAATATTCAGTTATGTCAACAACCATCAATAATAATTACAAAGAATAACAAATACATGTTAATAATTGAGTATATGAACACTTTTAGATATCACAAATGAACTGAACTAGTGCTTCATTAATCCTTAACCAAAATAGAAGAACTTAAAAATAAAACATTTCCATGTAAAAACTGAGAATAGGATGTAGACACTCTGTGTTCCCTTTATATAGAATAGGAAGCAACAAGAATAGGAAACAAATAGAATTCCTAAATTTTCTCGACTACTTACTTGCCCACTTGGTAGATTTTATACACTTTTGAAACTTTGTCTCAAATCARTCCAATAATGCCTCCTTTTCTCCTACTACCTCCGTGGAGTTCTAAATGAATAAAATATTAATAAAATACATAATTAGTACAATAATTATGTTTCACAGTCCATAAATATTGCAGTAATTTGGACTCTATCAGATAGAATTGAATTACTAAAATCGATAAGAGAAACTAATTTCGACATAGATGGAAACAAGTAACCTTGCTCATCATAGAGATCTTCATCATCCTTAAAGAATTCATCATGAACAGTTACACTTGAAATTGAAATATCAAATTCAGATTTCCTGAAAATCTGGTGACAAACAAATTACAATACACTATATAAATGTAAATTAAGATATACTCACCTCCATGTACAAGGGTTGCATCTCTACTCCTCTACCGCTTTTCAGCTTTCTTGTATCGGCCCTTAGTTCTCTAATTTATATCATTCATCCTTTTTTCTTTTGCTAATTTGAAGGGTCTTACTTTTAATGACTTCAGGTCCTCCAATTTACAGAATTGTTTCGCTGCAAGGTCCATTGGATTGTAATATACTTACTGAAATGGATGCACGGGGCTTTGGAGTAGATGACCCAAAGTTGCTTTATTTGGTTTTTCGGGCAACTGAGAGCTGTGTCAATGAAATCAAAGTTAATTGGAAAGAGAAAAAAATGTCATAATTGAAAGGAAAAAAAAAAAAAAACTTACTCGATCAGCCTCAATTAATGGAATCAAAGACCGATAGACAATTATCAACCTTCTTAAATATTTGTGTATGTTTGGATACATCGTTTGAAAATTTTAACCACCACCAGAAGAGTAGGAACGTGATAGAAATATCTACTTTTTTACCTCAGTAAACTTTCGTTTAAGTTAGGCATGCTCCAAAGTAAGAACCTRTTAAGGAAACAAATTCAATTAATTTAATAACATTCATAATATATTATATATCAAAGTAAATATTAAAGATTTGAAACTTAACAGTAGAGCATGTTGAATTTATATAATAAATTCATGTAGTGCATTTTGAATTTTCTTTATACTGAAACCATTAGTTGTAAAAGGACAGAAGTACCCTATTCAAGCTTATTAAMCTTCTCTAAACATAAAAACTGTAAATATCTACTAGAAATAAAAACATTGGTGACAGAATAAAAAATAGACTTCCTATAATATACAACAAATATAGGATTACATATCTATTTATATTATCTAGATCGAAGGGAACTTTTTTCACTATTCAGCTAAAGAAATTTTCTTGTTGTTCCCCACCAGCATCTCAGCCTTATCAGCATTGAGCCTAAATACTTGAAACAACCAGTTTTTGTATCAAGTCTGTCATAGTCTGATACTTCGTAGCTATCAATTGGCAGGTCAGGTGATGTAAAAGATGTCTTCCTAGGACTAGACAACCTTTTCAGTTCCAAAGACGAAGACGCCCTCGGTAACGTCATATTAATTGATAACAGCCTTGATCAAATTGCAATTAATGTTCATCTTTTTGTGACCCACAATTTCAAATTTAAATTGTGATATGTATTAACTTTAAGAAGCTTTAGAGATGTTTAACGGTATTTTATCACATTATATTGAATATGATAAGTGGAAACGTTCTAATTACCTTAGTCTAATAATGATGAAACGCATCACTCCAGAAACATTTAGAAGCTGCTAAGGATTTCTTTCTGCTATGGAGAAAACGTTGCAAAGAGAGAAAAGGTTGAGACAAATAAGCTTTTAGCTGATCTTGTTTAGATGAGGTATAAATAGAAAGAAAGCATTAGGGAGTACATCATAAAGATGTCTACTATTGCTTCAAACCTAAGGCACTAAAGTTTAAGCTATATGAGCATATGCTTATTTATTTAGTTTTGATATCTCTTCTTGCATAATTCAGTTAGTTTAAGTGAGTTATAATACTCAAAAAGATAAACGGGTCTTAATGATCACATATCACACTGTGTACAAGAGGAAGATAGAATTAATCAAGAACAGACTAAAAGTTCTCTTTTAGCAACTAATTTAAAAGACAAAAAGCAAAAAAGAAATAAAAATAATGAAGCTGCAATGGAAAATTCGCAACTTAAGAAAACAACAAAAGGATAAGGATAAAAAATCTACCTGATTCATTTGCAAGAAATCTAGGCATATGAAGAAGAATTATCCCAAATACGTCGCTTGGCATGTAAAGAAATGTTCGCTTCTCACTTTGGTTTGTTTTGAAGTTWGTTTAACTTTTCTACCACTGAACAMTTGGTGGGTAGATTCTGGTGCTATTACTTGTGTTAATGTGTCTTTCGAGGATTACCTGCGGAGTCGGGAGCCAATTGATGTTGGAAGATTCATCGATGTCGGCGATGGCAAGACAGTTACAGTGGAGGCTATAGGGGCTTTTAAATTGCCTTTAAAGACTGGTCAATTTGGATTTGAAAGAGACTTTTTGATATACCGTCATTCAGATAGAATTTGATTTCATTTTGACTTTGGATAAATTTGGTTTTTCTTGTTCATTGGAAACAATAAATTTAGACTTTTTCGTAATTCCAATATTATTGCGACTAGTTCTTTAAATGATAATCTATATATGTTAGATACATTATCCTCATTTAATGAAACATTGCATACTAGTGCACGTTGTACAAAGCATAAATTAACAAATGATGATTCCAAAATTTTATGGCATAAGCATATAGGACATATCTCTAAATAGAGAATTGAAAGATTTATGACTGATGGAATCCTAGATTCGCTTGATATAACATATTTCAAAGTCTGTGTTGAGTGCAGTAAGGGGAAACGGACAAACCTAAGAAATTTAAGGGCCAAAAAGAAATCTGGCGTCTTAAAGTTAATACATACCTATATATGTGGCTCATTCTCTAAAGCTTCTTGAATGACTAATAGTATTTTATCACCTTTATAGATAATTATTTACGTTTCAGTTACATTTACTTAATTAATGAGAAGTCATGATCTCTGGTTGTTTTTAAGTCTTCAAAGTCAAAGTTGAGAATCAACTAGGCAAGAAGATTAAAACCGTCCAATCTGACCGATGGTCAATATGATAGATCAAGTGAACAACATCCAGGCTCTTTTGCTAAATTCTTAGAGGAATGTAGAATCGTCCCACAATACACAATGCTAGGATCACCTAGCATGAATGGTGTTGCTGAGAGATGAAATAGAACCCTTAAAGACATGGTGAGAAACATGATTAGTCATTCTTCTTTACCAAAACCTCTTTGAGGTGGGCACCTAAGGCTGCAGCTTATATACTAAATRGGGTACCAAGTAAGTAGTGACTAAGACCACTTATGAATTAAGGGTAGGCAAAAAGCCTCGAATTAAACATTTTCATATTTAGGGTTGTCCAGCTGAGGCAAGGTCTTATAGGCCGAATTAAAAAAAAAAAAAGGATTAAAAAACTATTGGTTGCCATTTTGTTGGGTATGCTGAAAGATCGAGGGTTTTAGTTTTTGTGATTCCTCTATCAAATCATTTTTCGAGACAAAAAATGCTAGGTCTCTTGAGGATTTTGAGTTTGAAGGGGTAGATAAGCTTAAGAATGTTGTCTTTGAGGAGGAACCTATTCCTATTCTAGATATTATTATTCACAATGATCAGCAAACTGACATTGTTCAAGAAACAATTCAAGACAACAATGAGAATTTCCCTACGAACCTCCCTACTCAAAATCAAGTTATTGTTCCAGGAGAACAAACTCAACAATTCCAAGAAGAAGTACCACCTAGGCGATCCACTAGAGAAAGGAAAAATGCAATTTCAAGTGATTACATTGTATTACTTTAAGARTATGAGTTTGACATGGGGATAATAGAAGATGATCAAATCAACTTCCAAAAAGTCAAACAAAGTGCAAACTATCAAAAGTGGATCGAGTGYCATGAACGATGAAATGAAATCCATAAAAGTCAAGATGTTTGGGAGCTTGTAAAATTTCCTTAAAGTAATAAATTCATTGGTTATAAATGGATATTTAAAACCAAAAGGGATTGTAAGGACAATATTGAGATATATAAAGCGCGTTTAGGCACAAAAGGTTTGACTTAAAAGGAAGGAATTGACTATAAAAGACTTTTAGTTTCTATGAAAGATTCTTTTAGGACAATAATGAAACTTGTGGCTCATTTTGATATAGAGTTACATGAGACGGATGTTAAGACAACTTCTCTAAATGGTGACCTTGAGGAAACCATATATATGGTGCAACCATAACACTTTGTATTATGTGATTCAAAGTCTATGACTTGCAAACTTAAGTAATCCATCTATGGTCTCAAGCAAGCTTCCCATCTGTGGTATCATAAATTTTATCGAATCATTATCTGATATGGTTTTGAGGTTAATATTCTTGATGATTGTGTATATCATAAGTTCAGTGGAGTAAATTTATCTTTCCGGTGATCTATGTTGATGACATACCATTAGATAGCAATCATATAGGCTTATGCATGAGACCAAGAAATTTCTAACTAAGCATCTTGAAATGAAAGATCTTGTGACGTCTCTTTTGTATTAGGAATTAAGGTACACTAAGATCTCTCTCAATGTATCATTGGGTTATCAGAAAAAAGCTATATCGACAAAGCACTTGCTAGATTTGGAATGGTAGATTGTACACTAGGTCCTATTGCTAAAGAAGATAAGTTTAGTCTCAGCTGATGCCCTAAGAATAGAATGGAAAGAAATGATATGCAAAAGAATCTTTATACATCAGCTGTAGGGAGTCTTATATACGCTTAAGTATGTATTCATCCAAATTAGCATACAAGTAGGCATGTTAGGCATATATTTGAGCGATCTTGGTATATGGATCATCATAAAGTAGCAATATCGGTCATCAATTAGTTAAAGAGAACAAAATATTATATGCTCATTCATTAGAAGTCRGATAATTTGGAGAGCATTTGGTATTTCGACTCTAATCTTTCAAGTTGTTAAGGAAATGGTTCTGAGTGCATAGTGTCAATTGAACATATAGGTACCAGTTTCATATTATCAGACCCACTTATTAAAGGCTTAATTTCCAATGTCTTTCATGAGCATATTGCTCAAATGGGCGTTATTTTAATTGATGATATGCAGTTTTAGTGGGAGTCTATGATTTATATTCAGTTTATATGACACTATATTAGGATTTCTGTGGAAGCAAATTTATGGAACCTATACTACTTTTCTAAAACTTGATTTTGAAGTGGCAAGAGTAAATGATTAAGATATTGAGAAGTGAAATGATACTTTTTTGAATAAAAATTCAATATAAATTTTAGAAAATATTAACTCCACATCAAATGTTGATAAATTTTTGGGGCGGTAACTCTGTCCTTCATTTGCTCACGGATCTCATTGGCAACTATGTTTAGGAACTGACCAAGCCAGGGACTTGAAGTAGAGAAATGATGTAGGAGATGAAAATACTAACTAGCAACCTTGTAGAAAGTCTTCACAATATTCTGAGACTTGAACGCGTTAATTGTATTATTGACCTGAAAATAATATTTGCCACCACCGGGATAAGTACTTGAAGGCAACACTATCAAATAGTTTGTAGGAGTTATAAAAATCTATAAATTCAAGTCCAAATCAACTTGAACTTGAATGAAACTAAGAAAACTTATAAAATCTTATTTGAGCTTTGATAGTTTAATGCAAAGAGATGAACATTATATATCATAAAAATTTGTTGTCTTCCAACACAAAAATATGCAATATTTATAGAACATCAAGTCTTGAACACGAAAGGGTACAAAAATTGGATGAAGGTGCATAAATCCCTTCAAAAAAAATGTATCTCATAATGTATGTTGAACAACTTACATTCTTAACTTTTATATGTATAGTTTTAACATCCTATATCTGACTCTTGTGACCTTCTTGCTCCTTGGAAGAATCTTTTAGTACCCAAAAATCACAATCCAATATTTCAATTATTATGAAYTGTTTCGTAAACTTTATTCATGCATCAAAATCACACCGTATTATATTAATTGAACAATTCACAACAATCCCCACTTGTTCAATTTTATATAATAAAATTAATATTCAAATTAAATAATACTTATGCATAGAGTATGGGTATCTTTCAATTTAAATCCAACTTTCATTGTTAGTTTCACAAAGCAACATCGAAATCTCAAGTAGCACTTGAAAATATTATTCATAGTRATGTTACCATTGAAATTACACACACAAGTATTATATGTTCTAAAGTCCTCTCAATCTCATTTACCGCTTTTATGGCCTTGCACTTCTCCTATTCATGAACTTTTAAGAGAGAAACACCAACTCTCTATTGAGGAGGCACCACCTAAAATTTCATATAGGTAAAATTCTTATAGTATCTTTGTCATTTTTAGAGATACTTGATCTTATGATCTGAATTTTATTAAGAGTTATATAAACTAAGCTCTCTTTACATGACAATCAGCAGCACTTACAACCTAGGATGGGTTTTAGTAATAGATCTAAATGCTACAATAATCCACTMATCGAACAACTCGTTGTTACCCTTTGACCCTAATATATACTTTTTGGTATGGTTTGGTAGGGTTTCCGTTATTGGTGGACTCAGTTAAGGAGGTTTAACCCCATCCTACTAGTTGTTGATCTTACTAAATCTCTTGTAAGAGGTTTAGTAAGTGGATCAACCAAATTCTCATCTGACCTCCCATAAATGAGTGAAATTATACCATCGTTAATTAATTTCCTTACATAGTCATGTTTTAGACTCATGCATCTAGACATACCAGTGTACACTTTATTGTATGCTTYTGACGAGTAGCTTGACTATCACACAAGACAAAAATAGAAGAATTGTTCTTTTTGCTAACGAGATTTCATACATTAAATCCTAAGCCATTCAGCTTCTCTTCTAGCCTCYGCCAATGCTACAAATTTTGATTCCAAAGTTGAGTGAGTRATACATATTTGTTTCTTGAATTACCAGGAAATTGCACCCCCACCAAGTGTGAATATCCATCCTTGTGGCGGATTTATTCTCACCAGTACTTGTTACCCAACTAGCATTAGTAAATCCTTCTAAGATTTTTGAAAAATTAGAATATTGGAGGCATAGATCTTTGGTCTTTTTTAAGTAACCAAGAACTCTTCCTAAAGTCTTTCAATGTTCTTCATTTAGATTGCTAGTAAACCTACTAAGTTTACTAACCGCAAATGCTATGTTGGATCTTGTACATTGTACCCCATACATTAGACTCCCTATAGCACTTACATACTCAAGTTGTGCTATTGTTCTTCCACTATTTTTTATAAGTTCTAAACTTGGATCGAGTGAGGTATTCACCTCTTTAATTTTCAAATGATTGAACTTCTTAATCACATTATCAATATAATGTGATTGACTTAATATATAACCTCCACTATTCTTGATCACTTTGATATCTAATATAGTGTCCACTTGACCAAGGTCTTTCATTTTAAATATGAAAAATATAAACTTCTTTTTTTTTCATTTATACCTTCATTTGATTAATTATAATCAAGATGTCATCAACAAATGAACAAATTAGCACAATATAAGTATCACTAACTTATCAATATTATTATGTTTAACTCCAAATGATATGATAGGTAAGTCAAATTTCTCATGTCATTTTTTTTGTGCTTATTTGAAACCAGATAATGAATTTATTAATTTGCAAACCTTGTTTTAATTTCCAGGTAGAACAAAACCTTTTGACTCTTCCATATAAAACCTCCTCATGTAGATCCCTATTTAAGAATGTTATCTTTACATCCATTTGATGTATATGCAAATTATAGATTGAAGCTAAGGCAAATATTATTCTAATTGAAGTAATACGTGCAACTGGTGCATATGTGTCGAAGTAATCTATTCCTTCTTTTTGTAACGATAACATTTGGCTACTAACCGAGCTTTAAAGGTATTAAATGTACTATCTACATTATACTTCCTTCTAAATACCTATCTACAGCCTATAGGTTTAGAGTCTGGTGGTAAGTCGACTGATTTCCAAGTATGATAGGACATTATTAAATCCATTTCATCATTTATTGCATCTTTTTAGAAAATTTTATCGCTAGATGTTAGCTTCTTGATAAGTTTTATGATCAGTTTCTACTTGAAGAATGTAAAGTGTAGTTTTAATAAATTATTTTATTACCTTCAACCAAGTAGAATGACATAAGTTGAGAATTAATCTCATCTTGTTCAAATGTCTTATCCTTTCTAATTCTTTTACTTCTACGTAATTCACTTGTATCAACATCCTTGAAACATATTTCTACTTGCAATTGAGTAGAAATAGGAATCTCTTCTTCATGTGATTCCCTTTGAGAACTTTTCTCTAAAGCTAATAAATTCTCAAAAAAGTCTACATCATGTGATTCAATAATAATAGTAGTTCCCAAGTTTAATAATTGATATAATTTACTGCTTTTGAACATATCCTACAAAAGCAGATTTGATCCCTCTAGGACCTAATTTCGTTCTTATGGCTCGGTGTTCTTGCAATAAGCAAGAGAACCCCAAACTCTRAAATAACCAATGTTCGGGTTTCTCTTTTTTCATAATGCATATGGAGAAATATTTAGTCTTTTTGAAGGAATTCTATTAGTTATATGACATGCACTAACCAAAGCACTTAATGACATAGTATTTATCATTTCAACTAGTGTCCTATTTTTCTTTCAGTCAAATCATTTTGTTGAGGTGCTCTAGGTGCACTATATTGATGGATTATGCCATGTTGTTCATAAAACAAGTTTAAACTCAATAGAGAAGTATTATCCTTTTAATCTTTCTATTCATTTGGTTTTCTACTTCAGTTATGTATATCTTAAAAGCATTAAATGTCTCATCCTTATGTTTTAACAAGTGGACATAACAAAACCTAGAAAGATCATCCATAATTGTTATGAAATATTTGTTACCTCCTCTAGCTAATGTTCCATTTAATTCACATATATCAGAATGTACCAAGTCTAATAAGTTTGTATTCAACACTATGAAAAGATATTTTACTCATTTTACACTTGCCACATCGTTCACATTTATTATGATCTATGTTTTCACATGATATCATTCTAATTTTGATCATTCTTTTCAAAGTAGTATAACCAATGTGTCCTAGTCTTTCATGCCATATTGCAATTGAATCAACAGAATAATTTAAATTGCTGATTTTATTAATATCATTATTAATAATACAAAGTTTGACTATTCTATTAGTAGAATAGTCTTTGCCAATAAACAAATCATTACAGAAAGTACAAGTTTTCTTGATTCATATACAGAMTTTATTCCCGATTTTTTCCAACAAATCCTTACTTACAAGATTCCTATTCATATCCCRTACATGAAAAATATTTGTTAAAGTAATCTTCTTGTCGGATGTGAATTGTAAATCGATGCTACCTTTACCAACAACATTTGATTGAGCATTATTTCCTATTTGATTGAGTTCATCATCCATCTCTTGAAAAATGACCTATCATAGCAAACATGTAYAGTAGCACAAGTATCATACCATCATCCTTCAACCTTTCCCGTGACTGTATTAATGATTTTCATTGTAGCAACAAATTTTCAGAGTCAATGGTGTTCAATTTGCCTTCATATTTAGGTTGTTCACGATTTATGCAATCCTGAGCATAATGGCYAGGTTTACCACACAAATAACAAGAAGATTTGGATTTTTTCTTATTCTTGTTATCTTTGTTGGAACCTTAGAATTTCTCTTCTTGAAATCCTTGTTTCATTTGCTGGTATGATCCATGATACGAGCTTCAGGAGTGCCCTCGTGAGAATGTTCATTTTCATTTCATTTTCGTGATTCTTCTTCAATTAGAAGATGTTTTTTAGTCCCTTCTAAAGTGTAGTCTTCGGAACTATGAAGTAATTTCTTCCTATATCCTCTCCAAGAAGATAGTAACTTTGCTATTATTTCACCAACTTGGAATGTGTAGGGAAGTTCGATTTTCATGGCTTTCATTTTATTGACAATGACTTGCAACTCATGAATTTTTCCTAACAAATGTACATTATCTAGGAACTTAAAATCAAAGTATTGAGATATTAAAAACTTTTATGTAACTTCCTCCTTAGCCTTGTATTTATTCTCCAAGGATTCACATATCTCTCTTGCCGAAGTGTTGTTGTTAAATCTGTTGGCCCAAAAACCAATTAGCCTAATACAGTTTTGTCACCCTCTTATTGAACCCTTAACCTAACCCTAATACTATATTATATATATATATATATTAGTGTTTGTCTTATTTTGTTAAAGCAAGTAAAATATTTATCAGTCTCCCTATTCGTTTTGTACGATAGTTCCTGATATTTTGGTTTCTCAAAGTAAAATACCTTTGTGTGTAAACCTTTGAGAGTTTGAGGAGACACTTCGGGTTGGGTTACCTCTTAGATCAATTAGTGGTGCATTTGATATTATCTGTTAGGCGGAATCAGTTATGATCCAGGAGATCTRAGCTGATATAAATCGATTCTCAAYAGTGGTATCAGAGCCAGGTTCGATTATTGTCGGATAATACAAATCGCCGCCACCAYGAAACTCATGTACTCACGTTCCAGATCTTACGGAGATTCCAGACATCGTCAAAAATTGCTGGTTGCTACCGTTCGTCAGAGCTACTGGCCGGAGTTGCTGTTCAGATCGTGAAGAAGTAGGSGAGTTGCTAACATGCTATTCCAGATCTGCCGAATTGCTACATTTCTGCCAGAGGTCAGATCTGTTGCAGATTGACGGAGGAGAACACAAAGAAGGAGCCGTTGGTGTTCTTGTCTGTTGCTGGTTGCTTTGCACTTCCAGATTCGCCGGAATAAGCCGCTGGAA
This sequence comes from Rhazya stricta, assembly GCA_001752375.1. Classification (NCBI taxonomy): domain Eukaryota; kingdom Viridiplantae; phylum Streptophyta; class Magnoliopsida; order Gentianales; family Apocynaceae; genus Rhazya; species Rhazya stricta. The sequence continues at coordinate 1,154,358 of MEJB01000043.1, forward strand.
YGGAGCTATTGGGCAGATTTTTTTGGGACTGCTACAATGTTCTCGGCTGCTACAGTGTCGGGTGAACAATACCATCGCTACAATGATTTGCTACAGTGCGGGTTGACTTCCGGACGATATCCCGGTTGTGTGCTGTTTAATTATTGTTTTTTGTTGAGTTAATTGTTGATTTTTTTGTGTGTTTTTTAAATTGCTAAAATTTAAATATTTGTGTTATTTGTGCTTTATTGTTTCGTTTATTCATATTTGTTTCAATATAATGTCTGGTACAAATCAATATGGTATGATTCCTTTTGATGGTAAATCTGATTTTAGCATTTGGAAACAAAAAATTAAATGTGTTTTAATTCAACAAAAATGTGTTAAAGCTTTGACTCAATCTTATGTGGATGATGATAAAGAAGATAAAATAATTGAAATGAATGAAAATGCATGTTCCACCATTTATCTAAACTTATCTGACTCTGTGATTAGAAAAGTTGGTATTTGAGATTGTACAAAAATGGTTTGGGATAAATTGAATACCCTCTATACTGAAACTTCCTTGCTCAGTAAAATGTTCTTGCTTGAAAAGTTTTTAAAATTCAAACTAGATATGTCTAAGGACATAGCTAATAATCTAAATATTTTTACTAAACTAATTGCTGATATTAAGCTTGCTGGTGATAAGAACATTGATGACTATGCCCCGATTGCTCTTTTGAATGCTATTCCTGATTCTGATTCTTTCAGTGATGTGAAATCTGCTATTAAATATGGTARAGATGAAGTCACTTTAGATYGTGTTGTTAATGGTCTTAAAAGTAATGAATTGGACTTAAAACACTCTGAGGATAGTAATAAAAATTCCGAAAAGGTTATGCATGTGCAGGGTAGACCCTGGAATAGGGTTAACAACCAAAAGAATCTTAACAATAATGCAGAAAATTCTAAAAAGAGCACTTATTCCAAAAAGGGTAGATCTAAGTTGAGGTCTAATGCGAAAAAGTGTTATAACTGTCATGAATATGGTCACTTCGTGAAAGATTTCCCCAAGCCTATAAAAATCAGAAAARTGAGTCTGCTAATTTGGCTATCAATGAGGKTAATATGGGTGATGTATTTATGGCGGGTAATTTTTGTGATTATGCTTTGGTGAATACTATGACTTTTGATTCTATGTGCAAATCTGATTGGTTGATAGATTTTGGTTGTACTTTTCATATGACTCCTTTTAAACACCTCTTTTCAAACTATAGAATGTTGAAAATGGCTTTGTGTCGATGGCAGATTCTAAAAACTACAATGTGTTAGGAATAGAGATGTTTGTCTTAAGTTTTCTTCTGGTTCTGTGTTTACTTTGAAGAATGTTAGGCATGTTCATGATTTGCGTTCTAATTTGTTTTCATGTGCATCTCTTGAGGAAGATGGTTTGGAGGGTAAATGGGGTAAGGGGGTTATAAAAATCTTGAAAGGGTCTCTTGTTATTTTTACCGCTCAAAAGAAAAATAATTTATATGTTTGTCATGTTGAGCTTGCTTATGCTTCTGTGAACTCTGCGACTGAATGTAAATCTGATTTATGGCATAATAGACTAGGTCATATGAGTAATAAGGGATTAGAAATTATGCATAAAAATGGTCACTTYGGTAGTGACAAATTGTCGCCCATCCCTTTCTGTGAGTCATGTGTGCTAGGAAAGCAACATAAGGTGAGTTTTCCCATTTCCTCATACCCTAATCAGACTAAGTGTAYTGATGTGCTTGAGTATTTRCATGCTSATGTGTGGGGTCCCTCTAGTGTTGCTACAAATGGGGGTAATCAATATTTTCTTTCAATAATTGATGATTATTCTAGAAAAGTTTGGGTTTTATTAATGAAGCATAAATCTGATGTTTTTGATAGGTTTAAAAACTCGAAAATTATGCTTGAAAATCAAACTGGAAAGAAAATTAAGGCTCTTAGAATTGGTAATCAGCTTAAGTTTTGCAATGAACAGATGAATGACTTGTGTGCTACTTGGGGTATTAAGAGACATAGGTCTGTTTTGTATACACCTCAGCAGAATGGGGTAGCTAAAAGGATGAATAGGACTCTCTTAGAAAAAGTTAGATCTCTGTTAGCTACTTMTGGTCTTTCTAAGAAGTTTTGGAGGGATGTTGTTTCTACCGCTGCTTATCTGATTAATAGGTCCCTAATGTCCCTTTAGGAGGGAAAGTTCATGAATCTGTGTTTACGGGTAAACCTCTTGACTTAAGTAATTTGAGAATTTTTGGTTGTGTAGGCTATGTGCATCAGAAGGTTGATAAGTTAGAACCTAGATCTAAAAAATGCATTTTCATGGGGTATCCTGAAGGGGTAAAGAGTCGTAGGCTTTGGGATAGGAGTGAACTGGGGTTAAAAATCGTGATTAGCAGAGATGTTATTTTTAATGAAAATGAATTTCCTTGCTTAAATGTAACCTCTTCTCATAAAAATGATATTCCAATTGAGGTGRAGTAATTACCTAATAATTCTAATCAACCTGAATCTTCTTCTGATTTAAGATTTCATGACCTAATTCTTGTAAGTCAAGATGAGACTACTCCTAACGAAGTGGAGAATTTGCCTGTTAACTTGCCTTATACAGATGTTATGCATGATATGCCTACTTCTAGTGCTTCTAATGATATGCCTGCTTCTAATGTTCCTGATTCGAATGTTTTGAATGATTTTCAACTTGCTAGGGATAGAAATAGAAGAACCATTAAAAAGCCTAAAAGATATTSAGATGACAATTTAAATGATTGTAATATATCTGAGTTTACTTTTAATGTGTTTGAATCTCTTGAAATTGATGAGCCTAAAACTTATAAAGAAGCTTTAAGGTCAAAACATTCTAATGATTGGATTGGTGCTATGAATAGTGAGATGGAATCTCTAAGAATTAATCAAACTTGGAAACTTGTTCCTAAAGCCCCTTGTTGCTCTGTGGTAGACTGTAAGTGATTGTTTAAGATTAAACAAGAATATGATAAGATTAGATTTAAGGCTAGGTTAGTAGCCAAGGGATTTACTCAAAAGGAGGGAATAGATTATGCTGAGATTTTTGCTCTTGTGGTGAAGTTTACTACTATTAGAATTATGCTTGCTTTAGTTGTTCACTTTAATTGGGAATTAAAACCAATGGATGTAACTACTGCTTTTTTACATGGTGAACTTGACAAAAATATCTATATGCACCAACCTGAGGGATTTATGGACCCTAAATTGCCTGACAATGTGTGTTTGTTAAAAAAGGCCTTATATGGTTTAAAACAATCTCCTAAGCAATGGAACATTAAATTTGATAAATGTATGCAAACTTTGAAGTTTAAGAGAAGCTCTTTTGATCATTGCCTTTACTTTAAGAATTTAGACTCTATGCCTGTATTTCTTTTGATTTATGTGGATGACATGTTGATTGTTAGTCCGTGTTTGAAGTCTATTGAGAATGTGCAAAAGTGTCTTTGTGAAAATTTTGACATGGAAGACTTGGGTGATGCTAAGAAGATTTTGGGCATGAACATCATTAGGGACAGAAATAAATCTACTCTTATTTTAAATCAAAGTGTATATGTTGAAGAGTTTTTGAGTAAATTTTCTATGTCTAATGCTAAATCTGTGAATGTGCCTCTTGCTTCCCATTTTGTGTTAAGTAAGAATCAGTCTCCCAAGTCTGAAATTGAAATAAATAAAATGAATAATGTGCCTTATTCGAATGCTATAGGATCTGTTATGTATCTCATGGTTAGCACTAGGCCTGACATTGCATATGTGGTAAGTTGCTTGAGTAAATACATGTATAATCCTGGTATGCCTCATTGGAATGCTTTAAAATGGCTTTTAAGGTATTTGAAATCATCTGTCAATGTTGGTTTGAGTTTCTCCAAATTTCATGGTGGTACTAAGTTAGTTGGCTATGTTGATTCCAATTATGCTAATGATAGAGACAATAGGAGATCTACTACTTCCTATGTGTTTACTTTGTGTAGCTCTTGCATTAGTTGGAAGTCTCAACTTCAACCCATTGTTGCTTTATCTACAATTGAATCTGAGTATGTAACTGCCACTGAAGCTTTTAAAGAAGCTGTTTGGCTTAGGGTTTTGTTGTTTGAAATTAGTTTTCTTGATAAGCATGTGGTTATGTTTTCTGATAGTCAATCTGCTATTCAATTGTGTAAAAATCGTGTTTTTCATGATAAGACTAAACATATTGATGTTAGATTTCACTACATTCGTGATATTGTTGAGCAGGGTATTGTGCAGTTGGAGAAGATTCCCTCGGAGTTCAATCCTGCTGATATGGATACGAAGTGTTTGCCAGTTGAGAAACTCATTTCGTGTCAAAGAATCCTTAACTTTGACATATGCTAATTGACGGCTGAYGGCTACATGTCTAGAACTCGATGACCCTCTGGTAGAGTTCGGTCCCTTGGGGACTTGGTCGCTTTGTGTGTGGTTGCCTTCGTTGTGTTTGGTTGCCTTCATTGTGTTATTTACCYTGACCTTTGTGGTTTGAGCATACTTTATGTGTACTCATCCATTACTTGTATTGTCTTTTGTGATTTTACAAATAATGGTTTGGTGATGATGATGTCCTGTGATTCCGTTGTTATCAAATGCATTGCCTTGGTCCAAAGGTGGAGATTGTTAAATCTATTGTCCCAAGAACCAATTAGCCCAATACAGTTTTGTCACCCTCTTATTGAACCCTTAACCTAACCCTAATACTATATTATATGTAAATTAGTGTTTGTCTTATTTTTTTAAAGCAAATAAAATATTTAATAGTCTCCCTATTCATTTTGTATGTTAGTTCCTGATATTTTGATTTTTCAAAGTAAAATACCTTTGTGTGTAAACCTTTGAGAGTTTGAGGAGACACTTTAGGTTGGGTTACCCCTTAGATCAATTGGTGGTGCATTTGATATTATCTGTTAGGTGGAATCAGTTATGATCCAGGAGATCTGAACTGATATAAATCGATTCACAACAGTTGTTATTGTAGAAATCATATAGACGGTCGAGTGCATTAAAATGTATCCTCTACATATCAATTCATCCTCCTCTCTCTTCTTTCTTTCAGCCTTAATCTCAGCGGTGAGTTGGTTCTAATAAAGGGGTCAATCCCGGATCCAAGATATAGTATATCTTCAAAGTTGTTAGAAGAAACTTCAACTTATCCTTCCATCTTATGAAGTTGGTACCATCAAAAGGATTGAGCTTCACGAGATCTTGGTTCATGATCTTAATAACAGTCAAGGTCGTCTCGGTTTCCATCTCAAAATATCGTTTCAGATTGTTGAGAAATGATGTAGGAGATGGAAATACTAACCAGCAACCTTGTAGAAAGTCTTCATAATATTTTGAGGCTTGAACACGATAATTATATCGTTGTCCTAAAATGATATTTGGTGGCTGAACACGATAATTATTTCGTTGTCGTAAAATGGTATTTAGTGGCTGAACATGATAATTATATCATTGTCCTAAAATTATGTTTGCCGCCACCCGGGTAAGTACTTGAAGGCAACACTACCAAATAGTTTGTAGGAGGCATCAAGCCTATGAATTCGATTCCAAACCAAGCAGCTTGAACTTGAAAGAAACTAACGTTTATAAAATTTAATTTGAGCTCTGATAGTTTAATGTAAAGAGATGAACATTACATATCATAAAAATTGGTTATCTTCCAACATGAAGACATCCACTATTTATAAAACATCAAATCTTGATCACTAAAGGGTACAAAAATTGGATTAAGGTGCATAAATCCCTTTGAAAGAATATATCTCATAATGTACATTGAACAACATACATTCATAGCTTTTACATATATAGCTATAATATTCTATATATGATTCTTGTGATCTTCTTGCTCCTTGGAAGAATCTTTCAGTCCAATGAATTCATCATCTTTTGATTCAATGAATTCACCATCTTTTAGTATTCAAAAGTCACTATCCGACATTCAATTATTATGAATTGTTTGATAAACTTTATTCATGCATCAAAATCAAACCTCATTATATTAATTGAGCAATTCACAACACTTAATACTTCATTTCTAGTATTATGGTGCAACAGTTTGAGTCTCAAGGTCGCKAACAACGTTCCAGCAATACGAGAAGGGCTCATTGGTGAGGGCCAAGGACAATTCGATCAGTTTCCATATATTGAAATTAGACAGTCCCTGGGCCAAAGTAACCTTGATTTCGCATGCATTCATGTAATGTAGGATTAGAATTACGTAGTTTAAATGCATGGCTTATCGTACAGCCTATCAGCCATGCATGGTTTCTGATAGAATAATAAAATGAAAATTTGGCAGCTGCTGGAATAAACAATTGAAAAGGGAGCATGTAGATTTGATTSRCGGGCATTTAGCCATCTTATAATTTTATCTTTTATGTTTTTAAATATTGAGTTCCTGTTTATGTGATGGAAGTCACATGCGAAACCGGATGTTGGAAATCCACATATGATTAGGGGAAGATTAATACTCAAATCCTACGTATTAGGAAAATAGAAGATGTATTAATAATATATAAGTCGGTGAGTTATTAGTTTCGTCAATATAAACATAGTACATTTTCTTCTGATCATTTCCAATCATAGGATTATTTTTTAAAACAAAACAAAAAATATCAGTCAAACTATTATGATTCCTGGGCAAAGACAATAACTCGATTGATAAACTTCTCGGTTTAATGTTTATAGAACACATTAATTCCTGCTCCGTTCCCGTTGACTCTTCCCGTCAAAAACTAATAAATAAGAACAAGTGGTGGTTAATATAATCCAAAATAGTCGAAAAATCATGATATTGAAATTGGCCAAAAAAATGAGAACTAATTGATCGACGATACCGCGTCTTTCCTCCACCATGTACGAGCAAGGAGGGAGCTAAGGGTGCGGGAGGCCGTCTGTAGTTGCCCCAACATCTTTTGAAATTATACACAAAATTAGTATTTTTTAAAAATTTTTGTTTCAAAAATTTTCATTTTACCTCTTTAATATTTTTATTATTTATTTTTGCCTCTTAAAACTAAATTTTTGACTTTATGCTTGTGTAAAAGATAGGCTAGAACGAGTCTATCCGTATTAGGATGAGTGGCAGTCAGATTAAATTTGTTTCTGGGCTTCGTTGCCACCCTTAATCATATTATTCGCTGCCTTTCGGCATCACATTTTATAAATTCGTAAAATACTATCTTGTCAATTGATATCTTTGAGATTTAAAAGTTACATGAGTTTATGTACCGAAGTGTCTTTCACGGTAACCATTGCAAAGCCACAATTTCCAGCCAAGGTGGCAGACATTAAGGTGTTCAATGGATACGTATGTTTGCGGGTAAGATTTGTTACTCCTGCTTGTGCAATCTTTGTCTTCAAATGATAGCAGCATTTACACATATATATAGACATGCAAATATCCAGATTCCTTCAATTCTGTTACTACTGTACACTAGAGTTCAAGCTCGTGATACCTGGATTTTGAAACTAATTACTTGTACTCCTTTAAGTATCACCCTAATGATAGAGATAGACTGATTATTTTC
>MEJB01000043.1:1171259-1263859 GCA_001752375.1 Rhazya stricta
TTCTCTTTTTTTTTTTTTTTCATTTCTTTAAAATAAAAAAAATTGGGTTTCTTTAATTTAATTTAAAAAAAAAAAAAAAAACCCATCATTTTTAGTTTTAAAAGTATTTTTACTCTTTTTCTTTGTTCTCTTTAACCATATATAACAAACGTTTTTAGATTTTCTTTTTATAAAAATAATTTTAATTTGAATTATGGATTTAAATTACCAATATTATTAATTTATTTAATTTTTAATACTAATTTTAAAAGTGAAGTGGGACGGAAACATCCTTATAAATAAAATTCTCGAAATTGGTTTAAAAACCAAGGGGAGAAAGTGTACCCTTTACTGAATGTACTCGCATATTTAACAAAATTAACTCCCCAATATAAAGGAAAAATTTCGTTATTTTCAAACTCAGGTTTCTCTTTCTTCTTCTCTGTGCCCCCGTCCGTCTCTCCCTCATACAATTTCTCTCCTTCAGTAAACACACTGTGTTTCGTCTTTCCATTAAAAAGACGTTATTTAGTAATTTTATTCAAAGTTCTCAAGTTAACTAGACTGGCAACAACGTTCTGATCTATATCAATAAATGTTATTTATGCCTTATTGAAATGTGAGTTTTTTTAAACTGAAACATTTTGAGAAAGAAAAAGTGAAACAAAACTATACTAAATCAAAACATGTAACTTGATTTATTTGCAAAAAATAAATTTAAATTTACTTTTCATTTTCACAGATAATGGAAATAAAATATTAGTTATATTTTTGGTATTAGTTTTGTTGTTTTCCTTTTATATTTTCCCTGCAAAAATCCTCAAGAACAAATAAGAGGAGGATTTAGTTTTTTTGCGAAATCATTTTCTTTTTCCTTAATATTTTCTTTAATTAACCAAATAATATGTGGATTCTCAATTTTTAAACTTTTCTTCTTTTCCTCATTTATTTTTCCTCACTGCAATCCTGAACAGACAGATAAACGTGAAGAATTTTCTTTCCACTTGAAGCAGGAAACGGGGCTGTAGTGGATTTGAAGTACAGGACATCTGCAACCTAAGAAATCCAATGTAGAGTTGTACTCTTGCGGTCCCAAAAACAGATCAGAACCTACGGTCCATTCATGAGTTCCACGAGGTACCACCTTATTCAAATGGCTTGACCAACACATTTAACTCCTCCACGTTTCTTGTAAGTTATTATCTTTTGCTTATTACTTTACAGCAAAATAATTTTTAGAATATTACCAATGTATTTAGTTTTATTTTACAATATACATATTCTTGAGGGGTAGCTTGGCAAAGCAAGAGAAGAAGGAAAAGCTATATCTCCAAATCTTTGCTTTTGGTATCAAATCTCCCAAATCTTCTTAGGGATTGCTATGTAAAGAAGGGTTAGAGAAAAGAGCGAGGAAAAAGGGAGAGGGACAAATACTTCCATATATAAAAAGCAAATGTAATGTTACTTTGATTAAATCTTTTAATACACTTTATATTATATATTTTTTTATTATATAATTATTAACTACAAATATACTATATATACACACATACACCTTAATTCCTTTTACATCTATTCTCTTTTATTTTAAATGTTTTTTTATTTTAAAGTTATTTTTATATACACATCGTGCCTCTAATTAATATAGTCTAAAATGGTTTATAATAGAGAAATCATTACTATAAGATTAGAAGCTCATGAATTTGCCTTATCTTTCATACTGCTACAAGGGGCAAGGGGGACATGTCTAACCCTTTATTTCCTACTAATAAATAAGGCATATATTTGTCTTTTATTCTCTTCGCCAATCCCTTCCAAAATGAGGCAAAAAAAATATATTCAACTTAATAATAAGTAATGCATATTTAGAGCAAAAAGATATAATTTTATTCGTCCTGAATAAATTACTAATATTAATTTTCCATATTTGCATGTAAATAGGTTATTTATCTTTTTTTTCTTATCTTTTTTCTTTGTGTATTAAATTATAATTATAAATTATTGACTATTCATAATACTCGAAGACTCATGTGCTTATAAATCCTTTTCGAAGAAGTAAGTCAAAAAGTACTTATGTTATGCTTCCCACCCTTCTTTAGATTCCGATCCATTCTTATGCTCTCTTCTCCTTCTTTAGGTTCTTTAAGAAATACAACTATTACATGGGATTTCTTCGTTTTTTGGGTCAAAAGAAAAGAAGAAAGGTACAGTGGTTTGATTAGCTTAACCACTGATTTCACGGCAGAGAAAATCTCAGCGGCTTTTGTTCTTCAATTGGAAGTGTGACCTTGGGAAACACAAAGGAAATGAACAGAGGAATCAGTGACAGTTAAAGCTAATTATGAAAGGGTTGAARAAAGCTACATAAAAGCAGAAGATCAGACTTGAACAGTAAGCCAAGTTATCGTGAGAAAAGAGGAAGAAAAGAAGAAAAATGTGAGACAGCAGCATGCAGAGAGAGACTCGCAGGAGGTGGYGTTGGGAAACAAGTAATGATGGCCCCAACACTCTAAAACACTCTCTTCTCCCCACACTCCTTTTCCACCTTTGTGTGTTTGCGTGCATCTATGGCCTCACTGCTGGCTGGTTCTTTCTGGGTCTGGAGAGTGCCGCGGTGGGGTTGGGGGAATTGGTTCTTCCTTTGTTTCTTTTAACGCAATTAATCCRTGGTTGAATATCTTTTTAGTTATGAACCTTATATTTATTTTATCTTCTCATAATAGAATTTATACGAAACTCTCAAAGAAGTCGTTCAATTAAGTCAAATTTCTTGTTTTAACCTTGAGAGAGATAACGTTTTCCTAWTTTTCAATAATAGATAAAGATAAAAATTGCTTGATCTGAAAATTTAGTCACTAATTATCTAATCTAAAACCTGATTTTTAGTATTCCAACCATTCAACCGACTTCTTGGATTTCACCAAGTTCTCCTTTTGAAGCCTCAGAAAGAAAGAAAGGAAAACAAAGGCCTTGGGAGGCCTCGGGACAGGAGCATAAAGTTGATCTCATTCTCAAGTCACAATTCCYAGTCCTACTAAGTAGGTCTACTAGGGAGTAATAGTTGCACATATATAGTTAAAATATTATGAAGCATGTTTGGAAACAGTGTCGCAGAAAAGGTCAAATTATGAACTTTCTGTCCCTTTTTCTTTTCAATTTTTGCCTTTCTACTAATATTTGAAACTTTTACCTCTAACCATATCACATTGTCAAGTGACTTGATCAGTTAATTACCTTGAGTTCATCTTATCTTTGCAAAGTTAACTCACGATTCATGTATAATTGCACCAATACATTTTTTGGAATGTACTAAGTTCGTCTTCGATAATAAGTAAAACTTGGGACGAGTTTAATAGGATATGATGCATTATTTATATCACAAGTTTTTAATACGATAATATAGAAAAAATGAGTATAAGTAGATGAGAGGATGACAAGTTTCATAATTAGTGACTAATCAAAATTTGAACACAAAAAGAGAATTAGAAAAGCCAAATTGGCACTATATGAAGAATGTTCAAAACCAATAAATGAATAGGCTGTGGATACGATGTACCAATCACTGACATGCATGATGCGTTGAATGGTTGAGACAATTTTCACTGCTTTATCAGGTTGCTCCATGCCAGTCATTTTATAACGAAGACAAATAAGCAAACTTTTTCTTCTTTGTTTTCACCGAGATAAATAAAGTAATATTGAAATGCTACTTTGCTTAATATTGACTTATATTTTTTAATATGCTAATCCAAGTACGAAAAATATATTTTACTTTTTATGATAGAGAAGAAGAAGATGCTCTATAAAAAGCTTCAGTAAAACAACGCAAATGAAAGGAGGACAAGAATATGGCTACGAAATGGCCTTGGAGAAGCATCTCAAGCAACGGAATTCACAGAACCAGTTGTGGAATTAAGAGGCCTTGGAGAAGCATCTCAAGCAATGGAATTCACAGAACCAGTTGTGGAATTAAGGCCTAGGTTTCTATATAACATTGTAATACTTCCAGAGTTAAAATGGCGGGTCTTGTCCATTGAATAACAGTGAAAATAATATAGTGATGTTAAAAGAAAAGAAAAATGAGAAAAAAWWAARRAAAAAAATATATGAATAATAGGAGGAAAAGAACTTGCAGCAAATCATCATTGCCCCATATACAATACAATCATTATCTCTCATAGTTTTGCCATCATTTTCTGTTTGAAATCTATGAACAATCCTATTTAAATTTCTGTCTTGTTAGTATTTTCGAATTCTACTCACATCACAAAACACAAATGTAAAGATTTCTCTACTCTTTGTGAAGAACTTARATGAGAATGGAAAGATTTTTCTATTTTTGACAGGTATTAAAATTTAAATTCTATTAATGTACGCTGTATGATYTATTCGAAGTTTGTTTATAGGTTTGACAAGTTTTAAATCTYCATATTCCAAATTGTAGCGAGTAAAAATCCTTTAAATTWTCTCTTATAGTAGAACAAATTAATCTTTAACCTSGAGACAACCTGTGAGCTTTCTACCTCCATGCTCATCACTTTAGGAGGATTTTGCCCATTGCACAAAATTACCGTTTGTTGCCTCTCGTGTCTGACCGTGTCTCGATCTGAATATTAGTTGATCGTCCTCTCCAACCAACTATTGGTCTTCATCTTAATAAGTTATAGCTTCCCTATCCCTCGCCCCTCTGTCAAATTCCTTCTTTTGCTCATTAGCATATTTTCGACCAAATCAATTCTCTCTTAGGACAATACAGATTTTCATATAATAACCAACAGCGAAGAATCAAAATAGTATTAACTTTGTTTAGAATTAAATGCACATTTGGCTTGAAACAAACTCTTAGGAAAGAACATCACCTTACCCTATTTCAGGAGTTAGTGGTGAGACTTTTGTGGGCATTCAATCTTGGAGGGAATAAATGGAATTATAACATGAATAAGAATATGAATGTACCACCTAATTGTAACAATATTTTCCTTTCTACGAGAAAGCCTGCCTTCCCCAGTGACAGGGACGGGTGAAATGGTTRACAATCCTTTGGCATTGGGCATACTTACCAAAGAGCTGGCCATCTCATTAAAAATGTCTTCAAACACCTAAAATCTAGTCTGTGAGGAGTGAGAAAGAGAGCCGTTAGGTTCAGATATCAGAAATGCTCACCAACACACACAGAGAGACAAGAATTTTAGCAAATTTTTCTCTAGGAATTTGAGGGAGGGGAGTAAAAGAAGACATCYGASAGGGAAGCTAGACATAGAAGTCGGCTTGTCAAGTCGCTGTTCTTCTTTTATTGTTTTCCTCAGCATTTAACGTTAAATCACATCATTTCAAAATCAGAACCAACTCCCTTCCGCCCTCCCTCAGCAAGGCCCCGAACCCCTCCACAGAATCCATGTTTGCAGAGCCCCTTTTCTCCCCAATTCACTCTCCCTCTATCCAGCTTCTTCTGACTTCGTTCATTTCTCTGTCTCTGCTCTTGCATCTCCTTTCAAGGTTTTAAAAATCAAATTGATCACCGATATTGCATAAGAAAAAGGAAAATTCAAAATTATTGTAATTTAACAACGTTTTGGAATTTCAAGAACCAAGCAGCGTTGTTGTTCTATTCAGTATTTAACTTAAATCACATCATTTCAGAATTCAGAGCAACAGTCTGCCCTGCCATCCCAATCCCATCCCACTTTGCTGAAAGTCCTTTTCTCCCTCCTTTTACTCTCTCCTCTTCTCACTTTGCACTGATTTTGTTCATCTCTTTCTCTCTGCCTCTCCCTCTATTAAGTGTGGTTTATTTATCTTTCTCCTCTTTGTCTTGACATTTAAATTGTTTTTTACGTCGTACCTTCTGTCTTTTTTTATTGCATCTTTAAGACAGTCCCCATGTGCCTTTCCCTTTGTTTWTGTGACAAACTCTATAAAGAAGAAGCAGAAGAGAGAACTCAGAGAAGAGTCTCTGCTCATTGYTTGTTGTAGAGATACTTCTAAGCCTCTACTCTTATATATATATATTATATATATATATTCACTCACATGCATTAACACCTTCTTATAGCCTCTGCATTTTTAATTTCTGTTTCCCATTTTGTAGCAGAAATTTCATTCCAAAAACCAGTGAAGAAATGACTAAAGATGAAGACTTTAAGCTTCTGAAGATCCAGGTATTGTTCTCTCTGAAAGCCCARATTCTGTTTGTCTTATAAGTCGCTTTTAACATGTCTATAGTTTTAGTAAAAGTTGGATTGTGGTCTTTTCCTAAAACATTTCCTCTTCTTGCTGATTTTGCCTTTACCTTTCCTTGGTCTTCCTATTTACTTTTCCTTCTTGCAGACTTGTGTTCTCCGAGTGAACATACATTGTGATGGCTGCAAGCAGAAAGTGAAAAAACTCCTCCAGCGAATTGAAGGTGGTGAAATTGTTCCTTTGCTTTTTGGCAGATTTGTTTCTTTCAATAATCTTGTTCCCTTAATTATTTTATTATGAAGAATATACTGTCTTGCATTTCTCCTGCATTAATTCTAAGTTTGCCTGAATTATTGTTCCATGTTTTGATGGTTTTACTGATACTTTTTAGTCGGCTTTACCTTCTTCTTTTCTTGCATTTTTGGATTTTTGGAGAGATTAAGGAAATTTTAGTGGAGGAAGTTGACATTATCTGATCTTAATAATGAACTCACTATGCGTTCCTTAGCACCTTCGGCTACCTTGGTTTTCGAAGGGGTTGAAAAGGGGGGAGGGGGTACTTTTCATGTTCCCAAATAGAGAGATAGAACKGTAAGCTATATTTCACTTTTGAGTCCTGGTGTAGAGGTTTTTGCAGCTTTGCATTTTTCATTATCTCCTTTTTATCCCTTGTGCAACAGGAGTTTACCAAGTAAATATAGATGCAGAGCAACAGAAAGTCACAGTTTCAGGAGGTGTGGATGCTGCAACCCTGATAAAGAGATTGGTTAGAGCCGGTAAGCATGCTGAGCTATGGTCACAGAGAAGTGCTCAAAACCAGAAACAGAAGGCCAATTGTATGAAAGATGACAAAAGCAACAAGGGCCAAAAGCAGGGGCTTGGCAAAGGTCTTGAAGCTCTCAAGAACCAGCAGAAATTTCCGTTTAACTTGCAAGAAGATGAGGACTTTCTTGATGATGAGGAGGAAGAGGATGATGAAGAAGACGAGCTGCGATTCATCAGGGAGAAAGCAAACCAAATAAATCTGCTCAGGCAACAAGCTGCTGCARTTGARGGAAACAATGGAAAGAAAGGTTTCGGGGCCATGGCTTCAGCAGCAGCTCCCAACAATGGGAAGATGAACAACAATAATGCTGGGAATGCAAATACTGGGAAGAAACCCAATCCKAATCAGAACATGGGAATGAAAGCAAATCCAGGTGGGATGGATCAGAAGACGATGGAAGCTATGAAAATGAATAATGCTCAATTAGGTGGTGCAAATATCAATCCTGGAGAAGGCAAGATGGGGAATGACATCAGTTCCATGATGAATCTTGCTGGTTTCCATGGAAATGGGGCTAACAATTTTCCTGCTGTATTGGGAGGTACCCCAACTAGCACCGGAAATTTTCATCATCAATTCCAAGCTGCAAACAATGGATTAATGGGTTCTTCTGCAGGACTTCCCACAGCAATGGCCTCAGGAAATCATCATCCCTCATCCATGATGATGAACATGAATGGTTATCAACAATATCCATCATCAATGCTGATGAACTTACAAAACAGGCAAGCTATGCAACAATCCCAGATGATGTACAATAGATCTCCATTCATTCCCTCAAGCACTGGCTATTACTACAATTATGGTCCAGTTCCTTACGCCACCTCCTATGCTGCTGACCATTATCATAGTGGTGATCGCTCTGCCACCCATTTGTTCAGTGATGATAACACCAGCAGTTGTTCAATTATGTAATGAAATCAGTCCTTTCTAACCAAATATTTTGAGATAGGAATCCGTGGAYTAATATGAAATGTCCATCTAAGACTTCTTGTGTTAGTTTTTGTGAAGATGTCTTTRAGAATGACGCTGTTTCTTAATTACTCCAAAGTTCTTGCTTTTGGTTAGGTTTCTTTCTTGTTCAGTACTGACTTTGGACCTCTTGTGTCTGAAATTGAAGACTGTTATATGTGTAAATTATGGTAAACCTAGCATTAATTTGGTCTGATTCTTGGTTTTTTATATCAAAAATTGTACTTTTTGAGTATTAGTCAACTTGGGATTTMAGTATMTTTACCTTGGAGACAAGGTGTGACATTGGGAACTGTGGTGAGGCAGAGACATTATAACAGGATGCAGAGGGTAGTAGGAACAGGTATGTTAAGACTGTAAAAACATTTATTCAAGAAAATTATAAAGAAAGATAGGATTGTACACGTTAGGTTGATGGGCACGCGTGCAGCACGTGCGCTCTGTCAAATGTTGTCACCCAKAGGACCACCAACTGCAAACTTAAAAAGAACCGTAGTGGAGTTGAAGTTTGTGATCTGCTGAAATTGGAAAGTTTTCTTTAATGTAAGGTTGGTTCGAAGTCTTCTCTATCTATCCACTGGGAAGTGGCCATCGGTAAGACATCATTTCTGACCTGAAACTCTGAGGTTCAATAGACAATTCAAAAGTTTAGGTATTCAGTGATTCATACTCAGTATAAACACAACAGTTGGGCGTTAACCTTTTTAACAATGGGTGCCTAGCACTAAAATCCAGTGATGATTATTTTAATTYTGTCTATGCTCAAATTTCAATCAAGAATTCGTAAACACCAAATTCTCAATCTAATCCTTAAAATTAATGAAAATCGAATCAGGCTTCCGAAGTCTTGTCCCTCCCTATGTAGATTTTCCCTTTTGGTGATAAGATTCGGATCCTTTGCGCCAAAAATAAAAAATAAAATAAAACCCTCTCGGTCCATCCTCTTATTATTCTAAAGGTCAAATGTACAAAAATCAACAAAAAGGAAATCCTTTTTGAAAACTCTAAATTACATAAGATCAAACTCCAAAAACTMACCTTTGATTGTTGCAAAGAATACGAGATTGGATGTAAGGAGTTAATTTTAAGGATTAAAGTAAAAGAATTAGTATTTCCAAGTCCTTAACTGATATTAAGGAWTACTTTAAGAACCTAATTAAAATTAGGATTTTGCTAACCACAGCCTTAGGATGTGGTTAAGCATTAATTACTCATAGAATGTCTTTAACTTTGAGAATAATTTAATTAATAAAAATATTAATAGGTAATTTTTTCAATGAGCTGGATAACCATTCATAGAAATGGTAAATGATTCTTATTAAATGTCATTTAAATAAGTATTTTAAATGATTAATTTTTCATTTCATTGAGTATTAATAAACTCTAAACTCTAAAACCCTAAGCCCTAAAATTCTAAATCTTAAAATCCTAAAGCCTAAAACCCTACCCCTAAATTGTAAATCCTAAAACCCTAAACACTAAACTATATAAAAATAGAAAAAGAGAAAAAAGAGAAAATTAACAAATAAAAACATTAATACTCATAACAATAAAAATATGATTAAAAAACTTATTTGAATGGCATTTAATACACCTATTAATGATTATTCAATTTATTGAAAAAATTACTAATTAATATTACTATTAATTAGATTCTTTTCAAAGTTAAAAATGTTTCCATTAATAACTACCATTTAATGCTTAATAATGCCCATGGGGTGTGATTAGCATTTTCCTTAAAATTAAACCTAACAAGATTTTCAATAATTAGATACTCCGTTATCAAAATTAAAATTAGGTACGATGAAACCCTTGACTTTGCGGCCCATAATTGAAGCCGTCAATGACTACTGTGGACTGGGACCACAATGGTTAGAGAGTGGGTCAATTTACACAATATATTGGATATAGGCCCAATTCATTATATTCCATACAAGAAAAGAGAAACTAGTCCAAGATATGGAGCTCCCAAGGTAATTGGAGTTTCAAGCGGTAGAGGTTCGCTATAGATAACGTCGTGTATCACAATTTTTAAATGGTTATGTTGTAATATAAGGAGGAAAGGAGAAGTTTATAGAGAGAATGAAGAAAGGTAGAGAGGAATCATAAACTTATTATCATTAACTTTAATATGAACCAAATGCTTATATTTATAGAGGTCAAATCCTAGGGCTTCTACGATTTAAGGGTAGAAAAATCATTCACTAGTAATTATTTATAACAATCCCCCTTGAATGACTAATTTATATAACAGCTGCCTCATAAAAACTTATTCGGGGAGAACTCAGTGGAAAAAAACTAAGCCAAGCTAAGGAAAAAAAAAAAAAAGTACAATTGATGTTGGAGTATCAATAGCTGCTTCTTTAAAACCTTAGGAGGAAAACCCAATAGGATAAAATCCGAATGAAGGAAAAAGAGTACARCTACTCCCCCTTATATACATGATAACYGAATGYCTTTGATTGGATGCATCCCAATCTGATGAATCAATTTTCTTTATATTATCACTTGAGAAAATCTATTGAACATTGATGTCATCACTTTTCTGAAGCTTGTGCTTGTAGAAGAACTTTGGAGAAATATGATTTGTTCAATCTCCTTTGATGTACTCTTCTTTGGGTTGTGCAATATAAGCTCATAAATTGCAATAATTTTGGAATGATTTGAGCATCTAACTCTTATAGTTTGCTTACCAAATCTCCAGGATGTAATTTTTCCTAGAGAACTATAACTTACAAGGAGATTTATAAAAAAGTACCAATTGAACTAAGGTATGGTACTTCAAAAATAAGAATCTTTTCTCATCTTTAAGTGGGCGAATGATCTTTATCAATTTCAAGTGATCTAACAACCATAAATAATCTCGATGGATGTGCACTTCCRCAATTGTTTTGTTACTTTTTCTGTATACTTGAATCGATGAACAAATAATCCCTTCGAAAAATGTTCAATTTGCAAACTAAGACAATCTTTTGTCTTTTCATCTCAAATTCATTTTTCTGTTGAACTCTTAAGGAGTTTTAATTAGATTAGATACATATAAACTATGATAATTGCGAATCTAATATTTATTTTCTTTATGAAAATATAAGGGTCGACAACATATCCCCCATTCAACATATATTCGCTTAGATATTTATATCAAATACGTCCAAATTGTTTAAATCCATGCAAGGATTTTTGCAATTTTGATGGAATGATTTTCTCAAGTAATGATTCAAATAACTCAAATCCTTCATGGATTTTCATGAAATTATCACTATCAGATCCACATAAATAAAGTGATTATATCCATCAAATGCATATCAAAGTTTTCATGTATTGTTAAGCTTATAAAATACTTGAACTTAATTAATTATATTCACTACAGGTGAATATATTTATATGTAATCAATATCATGTTTTCATGAAAAATCTTGAGTTTTAGTCATGTTTTATAAATCACGATTTCMTTATTTTCATCTCTTTTTCTCATATAAATACTCATCCAAATTCAATTGGTTTTACACCTTGTGGTATTTGAACAACAGGTGCAAGAACATCATATTTCGAAAATGAGTTTGACTATAATTCAAATTACATCTCTCCATCTTAACCTATCATGTTTATGTCCATATTTTTAATTAATTTTGGTTCAAGATCTTTATTATCATTTATGATATCGAGAGCTCTTTATATTACTTTAAGGAACTTGAATCTCATGGCTATCTTTATCTGATTTCTAAATATTGTATTTTTGATGATATAATCCCCTTTTCTTTCAAGGATGTTTATCTTTAGAACTAAGATATTGGCCATGCTTATAGCATGCTTTAGAATCAAGAGGTATGCATTTTTTTGACGTGCCTTGGAATCAYTACCATGCTTCTGGCATTCTTAGAATGACTACCAYAGTTTTAGTATGATTTATAACTATTATTCAATATATCAACATTTTGTCCTGCTGGAACTTTAATTTGGATGGGAAAAATTATTGATAATAAATGTGATTTTAGTAATTCTTTTTGGATTAGTACAAATATCAGGCACTTGAATTTGCTGTTTGTTGCAAATAGATAATCTTTTAAGCTTCCACTTCATTAGCTCATATAATGCTAATTTCAAATGAGACAATTTATGATAACCAGTTGGCCCTATACATGTCATTTTTTCTTCATGTCAAATAGCATATCTCCATGCATTTGTGGGGGTTTTGTTCTTGGTAATGGTCTAGCACTCAGTTGCAAATGTTTAATAAAATATTAAGCTAAACCAAACATAAGCTACAAGGTGTTTAACAATAATTCCAGTTGACATAAAATAAGCTCGAAAACATGGGATGGCCATACRGCAGTATTATGCAAATGAATATTTTTAATTGATGGTCTGAAGTTATGTTCGATATTGAATTACTGAGAGAGTAATCTCACAAACTTCTAGTTGCAATTGATAATAGTGTAAACTTYAAGTTGCAGTTGATAATAAACTCACATGTTGACCATCATATTGATGCATCAATTAAAATCATAAAATATTTAAATTGATCACACGGTGGATAATGAGTTTGCATATATCACCATGAATCTATTATAAAAATGTAGGATTTTCATCTCCCACTTTTTATTGTGATTGTCTAATAATCAATTTCCTTGAAAACAAGCAATACAAGAATTAATTTGAGTTCAACACCTTTTGATTTCTCGATAGGTGATCTCGCAAATCTTCAATTATTTCTCGCATCATTATAGATTCAATATGATTCAATTTACCGCTATAATAAAAGGCTCATATAGCAATGCTTTTTTTACGATATAAATTAAAAACGTTGTCGTATTTGAAGAATTACTAACATYAAGGGATAAATGTCGGCTTAATAGAGATAATTTTTTATATTAATTAAAAAATATCGTTATATTATAAATATTTTGATGCTTTTTAATACAAGCATCGTCTTATCAAGTAATATATAAAATGAGGATACTTTCAAATATAGTGTCGTAAATTAGGACTTCTTTTCTTACATTAATTAAAAGCATTGTTATATTAGAATAATATTGACATTAAAAATAAACCATTGGTTTTATGAAAAGTCTTCCTACACTAATTAAAAAGCATCGCTATATTCCCGAYGCATTTTAAGACATTCATCGCTTTATCGTGTAATATAAAAAATAAGGACGCTTTTAAATATAAGTGTCATAAATTAAGATATTTTATTTTCTACATTAATTAAAAGCGTCGTTATATTAAAATAATTACCGATATTGAAAACAAAGCGTTGGCTTTACAAAATTTCTTTCTACACTAATTAAAAAGCGTTGCTATATTCTTGATGCTTTTTAAGATATGCGTCATCTTATCGAGTAATAACAAAAGAGAAACACTTTTAAATACGAGGGTCATTGTTTGTTTTTTATGCCTACATTAATTAAAGTGTCATTGCCCAAAAACTCAATTAAAGAATCCCACATCAGAAGTGAGCACCTCATTTATGGACAAACAATCATTTTTATTACTTGAATGTCGTTTATAATATGTTGGAATATTTTAATATTTAATTTCATATTAATCATGTTTAATTATTGAATGAATCTAACTTAAGCTTAAGGATGTCTTTTCTAGCATAGTTGATTTTTGGGACKCTTTAAATATAAACTTCACTAATTTTTAATAAACTTATCTAAAAGTGTCGTTAAATTTAGGGATGTTTGTATAAAAGCGTCGGTAAATTAATTTTATCAATGCATAGGTTTTTGGTCGTCAAATAATGTGGCAGTGCTATTTTTAGCAATGCAAGAGGGGACGCTTTCAAACGAGTTAGTAAATATTTTAAAGACGCTAAATAATAAGAATGTTTGGATCATAAATAAACTTTTGATTTATAAGATGATGCAATTTAAGTGCATTAATCTTAGCATAACATAATCCCGAAGAAAGAGACGTTAGTTTCTCCAATGTATATTCATGAGAGGGACTATAATGGTGACATAAATATTCGAACCATCTTTTTCATTTTTTTTTTACTATGACACAATTTCTACAGATATTTTAAAACTTAATAAATGTCTTAGAAACTTTAAGGAGAATATTGCATAAAAATATTTTCTCTTTCTAGACAAAATTATGATAGTTTTTCTGAAACAATAAATCAATTTTACACTACCATTTATGGTTATGAGTWATCTTATAGGRACAGTTTCACTTCCAAATCTTATAATTTTTTAAAGAATCATCTTTTTCTATCAAAGGTAAATTATTATATTGYTGAGAGGCTGACCTCTAACATGATTCCTAAAAACTAAAAACTCTTGTATTAGTAAATGATAATCTATGTGGTATTCTGTTATATATCATTAATGATTTTGGTTGTAAATCTAATTATAAGGAACATTTTCTATTTCCCATATCAAAGGAAGACTAGGAAATTGTACCTGACTAACTTCATTGAATAAATAAAGAAATTCTATAGTATCTTTTATATCAAAACAATCAAAATTATGTGTATTCGTTATCACATAAGAAATCATATATGTAATCGAATATGGTCTATTATATTGATAAAAAAAATATTTTCTTTAGTAATCTTGTATTAGACTAAAAGTTTTATCAAAATCTCTATCTTGAAGATGATAAAAAAATTCGAAGATAAATATTAAAATTTAATTTTCTTTATTGTAAATTTCCTCTTAATATTCTTAAGCATGCTTCTTCTCTATTTTGTATTCTATGGAGTATCTAATCCTTCTTTAAATGTTGATTTTATTATTATCTATATTGCTCCAATATGTATCCAACCTAATGTATTTCTTATTTCTAGTTTTATCTTATTTAATTTATCTTGAATATCTTTTTTAGCTAAAAAGTTATCATTATTTTGTTTGAGGTTTGTGATGCCTCTAATGCTCTTTCCTATATATTTAATCCAAAGAACAAATGATGTTTTCAATTTGTAATACCTGATTTTTAAGTAATTTTACCAAGATCCTGAATAATTAGATAATGAAAATTTTTCTTTTTGTATCTGTTTTAATTTTCTTTTATATATTAATATTTATTGTTTATATTCTCCTTCTTGGTCATGTACATTATCTTAACAGGTTCAGAAGACCTTGAAGTACTTGGTCTAATATCTGTTGTTCACTCATTTTTATAAGATGATTCATATTTTGTACCAGTGAAGATAAATACACTTTATTCARAATCTATATCTTTGAAGTCGTTTATYTGTATAATTCTCCTTGTTGAATCATATTTTCTATATTATTGTCAATTTCTATTTTCTTTTTTTATTAATTTTTTAACGCACATTTGCATAACGTCCTATCTCATGGCAGTAATAATATTTACATTCTTAGTATTTTTTGTTCTCTTTCTTTTATAAGACGATTTATGTGGATTTTTATATGCTTTTTTCTTATAATATCTATTTTCTCTTTTCTTAAATTATGTTTTCTTATATTATTTTCTCTTCTTATATTTTCTTTTTATCTTATTGTAATAATAAGGGGACTATCACATCCTATTATAAGTGCATTTTAGGTTTATCACACCACAAAGAAATTATTTTCTTTAATCCTCTAGTCATTTTTGCTAATATAGCATCACCACACCATTCACTCAATTTATCTTTTAAGTGTGTTGTTCTTTTCCCTAAAGTATCTTAAGTTCCAGGATTATAGGTGGTTATTAATTTTTTACCCCAAGGATYTGGTATCTTTGTATAAAATAAAGGTAAAAAATTTTGCATATTTGGTATTCTATTATAGATGTGATAATAATAGTCTTGAAATACACAAATATATCTATAAATATCAAAAATATCACATAATCATAATCTTAGGAAAGCAATGTTATATTTATTTATCGTTCCTTGTTCCTTTATCAGTTTTCCTTCACAAGCAAATTCTAATGGTAAGCTTCACTAGCCCTTGAGATTAGGTTTGCAATATTATCATTAGCATTGAATATGGTACTTCGTTTTTCTTCATTTAGGTTTTCAAAAATCTTAAAGCACTATATAACTAGACTTCTTTCCATAAAATGTCTAAGAGTATCATAATCCATTTTATTAACAATTACTGCTATTYGAGTTGCAATTGTCCATTTATCTATTGCTTCTTCTATATTACTAAAGCAATCTAGGTCTAAATAAATTCCAAAGAGATTTATCGGTTCATTTTTCATTACTTCAATTGGAGTATGTCCTTCTGTAGAACTAATTCTAGCATATCATTTAGTTGGTTTATCACATCYAGAAGATCTAATTGGATTTTAATTATACTAGGAATATTGTTTATATTAGGATTCCAATTTAATTCTTCCTTTATTATTGGATCTAGTTTTAAATTAATAAAGTTATCTTGATTTTCTTGTAGATCAAGATTCCCTATTTTTGTTACAAGGTTATCTATCTCAGAATCATAATCTACCATTTTAAATTGTAACCTTTGTATCCTTCATGAATATTTATTTGAAAAAGATGTCTAGATATCTTTTCATAAGACCTATGTTTTGGTGACTTTTTCCATTAATTTTATAAATATCAACTAGATTTTGTAATATTTGTTCACTATAATAGATTATCATTTTTTGTATTTCTGTTAAATCTTTATCTATTGTCAATTGATATTTTTTGTTCCTAATCTTTTAAAATATTCTTCAGTCATTTAGATGTCTTTATCTATAATGTTTAGTTACGCTTTTAWGAACTTCTACTTATTTATTTTTAGCAATCATCCATTCGAAATAAATATTACAAATATTATTKTATCTTTCTTGTATCATTCTTATATTTTCTTTATGTACTTCACTAATTTGTAAATACTCATACCTATGTAAATAGCACTCACAGTCAGCTTCAAAATTTTGTACTTGTTTATCTATTACCTTAATTTTTACAAATATTTTATCATGTATATCACAATACATGTTTACAGTGAATCATAATGCCACTCATCGTGATCTATGATATTATTATCATCGTAAAATCTAATAGGCACTTCTTGGCATATCTAGAATCTCTAAATCTCATGTCTATTTCTAAGGATTTATTGGTTCTGATACCAATCGTGGGGCCAGGATATGCCTGATTTATTGCTACCGATTCCAAAATTTATCAATATATATAACATTAACATTAACATATACCATTTAATCAATCGACTAGGTATATGTCAATGGAATATATATATATATAATGTATTGCTTCTTTTGTAGATATATTTAAACGGGATAGTTATCTCTATGAGGAATTTCCAGCCTAGATAGTTAAACTAGATATTTAAACTATGTAGGAATTTTCATTGAAGAAAAAAAACTAAAATAATACTTTTGCGGGGACCACCAAACTGCTGTTACTGAATGAAATCCTTCATATATAATCGCGGTATATGATTTTAGAAATAACCAATTTTCCCCCCTTGCAAAAGAATTTGAAAAACTTTACAATTATTTATAGCCGGTCATGAACCGTCACATTTATAGTGTTAGTTACGGTAGTATCAAGGAGAAATGCTGTAAATAATTCACTCATTTAAATACATAACATGCTAAAAATTTTGAAAAATTAAGAAAATATACGGCGGCGGTTGCCACAACTACCGCCGATAGTTAATTATTGACTGTGGTGTCGGTGAACCACCGTATATAATTCAAGCATTTACGGCTGGTGACAAAATTGTCATAATTATTTGACTATTTACGACGATTTAAGTAGAACCGCAGCAAAAGTTTTAACCATTAAGGACAATTAGGGGAACCACCGTAAATAATCCATTATATATGGAGGTTATGGTTGAAACACTATATATAATTGGTTTTTTATGGTGGCTCTTAGCTTGATGCAAATAGGTAAACTTGTAACARCGTTCATTGTTAGATTGCTGTTAATAGCTATTATTGACGGTGTTTCGCTGGCTGCCTCAAGTGGTTATGTCGCAAATAGTCCTTTTTCTTGTAGTGTATGCTTTATGAGCTAAACATTGTATAGTATTCATAAATGAGAATTCCTAAAACACCCAAAACTCATATCCATTCAAGTTTTCCACTACTTTAATGTCTTTCAACCTTCAAGTAGCTCAAACAATCATAATAAATGATCAAGAAATATCAAAAGAATAACAATAAATGCTCTTGAATGAAGCATGAAGATGAGTATACTTATAAAATTCATTAAACATCAAGCATAATAACTCATCAAGAACTAACTACACAATTTTAACTGATACTCTCAAAAACACAAAAAGCATAGCATTCAATGCTCAAGAACTCTACAAATAAATAAAGAAGTAGAGAAATAAAGCCTTAAGAAGAAATGGTGAACCTCTTTGGCGAAGATCCCTTGGGTTGCTCCTATTTTGCCTTCTAGTCTTCCTCTTCTTTTTTCTCTATTTTTGCTCTTCTTCTAAGCTCCTACTTGTGGCTATCCTCTGTTTCTGTCCGAATGTGTTCTCCAAAAATGCTCTCTCTCTTCTTTTTGTATAAAGCTTTTGGTTTGGTGAAAATGTCAAAACGAAAAGGACCCATCTTAAATTCTAACGCATCAATGAAACCCATTTGTACTTTGTCYTATATGCTTTTCGTTTTATGCKTTTTTCTTCCTAGATATTACTTTCATGTGGGACCATTTCATCATTCTGTTATCTTGGCTTCAGACATCATATTCTCCTTGTTGCAAGTCTTTCATTGCTGCAGGACCAGAATTTGGACTTCTCTCAATTTTTCATCAACTAATCTTCCAATTCACATGTAGAATCATTTTCCTATAAAATAAAGCATTTTTCTTCAACAAAAGGTTCATGAATTCTACAATTCACAATTTAGTAATACTAAGATTACTTAATTGAAATTAGACAATATTTAAGGCAAAATAGCATAAAGTAGTGTTTTAACATATCAAAGATGATGAAAATATGTACATAAATACTAGTAAATTCAACGGATTTTRCCCACATCAAGCATCACTAGACCGACCCACCTTGTGATGAAAAGTTTGTCTTGATGCCACGACTACAAGAGTAGCCACCACGATTTGGGTTAAAGCCTCAGTAAAAGGCGTTGGATTGRAGAGAACTCGTAGTGTTGACGATAAGTATCGCCATGTTGTTAGTGAGTGTGGTATGTTGTGTAGCAATGTTGGGGTCTAATCTAATTTGATTAAACATGTGCAAGTATACGCRATCCAAAAGTAGTAAGAATAAGTAGAGTGTCGATCCCACGAGGATAGTTTAATAGAAGGCACAATTTGTTAAATTTTTGTTAGAGAAACCGTTATGATGTAGCATCAACAACRTTCAAAATTGATGGGCAATCTAAACTTAAATTARAAGTAAAAATTAGGTTAATGGCAAGAAAGTACATGTTATGAGTTAGTTTCTGAATGCTATAGTACCGTTGAGCATATTTATGTAAGTCTTACACAATATTACACAATGTGCTAATGTATGAGAAGTAGGAAGACTTATCCATATGTCTATGGTAATCTTTACTACAGTTCCATGAATATTGTTTAATTTCACCCTCGTAAAATAAGTGTCATTATCTCAATTCGGGTTCTCGAATGCTATAGCAACAAGTTACCGAGAGCCTTAATCCTTTGCGACATTGCACATTTACCACATGCTTATGGCAATAATGCTGGTTACTTTCTTTGCTCCTGTTCAGTTTCGTAAAAGGTTAAAGATTAGAGTAAGCTTTTGACTTTCTAACTAGAAAGAATTCCTTTAATGTCTCAAAAGAGTTTACTCAATACTGATAACAAAATAAATCCTAATCTTGGGCTGTTTGGCTTTGACAAGCCTTACTCCTTAGGAATCGAAGTTTAAGAGTACAACCTCATATGAGAAAGAAACTTCAGAAACTAATAAAACTTCTGCAATTTTTCAAAAAAAAAAAATTTTAGATCGAAGCATTAAGATTAAGATGAAAGTATTTCAGCAAAGGATGATTGTTGTCTATCTCTAAAAATGAGATAAAGAAAGCCAAACTAACTACAAACTATTCTAACTACTCTACATCTCCTCTTCTTGTTCAACTGATCCTTTTATAGACCCAGAATGTTGCTAAGTTGGCTATGCGGGCTGCCATCATTCATCTTGTAGTATCTTTTTCTGGTAATGTGGTCACCACTAATTTTCTTCTAGTTCAGCATTCTGGGAAATAATTGGAAGTCAACTTCAACAGCTTTCTTTATGTTGTTTACACCCTGATTGTGTATTAAATGTTGCGAACATGCCATTTGTCTTTGTTCCACGTGTCTCTCAGAAGCTCTAATGCTATGACATTGTTGTTTTCTCTCAAAATCATCCTTAAAGACCAAGCTTTTTAGTGGCAATAAAGTAATTTTAGGGTCATGTAAAATTGTTAACCCACCAACTCTCGATCAATCTAAAACTAAGGCAAAAACAAGCAATTGCTATGATAACACACAAAATATCATATAAAACTTGGACAAAATTGAATTAAAATGGAATACTTTCACAATATATCAAGCAGTAGATTGGCGAAGCCTTTGCTCATGAACAAGCAGTTTCGATCGGAGTTCAAAGAAGGTAGGAGGAATACTTTGGTTTTGTACTAATAAATTGGTGATACTAAGGAGAAAGTCCACTGACTGCATGAGAGACTAATCATAGTCAGAGACAGGTTTGCCGAAGGATGCAAGGGAATTAGTAATCTTCTTAACACTTGTAAGATAGTCGGAGATTGAAAGATTATCTTGCTTGGATATTTTAATTTGGAATTTGAGCAAGGATCTCTTAGCCATGCATTGACTCCTGTAATCATTTTCAAGGTTGACCCAAATATCTCAAGCGAAAGTACACTCGGGTGCTGATTAGCTATTCCAGGTGAGAATGTTGCGTTTATAACTGCACATACAAATTTGTTGGACCTTCTCCACGTGAGAAAATCGATTGTCGGGGGTAAAAGATCATCCATGGCCAGGTTGGAAAGTGTTCCATCAAACTGTTGTATGAGATCTGTGGTGATAAGAAAGAATTCCATTTTGGATTTCCAATTGAGGTAGTTACTTCCATCAAGATCTTAGGTGACAAAGCTCTATGTTGTATGAGTAATAAAGTCGGTGTTGCAGAGTTTGGCATGATTGTAGGAGATGATAAAGACCCGTTTATTTTGGTTGGAGAGGTTATTGAAGTGCCTGTTGATGGATTCGCAGCATCTTCTGGTGTTGTCATGGAAGGATTGAATTCAGAAGGCATTGGCCTATGTTTGATTGTTCTGTTTCCATGAAAATGTTAATGATATGTGCAAGGAATTTGCATTTCAGACTAAATCTATGAGATACATGAGGTGATCTTTATATACAAGTAATTAGGGTTTAATGAAAACAATAATACAACACAAAAGAAAATAATATCCTTTCAATAGATTCAAGATCAAGTTTTAATTCTTCTACCATATTAAAGGGTTTTACATGTCTTTACTTCACGATCAAATTCCCTACTCCTATACATATTGACTAATATTTATATATTCTTAGTTTGAGATCAGGTTTCCCTTCTTCTATCATAGTGAAGATCTATATGTCATTGGTTCGAGATCAAGCTTCCCTATTCTACTATATAAGAAGGTATAGATTTTCTTGGTTCGAGATCCAGGTCCGACCCTTGAATCAAGTGGATCAATGTTCGTGGGGAAGCAATATAATCAAAGGTAGTGGTTCGCGTCATGTTATTCATGTCAATATATCAAGCTTCCATCCTTTTAGCATATTGAAGAGGACACTCTTTGGTTCGGGCATATTAAAGCGAAGAATCAGAGGATACATTCTTTCTAGAATTTTGAAAGATTTGTGACTCACCTTTTGATATTAATAAAATTATATATCTGTCACTAACTTTCTTGCCTTTATTTAGGCATGAAATTTGTTGTGTATAGTGTTTGGCAAATGTTGCTGTCCATTAAATGTCATATTTTTCATTGTGTATACAACTAAAGCTTTTGTCTGAATACTCAACTCAACAAGTTCTTATGCAGGTTGATATTTATTATGTTCATTAATATTCTTTGAGTGATTTAAAATATCTTTAATATTATTTAGGGTTTAGTGTATGAAAAATATCCTAATCTATCTTGTACTTTATAAGATAGAATTTAAAAAATCTTAGGATTAAATAAGGAATCTTATTCCAACCCTAATTGTGAAGCCTTAGTTGTACTCTATTTACTAACTTAGACTRTTGATGAAAAAGTAGAAGAACACATTTAGAGGAAATACAACGTTATTCATTATTAATAAATTGTGAAATTTATTAAATTATTAATTCTTCTTTAATTATGCTCCTAACTGAATTTCTTAGTTGATTACTTTTTGAACCATCCATTGACGAATAAAAAGGAGGATCCCGACAGGTTTGCTGAAAGTAAGTGTGAAGTTTCTGATTGAGGACCGAGTATCAAGGTCATTTCTTTGGCGGCGTCCACTGCATGTCATGCTCTTTCTGTCTCTCACACTTATGTGTATGTCTATGCCTATATGTGAACATGCATGGGTTGAGACTCAGCGACAGATTTGAATGTTATGCAAGTGTCTATGTCTATGTTTAAACATGATATGTGTGACATGAATTTAATTACTCCTCACTACATTGATTTCTGTACTATGTTGCAGTCTAGGAGCTTGCAACTCCTCCTTCTGCACCTTCAGTTTTTGCATTGTCTCAGGGGGATCCTTCGTCTCATGGGGGCAATGCCCTGGTAATTGTCCACATTACTGGCCCCACGGCTCGGCGTGTTCCAACTTCTGCTACTAGGTTGTCTCAGGGGGAGCCTTCCTCTCATGAGGGAAATGCCCTGTCCACAGTGCTGGCCCCACGGCTCGGCTCATTCCAACTCGTCCTACTAGGTAATTTGCCCGTCTTTATACCGCGAATTGATTTTGGCTGTGTATATATCCCAAGAGGAGGAGCTTGACCATTTGCGGCATATCTTGGTATCTTGTTTTTACTTTGGTAATTTGGCTTATCTAACTGTTTGGTACTTTGATACTTTATTTTTTTAGCAGTATTGGCAGTTGGCTTAACATAGTAAATTCTGGTGTTATTATATGGTGTTAATGATATGTTAAAATTATTGATGTGAACATAAACTCTATATTGAAGCTCGGATGTTTCTGGATTATAAAATCACTGAAATTGTATTGGCATGAGAATATATTGGTATATGATACTTTGTTAGCACGGAAGTTGGTACATTAGCTTAAATTTTGGTTGATGATTGGAAAATTTATTTTACTGRCTTGATGAAATATGGACACTGTGATATGATATGCTTGGCCATAATTGATTTTGATGCTAGTTGATAACTGTTTTTGGTATTGTGCTATGTTTCATTATTGAAGGACAGTGGGTTTATTGTTGCTATGTTTATATATGTGCTGGTTATGTGTAAATTTGCTTTATTTATATACTAGAAATTTTGTCTAAACACACAAGTTTTCATGCACGTTGATATTTATTATGTTAATTTAGATTTATAATATTTTTTGAATGATTTAGAGTATCTTCAATATTCTCTTAAAAATTATTTAGATTTCATYTATGAAAAGTATCAAATCTTGGAGTTAAATAAGGAATCTTATTTCAATTCTAATTGTGAAAAACCTTAGTTGTGCTTTATTTACTATCTTAGACTGTTGATGAAAATGTAGAACTCATGTTAGTTTTCTAGAGGAAATACAACGTTCTTGGTTGTGAGTACATTGTAGAGTTTTACTTAACTATTAATTCTTCTCTGATTGTATTTGAAATYGAATTGAACTATCCATTGATGAACAAATGCTTGAGGAATCCTCAACGACTCACAAAGACTATACGATTCAAAAAAAATGGAATCTTTTCTTTATTTGAATGATTAATGTCTAGACAATTTGTAATTGATTGTTTTAGTGGATTTGATTGAATGTTTGGATGTGATTCAATGGATGTAGACATTTTAAATCGAACTACGTCATTATTTTGTTCTATACTTAGTTTTAATTTGTGCTTTTAATCATAGGATAATTTATGAAGAATTTAAATTATGTTAATTAACTTAAGTGTGATGATTATCAACCTAACACATTACATCTGAAGAGAATAAACATTTCAACTATTTTTTGTTGCCAAATGGTTCAAGAAGTGATGATTAGAGAGCAAATGTCCATTTGAGTTGTGAAAATGCTTACCCCAACAATTGATTAAGTAGGTCCTATTTTAATGCGAAGTTTGACAATTGAATATTTGAGTATTGAAGCATGATAAGTGGTGTAATTTATAATGTTTGAACGTAAATGTTGGATTTAATTATAATATTTGATAATCAATTTAATAAAATATAAACGCKGTAATTTTCACAATTTTTTTCTTTTTACATGTTCCTTTAAATTGCAAGTATATAAAATTGTAAATAATCAAGTAAATATATTTAATATTTGCATATTTTGTATTTTTAATTAACTTATAAATTTATCCATTAGTTATTATAAAAATGACTCCCATATGCACTATACATTTTATAAAAAAAATTGAATTGCCTATAAGCTATTAGTCCAGTAGTTTTCTCAGCAGCAGTTTCAGAAATAACTCCCAACAGTTTTGTACTATTTCCAAGTCTATAAAAGGGTTATTTTTCCGGAAACACACCTTTTGTACAAAATTTTCCACTGGAATTTCCTCTCTAATTTGCGTCCTCTTTGGCTTATTCTTTCCAAAATCCGTGTTTTATATACAAGAAAAACTTTGTGTGCTCTCTATCCTCTTGGTGGTTTAATTAGCTCAGACATTACTTTTAAGTATTGTAAATGACGAATTTGTTGTAAATAAATTCCCAATAAAATTTGTATTTTGCATTTTACAACTTTGTATGTTCTTCTAATATTTCTTTTTATGTTATTTAACAGTTCTAATTCTGAATTGTGCTGCCTGCAAAGTCGGGTTTCTCTCTCCCTAAGATTAGGGTTTTTGGTCCTGCTAGTCAGGAGGTGGAAGGACTGTGTAGGCGGAGTTTCTGCCACCATATTAATCCACTTTCCGGCGTAGTAACCATAACATTCGAAACAGATATCCTCAGGAAGCTAAGGGTTTGTTCCATAACATCGGAAGAGTACCGAAAAGTGAGTCTAGAGGATGAGGAGATTCAGGAGGGATTGCAAGCATTTTTGGCCAGTTGTATCCGAAATTCCATTAAGATAAAGAGATTTATGCGCATAATATCAAGAAAGTAATCTTCTCCAAAACTATGATTACGATGAATCGTGTTCTTAAACAAGCGCCATAGTGCTTTGATAATAACCTCCTTGTTATGACACSATGGCGGAGACAGGAGGTGATCCGAGCTGAGGAACTCCAACTTGCGTGGTTTTGGATCCATGTGCATGATCTTCCAATGGAGTTTATACATTGGAGGTGGGAAAGAAGATTGCAAATCAGTTTTAAGGCGATGCAAGAGGTACAAATTCAGGAATGTATGTTTAATGGATCTATATTCTTTATATTATGCGGGACGATGGATGTTACTTTGCCGATTAGGAGAATCGTTCAGTTGGCTCAASCGTTGCAGGAGACTAAATTGGGCCATCTCCAGCATGAACGGCTCCCATTTCTCTGCTATCGCCGTTGTCGTATTGACCATTCCATTAAGGGATGTCCTGTGGGAATGGGCAAGAGATTACTGCGGAAGTTCGAAAGGGTTTACAGTATGGTCTTTGGTTACACGCTGAATTAGGAAAGTCCATACTCTTGGAGACATTGGTAAAGGATACAGATAATGTGTTTAGGGCTTCCCTTATGCGACGATCGGAGACCTCGCCAAAGGATGGGGTGGCAGCGCCGGATGGAACGACGATTGAATCTGGGGGTTATCGGGATTTTGTTCTTGTTAAGCTTGCAGAGGGTGGTGCTTCGTCTGCGCTTTTCAGTGAAACCCCAATTGCTCCCATGGAACATGATGCTGAGAATGTGGACATGACTGTGATTGAGGGATCAGTTACATATCGTTATTTGGCTGGTTCTGGTTTAGCGGAAGAGGGGGGATGTAGACAGGATAATGTGTCTGATGGTATGAAGGAGGCAGCAGGGTGCCGTGGGGATGGCTCGAAGGAGAGCAGGTGGGGTGCGTTGGGGGGGTGGGGGGAGGTTGTCTATGTKGAACCTGGTGGGGATCTAATGGATGTGCGCTGGAATGTGCCTATCAGAGGTAAGCAAGAAAGTAGCGTATTGGACCCTCAACAGATGGAGCAACATTTGAGTTCTCAGTAGAGGATGTTCCTGAGGATGAGAAGTTCAACACCAATCTCTTGGCTTCTTCAGCTTGTCCGGCGGCGTCTGCTATGCAGCATCGCCAGTTATTATGAATCTTGTAGTATTGAATTGCTAAGGGCTTGGAAACAATCGGTCAATCTAAGCACTTGAACAGCTTTTGCAGGCTGAAGACCCCATGTGAGTGATTTTAAGTGAAACTAAATTATCAGTACATCGAATGAATAGTACGGAGGCAATTGGGGTTCCAGAATGTTGTTGCGGTGGATAGACAAGGAAAGGGAGGAGGATTGGCATTGAGGTGGCGTGATCAGGTCGACGTTACATTACTTTTTTGGATAGGTTTCCAGAGGGGCCGCAGCACCTGTGGGTGTACTTGATATAATGTCTGTTTCTATTTAAAAAAAAATCCAAATAATGTTTGGTAATTGATTTCAAATTGCTAATATTGAATTCTATATTATCTAATGGACCTAACATCTTCAGTAATCCACTTTCCCAAGAGCTAATTGAGAATGGCCAATATGTATGTATGTTTCTATCCACTAATGATCACTTCACCAACAAAAAACTTAGCAGATAAGCTCATATTTAATTAGCGGTCCTCTTAATAATGATGATTCAACACTTCAGCTCTAGGACCTTCATCTTACTTCTCAAAAAGGTATTCATAAATCATAAAATTATATAAATAAATATTATACATCGTGAATTAGAATTATAAAATATATAGACCATCCAAAAAGCGGGTGAACCCTGAATTCTTTATTACAGTGGGTACATCGGGCAGAAAAAGAAAGAAGCACCCATGCTCATGATCTCACTGTTATTATTCTCTTTGCCTTTGCATTTCATCATTTTGATTTGTATTTCCACTTTCTCCTTGTGGGGCAGGCTTGTCTATTAAAATRATTTTTTTGATCTTTTCRCTTAAAAAATAATTAATAGGAAGAATAAAGTTATTTACTTTACAGAACTGACATTCTTTCGGGTCTCACCAAATTCTTTTTCCTCCTATTGGTGATCACCACTATAAGTTCAAGATATATTTTAKTTTTAATGTATTCTTGACCATTGATTCAAACCAACCAATCATCAACAGCTGATGAAACAACTGAAAATGACCTTACTTTGGTGAGATGAATAATCCAGATCTTGAAGACAAAATGTTTTGTTGAAACCTTTCTCTTTTACTACATCATTCACAGCCCTTGGCCCCCAAGTTTTGGCCTGGCCAGCAAAGTGTATGTGGAGGAGAAGCAGAAACGTCAGTAGAAAAAGCTCCATATATATGCAAACCTATATCAAGGGAGTAGGAACGAAGGCATGCCTTACCAATTGTATGGTTCTTTTCATGGCCTTGATCAGTTGGGAACTATAAACGCCCAACTTTAAATAACATAAACATATTTAAAAATTTAGAAATATGCTTTTAATGTATTTCAACCTTGGAAATAATGTAAAATATATATTATTCTGTTCGTCTAAAAATAACTTTCTTTTTGGACAACTTTTTATTTCAAATTATTTGTCATGTTTGGAAATTAAGAACGTATTTTAAATATATTTTTTCTTACTTTACYCTTAATTGATTATCTTTATTTAAATGTAGAATATCATTTTCAAGGGGTTAGACACAAACTTTGGCCCAATCATTAAATATTTATAGGAAACTAAAACAATGCTATAAAAGTTATTTTTTTAAAAAAATTTTATAATAATCAATACTTTTTTAATATGTGTAATATTGTCTCACAAGAACTGTTAATTTGAAATGGAGGGGAGATTATCAAACAATTCTATTTGGACAACGATATAAATGTGGAAATTATCAAATCAATTCCATTTAATTATATGGATAAAAATTAGGTTAATTGAAAGACCCATTCTTAAACTTTTCTTTCATTTTATTTCAGCAATTACAGTAATACAATAGTTAAATTTTTATGAAAGTTAAATTGGCAAAAGATAAGTTAGTATTATTACATTCTTATTTTACACATGCTAAATGACAGTCACAAATATATAACTATAAAAGCTTAGTGACCATAAATAAAGACGACTTGAAAATTTCATCTAAAAGAGTTAAATTATTTCCTTTCTCAAAGGACAGAAAAGAAAATTTGCACCTTTTTTTTATGTCAAATTACATTACAAAGTTGGTAGTTTTTTTAAAGGATTCCTTATATCAAGGAAATTTTCTTATTTATATATGTAAAGACTTAATTTCCCAAATCTTTTTTTTCTTAGAAGTAACTTAGCCTACCAAAAAACCCCAAGGAACAGACAAATGTGTCATTAAAGTTGGATACACCTCTTGCATGGCCTGAAATTCATCTGCTTTAATTAGTATTTCTTTAATTGAAACCTTGACGGAGACCTAGTTAGCCTTTCATTTTCCCTACTGATTCCCTTTCTTGGTCTGAATCTATTCCTCCCCTCAAATATCAAGAAAAGAGACAGAGTACTTGTTCTTCTTCCTTTCCTTGTCTTCCGTTCTGCTTTTCTTTCCCAGCAAAACTTCTTCCCTCTAACTTCTCTGATTGTTAATGCTAGGAAAAATGGTAGCAGAGGATAGAATTATGCTGTTTCAGTTTATTTCTTTAGCGCTTTTGTCACTTCTGATTACAGCATCATCGGAAAATGAATTGATAAATCCATTKAAGTTGAGAAAGTTCGTCAATGAGCTTCCTGATATGCCCAGAATCAAAGGTTATCATCTCGAAAATGGCGTCGCTGTTCCCAGGTCACTGAAAATTGGCATGTTTCAGAAGAAATGGGTAAGAAATATGATTCCCTTGTTTTGTTTAGTTAATTATTTTAGATTCCCATGTGCAGAAAAATTACAAATTACAGTTCTTCTTTTCCATTTTTCTCTTTGGACTTCCCAGTCTTGACGCCTTCTTGGTGACAATGCCAAACTCTTCTTTTTGTTGCTTAGTTCGTCTGTCTGCTGAAGATTCTATGCACCCAAGGAGATAATTGAAATCCCATTTATTGCATTTATTTCAGATATAATCGATAATTACAAGACATCCTCTTTGTGACTCATTTATCATTTCTATGTTTGAGATTGCTGATACGGGTAGGAATCTCATGCTTTTTAGGATGAACTTAAAAGGTTTGCAATTACTGTGGCAAGAAGGATAGAAACAATGAACTCGTCTGTTTCAAGCTTCAAAGCCGCCTTTAACGTTTCTCCATTTCTGATTATGTTAATCAATAATTATTGCTTTTATTATGATATAATTAGAATTATTATTCCATATTTGCTTTGCAGGAATTCCATAGAAATCTCCCTGCAACACCAGTGTTTGCATATGGTACATCAAGGAGGAGCGCTACAGTTCCTGGGCCGACGATCGAGACCCTTCATGGAGTTGACACACATGTGAGCTGGCGAAATCACCTCCCTAGAAAGCACATACTACCGTGGGATCCAACCATCCCAACTGCCATTCCTTCTTCAAAGATGGGCATTCCTACTGCGGTGCATCTCCATGGTGGCATGGATGAACCGGAGAGCGATGGACATGCCGAGTCATGGTTTACCGCCCGATTTGAGGAACGGGGCCCGACTTGGACCAAGAAAAAATATCATTACCACAATGTTCAACACCCTGGGACCCTTTGGTACCATGATCATGCAATGGGGTTGACTAGAGTGAACATTTTGGCTGGCTTGCTGGGGGCCTACATCATCCGCCAACCTGATATCGAGGTCCCGCTTGGGTTACCGTATGATGAAGAGTTTGATCGTCCGTTGATCGTATGCGATCGTAGCTTCTATAGAAATGGTTCTATATTCATGAATTCCACGGGAAATAATCCTACCATACACCCTCAATGGCAACCTGAGTACTTTGGAGATGCAATCATAGTCAATGGCAAGGCATGGCCCCGCATGATCGTACGGCGGAGAAAATATCGCTTTAGGATCATCAATGCAAGTAATGCGAGGTTTTTCAAATTCTACTTCCTCAACAATTTAACATTTATACACGTGGCATCCGATTCAGCCTATCTTGAACGGCCAGTCGTGCTCAAAGAGTTGCTCTTAGCCCCATCGGAAATTGCTGATGTGGTAATTGATTTTTCAGAGTCAAAATCCAACTCAGCTATCTTGGCAAATGATGCACCATATCCCTATCCTTCTGGTGATCCTGTTAATGAAGCAAATAGCAAGGTCATGAAATTCATCATCAAGCAAGACCGGAACGAGGTTGATACCTCGTACATTCCCAAACAATTAATCAAGTATCCATCTCCAATATTATCCCCTATTGCGCAAACAAGATATATTACTATGTATGAATATACGAGTACTATTGATGAGCCTACGCATCTATACATCAACGGAAAACCATATGAAGCACCGGTGACGGAGAAACCCAAAGTTGGTACTAGTGAAGTATGGTATGTTATAAATCTCACAGAGGATAATCACCCACTGCATATCCATTTAGGGCTTTTTTCAGTTCTGGAACAAATAGAGTTGGTGAATAAAGATCAGTTCACGGAGTGTATGATGAAGAAAAATGATGCAATCAAATGCCATGTAAGCAATCACACACGTGGCAAGAAGGTACAGGTGCCAGCTCATGAGAGTGGTTGGAAAAATGTGTTCAAAATGATGCCTGGCTTTGTTACAAAGATTGTGGTGAGATTTTCTTTCATACATTCAAATGCTTCCTATCCCTTTGATGCAACTGCAGAGCCTGGTTATGTCTATCATTGCCATGTAAGTTCTTTCCTCCCTTTCCTCCACTCCCTTTGCTATTATTATATATTTTCTTGGTTTTTCTATCTTATTATATAAACTAGTAATTATCGATGTTTTATTGGAACTGTCTAATCTAAAACTGTTCTAAAACAAACGACAAAAATCAAGAAACTACTAGGTTGTAAATTGTTTGGAAATGCAAAAGTCAAGATGAGGAATGCTTTCTTTACAAAAATCATACTTTTAGTTATGCAAATGGCGGGGACAAAATTGAGAAAATTTAGAGGGTTTTGATTCCTAGGAAATTTCTTCACGGGTTCTCTGGTGATTCTGAATAGTTGCGAAGAGCTTCTCAAATTTGTCGTCTACTAGAGAAAATCCCAAAGGCGTTCAGCGTCACTTTGTTCAATGCATGTTAACGGTCATTTTGAGTCCTTGACCTTGTTTCTGTCGGGAAAGAGCAAAAGATCAGGAATCATTAGTTTGATTTTTCATGATAAAATGAGAATAATCGACTCAAAAAACAAGAAATTTCGTCGTACAAAGTTGATCATTTTTGTCATTGACGAACTGGTATGGCATTCATCATTCAAAGTACTCTCTTCTTTATCATTTCCTTTTGTCTCTTTCACTAATTCTGGAAGCTGCAGATCTTAGATCATGAAGATAATGTGATGATGAGGCCCTTGAAGTTGTTGGCAACTTAACTGAGGAAAAGGTAGAAGTAGAGAAGACACAAATGATCTGTTAATCTCTATTGGTATTTTCTGTTAATGTTTTCTCTTTATTTTCTCATTTTGGCAAACTTTTTGTTGCAGGAAAGAACTTTCATTGATGTGAATACTAGAAGGTTCTGGATTTACTGAGAAGTAAGCAGATAGGATTCAATTTATATAATGTCGAAGAGATGGATTTCAACGAGGAAAATTACATAATACTTATGAAAATAAATATTTTGTGGTGTTCAAGGAACTATATTGCACGAGATTTGGGCATCGTTAGCTTTGAACAAACTCAGAACTCTATTAATGGATTTGGACCTCTAAGTTGATCATACAATATATTCTTATATTTCTTACAATTTAACTATCCAAATATGGCCAAACAATTAGAAAATTGTTGATTACTAAATGACACTTACCGACTGATGTTTGTTGGTCAATAATTACCAATCGAATAACAATTGATTATTGAGCGAATTTTAAATTGAAGAAATTGAGATACTTACCAACTGCGAAAATTTGATGGATAAAATTTTGGATGGTAATTGGTTGGTAATTTGATGGAAAAATATTTATCAATGGATTACCAATTAATGAATTACCGTCGGTAATTAATTCAGTTACTAATCATTTGGTAAATTGRCGGGTAAAATTTTTCATCAAATTACCAACTAATGAATATTCATTGTTAATTAATTCRATTGATAATTAGTTGCTAAATTTGTGATTGGAAATCTCACGCCATATTATCACAATCGATGGTTAGCAGTTAATAATTAATTTGATTGTTAATCAGTTGGTAAATTCATGGTTAAAAATTTCCTACCTTACTATCAACTGATGACTRGTTGTCCGTAATTATTCGATTGCTAGATTCGTGATTGAAAATATTTTACCATATTACCATCAGAATGGCTAGCGGCCGATAATTAATTCAGTTGGTAATCAATTAATAAATTCGTAATTAAAAATTTCCTAACATGTTACCAATTGATTTAATCACCAACAAACACTGCCAATTAAAAAAAAAAAAAAAACTATGTGGTTAATTGCTTAGTAAATTAAGCTAATAAATCCTACCGATCCATTACAGTCAAATTACAATTGTTGGTAAAGTAAACAATCAGTAGTTACCAATCACAAATAGCGGAGTWAACAAGCCATCCATTTTATATCACTAATACAACGATAAATAAATATTTAATACCCTTTTTGGGTTTCTAGGCTTTCTCTCATTTGAAAGGAAAAGTCATCTTTAATCACGATTTTGAAATATGTGGTAACTAGTAACTTTTTGCACCATATTTTATTACAACAGAACTAAATGTTATGGGTAAAAATTATTTTTTCTCCACAATTTCAAAATATGCTTACCAATAATTTAGAATTATATCGAAAAGACTTGCTTTTACTATAATTTACTAATACTATAAAACTTATTTATCTCATTTTGATAGTCATACAATTAATGAATTTTATATGTATATAAAATTCATGATTATATTAACATTAAATTATGCACTTTTTTAATTAATGAATTTGAGCGCTAGAAGTTAATTAATTTTAATTTCAAAAAATTTATTTGTTCAATGCCAAGTTTCAAATTAATTTTAGGTTACATAATTCTTTTTTTCCTTCAATAATATGATAAATTAAATCAAATCCTATAACACTCAGTGTATCGCAATAACTTGATAAAAGTTATCTTGATTAAATTTATTTGGAAATCATGCATATCATAGTATTACATATAGAACCTGAATTTTTAAACAAATAATGAAATTTTAAACATKATCATAGCCCATCAAAATAAAAATTGAAAGCCCAAAAGAATGTTTTGTACAAGCATATGGTCATTTTCTTGGTTTATGGCAATTTGGGCTAATCATTTTCTTATTACAAAAATATTTGGGCCAAGTATGATAGAGGGATGAAGATTTTACTTTTTCAAAGACATGAGTTGGCTTTAAAGACATGGGCTAAGTTGGCTTAATRTGTAGGAAGAAAATTTTGCCCCTCAAATCTATGGGCTGGTGCCCAGGTTCATATGCAGAATTTGGGGGATAGCTGACCCATATGCAGAATACTATTTTTTTTTTAAAAGTCATGGTGGCTGGCCCATTTGTTTTCTTCCTTATGCAAAGTTTGTCTGGGTTATTTATTTGATAATGTGATAGAAGGTGTATTCTTTTCGTTTTTTGCTTGATTGTTGTTGTTGGTAAAGTTGGATATAGTTCATTACGAGAAGACCTTCATTTTGGAATTAAAAATTTTGGAGGGATAACATTTGTCCTATCTGGGGTAAATTTGACAAATATATATATATATATATATCTCAGATTGGTCTAAAAAGCTTTAGAAACTAAATTTGTCCCTAATTCTTGACTAACCTATACTTTTGAACTATTGAGTTTTTTAATTTAGCAATTAATGAATCTGGTTAAAGGGTTAGTGTATTCAAATTATCAAAATTTAACTTGTATATTTTTAATTATTATATAAATTAAATGAACGAAGTGATCGTTTAATAAATTATTATACACTGATTTATCATTGAATGAATTACTATACACATGAGCAATACCTGATGCCTATTACATTACATAAATTTCAAATTTTAAATCTTGACTTTTCTCAACTTAAAGGATAAATCAAATGGTTGGATTATTAATATAGGGCATAAACTACAAGTTATGTAGTAACTAATTGATTGATTATAAGTAAGTGTAATTTCAAGTTATATACAATTTAAATGATTAAAAGATAGCTGTTTAATTTTTGTGAAGTTAAACCAAATCAATTCAACAAAAATGAAAATGATAATATTGTTTGTTTTATAATAAATATTTATTGTAGTTTTCATTTATTCTCCCAAGATAGCTTTTCAACTATATAAATTATAGAGATTATACCCGTATGTCTTTTTAAATCTCATTTTCTTAATTTATAATAACTTGTTATTCTAATTTTTAAATAACTAATAATTATTTAATATTCATATTATCGTATATTATTTAGGAATAGTCCCTCCTAAATCCATTCCTAGTTAGGGATGGATGCGTGACGTATATGTTGTAAATATTATTTTTATATCTGTCCATTCTTAATTCCTTTCTAAATTAGTAATTTTACACTATTTTATTTATAAATTTAAAAATTAATTAATTCAAAGAAAGGATTAATGTATTCAGATTGTATTCAAATTTAAAACGAATATTCTTTCTCTCGAATTATACTTCTTATGAAATGGATAAATAAGTCCGATGAATTCCAAATTTTAAATCATGCTTTTTTAATCTAAAGAATAAATCAAATTATTGAATTATTACTGAAGTGTATAACATACGAGTTATGTAGTAATTAGGTTGATTGATTAATATATATGTGATTTTAAGTTGTAAGAATTAAATGATTAGAAACTAGCTATTATATTTACTGAAAAGCAATATTTTTTTTCTTTCTAATTTCTTTAAAGAAGTCGAAGTCTCCTAATGTTTTATTTTGATCAAAGTTTATAATAATAGTTAAATTTATTATAAAGAAATTAAAGTTAAAAAATATTATCAYTAAACAAAATACAAAGAGTTGAAACTACATCGTTCAAGTTTCAAATATTAGGCTTTTGGGAGGATTTTCTTCTACACTTGGAATTTGAGACGAAAATTAYAAGGTCACCCTTGTTCTATCACTTTTCCCCTTTCATATTTTAAGACTTGTCATATTCTTATAAGCATTTCAGACATTTTCTGATGGAGGAAACACAACATTTTGCAACTCTTGAAATTTTCGGACAACACRCGAGAATATTTTAGTGCTCTCTCTCACCTTCGAGTCCTTTCTTTCGTAGGGACTAACAGCATTTTAGTCTCTCTTTCTCTCACCTTGGGAGCCCTTCTTTCTCTCACCTCTATACCAGCTCGCCACAACCTCTCTGTTATCTTCGGCCCTTCCTTGGGTTCTTGGCACCGCCGTCGCATCTCCAACTACGCTTACATATTCTTTAGTCACCACCTTCTGTTACTTGAATTTTTTGATGCAAAGTTTGGATCTTTACTCAAATTTGAGGATTTCACTCTATTTCCTCGTATGGTTTTTTCTTATTTTTGCTCTAATTTTTTTCGGATTTTCTTTAATTTTAATAGGTTCTTGTTTGGTGAATTTGTATTTGGGAATATACTTATTCTTACGCGGTGAACGCATGCAATGGAAAAAATTATTAATTGGTGACTAAGAGGTTTGCCCTGGAATTGGAGTGATGAGGTCGCAAAGTGGGAAGTAGGACTCCTAGTGACAAGAGTTGGTTCCTCGCTTTCCTTTAGAATGAAAGTTGCTACTTTGTTTTTTTTATATTTATTTGATTTTGTTTCACGAATTAATTGCGCATCAGATTGTTTTTAGATTTATTCGGTTGAATTTCTATATTCTGGAATTTTTTTTTTTCTTTTGGGTGCTGATTGACATGTTCATGTAGATGATATTTTTTTCTCCCTTTCTGTATATGGTTCTTCATTGCTTATGTGTTTTTATGATTTCCTGCAACTCAATGTTACGGAAAAGCATAATCATGTACAAATATTTTATGGGGTTTCTTTTCTCAGTTTTTCTGGTTTGGTTTGGAAATGTAAAAGTAAAGTATCGATGGAATTAATTTCTCGTATGGTTTTGATGTGGATGGCATAACATTAAAGTTGTTTTGGTTGTAGCTCTTACTGTCAAAAGGGACATTGTTTCACGAAAGCTATGCAAAGTGAAATTTATTTGTTTGCCTGTATGTGTTATCTCTCTTTCTGATATATACCTTTTCTATTTGATCTTCTTGTCCCGGTTTTCAGCTTCTTTAGAGTATGCATCTTGAGTCATCTAACTTAATGGATAGAACCTTTTTTTGCTGTGTTATTTATCAGGCATTTTTTCCACTTCATTCATCATATTATAACTCTTTAAACCTACCTTTCTCTGCTAACTGTTTGTGTATTTTTATG
The DNA here is from genome assembly GCA_001752375.1 of Rhazya stricta. Taxonomy (NCBI): domain Eukaryota; kingdom Viridiplantae; phylum Streptophyta; class Magnoliopsida; order Gentianales; family Apocynaceae; genus Rhazya; species Rhazya stricta. Next base: position 1,207,877 of record MEJB01000043.1, read on the forward strand.
CCAATACAGTTTTGACATACAAGCATGAGCTAGGGATGAATTATAACTCCCCTGTTGCATTTTGCTTTACCTGCTATTCTAGCTCTTTTGGCACTAAGCTGCAACCCGCGATCTACACTTGACAGGAGGAGGTGGTTCTTCTTTTATTGCTTTTGCTTTTTCTAGTTGGTTGATCCTATAACATCGGTGGAGATCAATCTGGTAAAAGCTTTGTGTAATTACACATTCCAAAATGTCACTAGATATGAACTCTTAAATAACTTGACCCACTTATTTATTTCTAATATACTTTATGCTATTCTTGGATCACATGGTTTCATATTTCTGTCATAGAATTTGGAAATTGCAAAATGCCACACTATATTGCATGTGGACATGGTCATTGTCATGTCTTCTTTTCTTTGTTATATATTGCAGATAATGAAAATATATTATGCTACTTTTGTGATCGCATGAAGGAAGGGCTTTAGTTATGGAAATTTCTTTTCTTAATGTCAAATTATTTTAGAACTCTAATATGAAATTGTGTGAAAAATTGAAAACGGTAGGTTTACTACCTATTTTATTGGATATTATTCTCCATGCAAAATATAAAGTAATTATTATGATTTATTTTTATTTTTTAACTTTTATTTTACATAATTCATTGTCGAATCCTTATAGTTGATATCAATGTAGTTTGTTTAAGTAGTTGACATCAACCATGATAAAGATGACGTATGAAGTAGTTTGTAAATATTTTTTACAAACTTTGAAGTTGTCTTGTTAAATAAAATATTGTATCTAATATTCAATTTCCATGATGCATTTGGATAATTTTAACTCTTATAAAAGAGGGATGTGCATTTTAGGCTTGTGTACTAAAGCAGAAATTTAAACTTTTTTTCTTGATGCATTTAGACAATTTTAATCCTTATCAAGGAGTAGCGTGCGATTTAAACTTATGCACTGAGGAACATTTTCATTTTGTTATTGTTGACTAGATAGCTTCAAATTCTGAAGAAATATTGCCCTCACTTTAAATTCTATCATCCTCTCATATTTGTATGATTCCTTTATACGAATTCCTCAATTTGTAATTGACAAGAAGTCATGTAACGTTTAGAGTCATGTGTTCTTTTCTTTGTTATAACTCATTTTTCTTTAGTTTTTTAGAAACCTCCTTGACATCTTTTCTGAGTTGTGCCATTGAATTTGGTGCTCGTTTATCTTTTAAGCGAATGCACTTACYTTATATAATATGGCAATTGGACTTCTACAATAAGAATAAACTAATATAGCTGGACAAATTAGACAGTAAAATTCTACATAATCTTGGTAGGTTGAAAGAAAAGATTGGGAAAGTATAATTTTTTGTTCACTTTGACCCACAATCTTCAAATTATATAATAACCATCCACAAAAGGTGTAAATTGGTATAGCTGAATAGTTTGGTACTCGTAGTTTTTTYCTATATGCTCAGCCAATGAAAACCCACCGAAGAATCTGTAACTCCATTGAGGTTGGTTTAAAGGTGATAAGACTACTAAATAATTTGAAGAGAAGACAATAGAGAAATGTAAGAATAAAGTTTTATTGATTTATCATATTATGTAATAACATAATATAACATAATGTAACGTCTTATAAAGTCACTATTTAAAGAAATTATTTATTGGTTGTCAAATTGTCAAACTAAAATTTTAATTAAATATGGCAACTATTAATATTTAATGAATTCTAATCAAATTTTAACAAATTAAATTATAACTAAATCTTTAATGGTCATTCTTAAAGTCATTAGGATGTGTAATCATCGAGATTTTGTTAATTAGAAAATAAAAAATTACATAATATCCAACTAGAAAATTAAAAAAACATTAAATAATTCTAATACTGTCATTCAAAAGAACAGGTCTGGCCTCCAGAATAATATGAAACAAATGAGGCTTGCCTTTAGAACTAGGCTTGTCCTCTAGAACATGAGGAAGACCAATGTCTAGTGCGATTGCATGGGAAAAGTTTGCCAAGACTCTTATAGGGGGAAGTTGGATGATGGTGTTGGCAAGCAAGGTTGTTAGCAAAGTTGTACATGAGTTTGGTCTATGGTGTCTCCTCCTCACAAGACTCATGCAAACATTTATAATGTGTTTCAAATCAATGAATATTTTTCGTTCTCTACATTGTTGAGCCTCCAAAGCATTTATTTGTCGGTCGTGCATTTACTTAGGATTGCGATGCTTAACGTGTAGTAGAACCTTGTACTCATTTTAAAGGCAACGTTGGCAAGGTTGCTTGATAATCATGGTTGGTTTTAGATAAGAAAACCATCCCGTGACACAAGGGACAGTGGCAGCTGCGCAGTTTGTTGTGAGTTATCCCTTGTACTTTGACATTCAAAATTTGATATTCATTTTGTCAATTAGATGTTGTGTTTATTATAGTCTATTTTTAATATCAGGTGAGAAAAGGGGAAGTATACTTGTGCAAAAGGCCCCTTAGAGCGGCATCTTTAGTTGAAAGTGCCAGCAYAAGTGGCACTTTAGGCTAAATGAAGATGCCTTTTGCACTGGTGCCTTTAATTTCAATATGAAATYGATGCTATACTATGACGCCTCTTGGAGGGGCGTCTTTACCTCATTAAGGTGCCATTCCAAGTGGCGTCCATGTCAAAACAACAACACCTACAAAAAACTAGGTTACTTGTGGATATGAATGGAAAATCTGGGTCATTTGGGTCTAAAACCYGTAATATCCCAAACACCTAGCTATTACAATATATTCGTTACACCTAAAGCCCTATTCCTCTATTGATCCCTTTTCATCTTGGGGTGAGGTTGCCTCGTCATGCAAACCATCACTATCCCAGGCCTACCACCTCTGCTCGTACTTGCAACTTGGTCCCAAGCATTGGCACTTACAACTGGTTCGGGCAATGCCTCCTCATTCTCCTCGTTCGTCTCATTTTCCTCATTCTCCTCATCTGCCCATGGAAATATGTACTAGGGAATCTAGGTCATCTTCATATCTATTGGCAAGTCTAGCATGAACACTTTGTCCTCCTCGAGCACTTGGAAGTTGGATCCAATTTGAAGGCGTATCTGATTGTGACCATATAACCGACCGCGCAGGAAGGACTCAACCATTCCCTGATCATTGCCTAATCCTCAACCCCTTCAAGAACTCCTCAATCACCTTCCGCTTATAACCCTTCCCAGTCACGCAAGATTTCCACTAGTTACACTCCTTTATCCATACATCCCTGTTCCTTTGTAAATCTTCTATTATCCTCTTACACTCTTCAGTAATACTCCTTGACCTGGCAAAGCTTCTCCTTMATATGTCGTCTCCAAACCCTTATTCCATTCTCGGCAAGAGCGGCAAGCTTCGCCTCATACCCTGCTTTTATCTTCTCTTCAATYGTCTCCCTTAATTCTCTCCCAACATTTTGCTTAGCCATTCTTTTCCTCCTCAGCAGCTCTCACAGCATAACTATGTGTTATGCACCCATAACACAACACTATCGCTCCACCTCCTCGTTCATATAGCTGGCAGTATTCATGACGTCTCGATGAAGCATGCCATGCTCCACGAATTTCATAGCATGCTTCAGGAGCACTGTCTGGTTCCCGACCTCCAATTCCCACTCCAGGCGGAATTTGCTTCCCAAGAGTTGCACCTTACTATCACGAGAAGACATCTATGGCATAGCATACTTCTTGGAAAACCTATCCCCATCCCCTCCTCATCGATACTGCTTCTCCAGCAGCCGGTTTCTCAAACACAGGCATCTTTCTACCTAGAAAGTTTTCTAGATCCAAGCTTTCTCGCCTGACCTTGCACCCCCACCCGAGCTGATTGTCCTCTTTATACGACACCGTCTCACTAGCTCCGCTCTGCCTCTTTTACATCCTTCCCCTTTCTTGCTTAGGACATAGATACAATAAGGACACCTTAGGCACCGCATCAGTATCCTCCACCCGACCACTACCACTTTCCTTCCTTTTTCCTACCTTGCTCCTGCTCAGGTTGTCTCTGCATTACCAACAAACTCATCCYTGAAACCAAACATATGTTTTAGTCAAAAGTTATTCATAAACACACATTTACAAAAATATAATCAACAGTGACACAACACACAACAAKAAGGAAACTACTTAGGCATTTCATAHATGGCATCCCRCCCGGAGCCAACCCTGCACTCTCGAAATTCCTAGGATTCCACCCTTTGCCAATAGCTAATCTGAAAGCATACGCATCTAACAACTTCTTATCATTCATGTTATAGTCCTTTTGCGGAGGTTGGTCATTGTAGAACTCTAAACAGTTGTTCCAATCCCGATTAGTCCTCTTAAATCCTATGTCGAGATGGCCTACAAAAATAGAACTCCCTTCTAGTTATGAACACTAGATGGTAGCCACCYGACCAGTTATGCAGTACCACTTCTCCTCACACAATGCACCCTCCTCGRCTTTACGCTCGAGTTCCTTACTTCAAAATAACATCTAAACAAATCCAATTGTGGTGCCATACCACAAGCTAGATAAACCACCAAAAACCCAACATATTCCTAATAAAAATTAGGAGACAACTATGCTAGACTTAAGTCCCAGAARAACAAAGTATCTTCGATCAAATTGTGCACTTCAAATCTTAAACCTGCCTTCAACTATGCTATGTACATAGTGACATGTTCACAAAGTAGTAAGCAAACCCTATCATGAGGCCCTAGACAAACTAGACCATACTTYTCTAGGAACCCATATTTGGCCCTCAACTTCCTGGTTGGCTAGGGCTTCACCCTACTTTTAATCTCTTCAATGGTATAGTATACAACCCCTTGCTTCGCTACCTGACTACTACTCTTACTTGCATTAATACCCCTACCCTYCTTGCCGACCTTGGCATCCCGAGCATTCTTCGTTAACTTTTTCAGTCTCCTATACAAATTAAGCAAACTGATGTCTTCCTTATCTACCTCGGGAAAGTCTATAAAAAGTGACCCAATAGGATATCTCACATATTGCCCTTTATCGCCCTTAATGTGGAAAAAGCCCTCCCTAACCACCTTACCGCCCTATCTTTGCCCACTACCAAGCTGCGTACAGATGATGCACTTCCCTCCAATTTCCCTTCACTACCTGAACCCCCCTCCCACCCCGAGAACTGTTTTTGCTCCCCACAAAACTCTGCTCAGGGCTCCTCTCTCATATTTAATGTTATTTTAATCTCACATTAATTACATTATTTATTAACAAAATCTAATTTAAGATTCATAGTGTCTTATCAGTTATGACACCCACGAGTTCGATATTACTAGGGTTATACTTTTGTTGCTATTTTTTGCAAGTTTCTTTGGAGTTTCTTTGCTAGTTCTAGCATCATCCTTTAACCTTTTCGAACTTTCCTTCCCTGAAGAATAAAGACAATCGACCTTGATTATAATGGAATGAGAAGAGAATGGAGAATCAAGCTTCTTATCTTTCTTATTGATACGAGTAGTATTTATACATATTGCAAGGCTAAAAAGAATAGGAAATTAAGAAATATAAAAAACAATGACTTAAGTAACTAYTGTGATTACGTAAAATCTCTTAATTTAATTTCCTTAATTATCAGATCATTGTATGAAAAGCTCAATGTTGTTTACCATTATTTATATATATATGCCAAGAACATATTGCCAATAATGCTTAATGAAGCAAGAAGTTATTACAAGAATTAAAGAATAAATCTTCACTAAGTGCTGATGATTTTGCCCGTCCTACAAAGCATGAACCAATTAAAAAGTAATCTCAAATGGCATGCCTTGTTATTTTTGCATATCTAACGTATTCCTCAGAGTTGATATAAAAGTTTTTCTATAAATTAGTAGTTAATTCGATTTGAAACATGGGTAGGGAAATAACTTCACTTTATTACGTTGGTAAAAWTCTAATATATRTCATTAATTCRATTGTTATTAACCCAAATTTTAGCTTAAAAAAATTTACTAATATGTTGGGCCATCAATCGGSCTATATCGATCAAGTTTAGTGAAGCTTGAGTCTGACCTAATTAAACAAAGGGGAGACTTATGCTTGAACTCAATTAGATGAAGGGTCACGAATGTAGAGCTTGACCCTGACGTTTATAATTTCTTTTTTATTTTCTTGTAATAAACTTCAAAAACAACAATATTATCTTTTTCTATTCTTTGAAGCAGTTTGATTTTACTACCAGAGATGAAGAAATGGGGAAAGAACACAACCGGGAATGTAAAAAATGTTATTCCTCATCAAAAMCAAGTAATAGATTTTTGTTGTAGTAATCGTTTTAAAAGTGAATTAACTAACCAACATTTTCAAGATTTCATAGTTATTTCCACTTTCTTTGAATACGTTGGATGCCACACAAATTTTTTCAAGTTTATCTCGCAACTCAATACATGATTGCAACATTAAAAAAGTTGTCTATATTTCTAATCAATATCAAGAACAGACTACTTTTGGAAAAATGATACTATATATTCCTTCGTTATGTTCGTATGACTTTGGATCAAAATTTGGATCTTCGTTATGTTCTATGACTTTGGATCAAAATTTTGGATTTTAAAAGTTCTATCAATTATTTTAACGAATTGTTGGACCTAACGATACCCATTAGTCCAGGACGAACGCCACTTTAGCTGCTATGTATAGTGAGTATGATCAATCAAGTGCTTCTTCATCAAACGGTAATGCGATGGTGTAAGGTTCTTCATCAGCAATAGCTTCCTTGACTTGATGGGCCAACCCATATTCTCTTTTCAAGAGACTAAGGCATTCTTCATCAAGATAGACCCTTAATGAGTTCTTATTTCATGAGATGAGTCCACCGATTGAAGTTGATTGCCGGTTGSTTATGCATTCAACGATGGCTTCGGAGAGAGCATCATTRATCAGTAGAACGCTAAAAACAACGAGGACTGATTCTTCGGGCTTGAGGATGATTTGGAAGAAGAAGATAAAAGACGAACAAGAGGATCAACAAGATTGAAGATTTTAGAATTGTATTATTTTTCAAGTATTAGCTTTAATTGTTTAGCATTTATTTTATTTCTTTTGAGAAGTTTTTGGCATTAAGTGTGTCTCCTATGTAATTATTATTTTAATTATTAATAAAATTAATAGGAGTTTATGTCAAACCCCCACCGGTTCAAGATGGTTTTTTCCTAAACGCTATATTTCCTTGAGTACATTTTTTTCTTGTAAAGTGGAAGCTTCTGAATATTTGACTCGAAGCAATATTTTTATTTTCTTAAATATTACTAACTATTAACCAACTTTTAAGTATGTAATGAATATTGGAATAATTTAGATCCATTAAACAAATAAATAYAAAATTGCATAATTAAAAAACGAAAACACAGCCCCGCCCAAGCCCGAGCCTTAGCGGCCCAAAATTGTTTATGAGGTGAATCTATCTCGCATAAAATGAGTAAAACTCTACAATAATTTTTTCATATTTAAACTATGAACYTTTTTTAATTCATAACCATTAAAATATGTCATATTATCATTATTAAAAAAGAATTCACTAAGTATCAATTAATATATAAACCTAATCTGGACAAAACGATTCATGTTCTAYAGGGGCATGTGAATCGGTTTTCTGTTTGGGAGTCCTGCWAAGGAAATCTGCTAAGASTGATAATTTCCTTAGTCGCAGTATGTTCCGATGCTTCTGAAACTTTTGVTACTTAATCTTCTTCATGGCTGYTGTTGCTTTTGCTGCTATTTCTTGCAAGTTTCTTTGGAGGCCTCCWGTAGTTCCAGCTCCAGRSTGCTTWCTCACATTTTCATCCTTTGACCTTTTCGAACTTTTCTTTCCTGAAGAAACAACACAACCCCATCTTGATAATTGTATATGAAAAGCTCAAGCTGTTTACCATTAATTATATGCCAAGAAAATATTGCCAATAATGCATAGTGAAGCGTGAGTCTCAAAAGGCATGCCATGTTATTTTGGCATATCAGACATTAATATTAATAGTTAATCCGATTAAGAAACATGGGTAGAGAAATAAATTGACTTTATTCCATTGGTAAAGAGGGAAGCTAATTCTAATATAACTAAATATTCCATCATTCTAATATATTATTAACCCAAACTAATTTATAATTTATTTAAAAATTTATTGATGTAGCTTTCATTTTGTTTTATGAACTTATGATTGATGAGCATATTATCAATTTAAATTTTTATCAAGTGCATTGAATTTAAATTTAATTTATGATTATTTTCTCTGAAGGGATCCCAGGCCCAATAGATGAAAGACGCTATGAAACTAGAGATCCGGAGGAGTCAGGCCCATCTGGCTTGGCTACTCTAATTTATGATTTTTAAAATCTTTAATGCATTTCTAAAAAGGGAAACTATATTTTAGTATTTTACGAAGAATGTTGTACTCTTAATTTTCCTTTTGTGCAGCTCTTTTCTATGTGATATATCCTACCAATATGGCTCTTTTGTATTTATTAGGAAAAAAAAAAAGGAAACTGGACTGATTATTTATGACCACTTTGAATATCATATAAAAAAATTGCCAAAAAATTGGAGTATCGGACCCAGGGTTGTCCCAATTAAGGCCCATAGCTCGTAGGCCCGAACTTGACCTAAAGGAGAATGTAAAGATGGGAAGGGAGATTGCGCATGTCTTGGAAGAGTGTGTAACCATCTTCAAAAAAACAAGTTTAAAAAACAATTGTAAGTATGTCTTAAAAAGTAGTGTACAAGTAAAGTTTCAAACGTTGACACGTAAAAAATTATCATCTTGCTTAGCTGAATCAGGCTCCCTGATATTTTGGAAGGTCGAAAAAGTTCAAATTGGATTGCGAGATAAGTAAGTCGGTCTGTTAAAAATATGAAAAATGCGTATAAATCAATCCCCTTATAAATATGCATCTCCAGAAAGTCYCATTAATTCTTAATTCTAGATTCATACTTATACATATTAATCAAACTAATTGGCATAGAAAACCCACAACTATGATAGTAAAAATGCATCACATATTCATGTTCCTAAACTCTTTAACTTTTAAGTACTCCTTGAAAGCAATACATTTAAATGATAACCATAATCCACCGTATTAGAGTTCATACATCATTCATTACATTTAACCAAATAGTTTAACAAAATAATTAAAACTTAATAAAACTTTTAAAGTCTATAAAATAAAATAAATAATATAATATTCTTTAAAGTTCATCAATCGTTGCATCATTCATAACAAATTCTTCTCCTCCATGCATCTGCTTCCTTTTTCTCTTAATCAATATGCTCTACAACATTCAATTTGCGATCGGAAAAACTTGTTTTAGTATTTATATTATCTTTATTATTTGCATATATAATATATGAAGATAAAAATAGTTAAAAATTAAAATCAGGTTATATCAAGTATTCATCCTTATGCAATGAAAATCATGAAAATCCCTATTACTATGGTACTGGAGAGGGGAGTAGGTGTTTTTTATGGGGTGAGGAGGATGGTAAGCCGAGGTTATAGACAGTGGATTTATCTTCTATTTATGGGGTGAGAAGAAATGTGGAGGATAGGGGTTTCAGCATCGAAGGGTGGTCAATGTGGCAAATTTGAGCAAATTATGGTGGAGAATATTGGGAGACCCAAACACCGATTGCATTCGGCTTCTCCTAGGGAAATATGGTTTAACAATGCATGCGGATGCTGGGGGTGGTTTGCCTCGCTAGGGCTCACATATTTTGAAAGGCCTGAGATGCGTTAAGTTAGTGGTCTAGGATGGTTTGGAGCGAGAAGGGCAGGATGGTTGTTCCATAAGGTTTTTGCTCAATAAATGGCTCTTGTGTGAACCTTTGATTGACATTGCAAACTTTTTCCTCCACAGGATGTTGCTAGGGCATCGGTTCAGAGTTTCTGCTTAGATGTGGATGGTTAGGAGTTCCATAGATTATATTGTCTATCAATCCAGGTGTTGGATTTGGTATCTCTAGTAGTTCTTTTGCCGGAGGGGACTGATACATCAAAATGGATCAAGATGCCTTTAGCAAGTTCACTATACACTCCATGTATAAGATGTTGTGCTCCATAGACTACACTGTCTATCAATCTAGGTGTTGAATTTGGTGTCTTTGGTAGTTCTTTTGCCTGAGGGGACTGATACACCAGAATGGATCAAGATGGCCTCTAGCAAGTTCACCATACGCTCCGCGTATGAGATGTTGTGCTCTATCCTAACGCCTCTGACAAATTACTAGTGACGTATATGGAAGTTTAGGGGTCCGAATGATACTTGTTATTATTTTCACTGGCTTTACTTGTAGTTTCCTTTGGAGGGTTGGCGCTATAGATTCTCCTGTGTGCACTCTCTGCGATTGTAGGACGAAGTTTAGCTTGCATGTGCTCCATGACTATCTTTGGATATGGCAAATATGGGCTTGGCTTCTCTCTCAACAGGCAGTACGCAAGTTCTTCGGATGGCCTACGGAGGAGGAGTAGATCAATAGCAACCTAAAGGCCATGTCTACCTGGAATGTGGTGTTTTGGTTTAGTGTAAGCATCACTTGATTGTGGCGGAGCAAGGCCCTCTTTGAGGACTTTTTGTCTGCCTAGAGTAGATAAAATAGGTCGATGTAGTCAACAGAGAGTGAAGGATTTTGGAACAGCTAAGCGCACGCGATGCAATGCCTTGGTTGTGTTGATTAGTCTTCTACATATTTGTTGTGTTTTTTTACAATATATAGTCTCTTTTCTACCCAAAAGAAAAATTAAAACCACAAAAAACTAATATACTTAATAATTGAAGAACATAATTTAAAATATTTATAAATGAAATTACCATTAGAATAACCATGTGGCCATTTATAACTACAAACAAGAGCCTATACTTATTTAGGAATAATGCGATTTCTATACTTGGTAAGCACACAAGCACCAATGAAAAAACTAATTTTGATGTAATAGTTGTGATGCCCTCATTAATCCCTAGGTACAACTGAGGCTAAGCACGAGTTCCTGCTTGTTTTAAGAAGTAATACAAAGCAATTTAGAATTTGATTATAACAACTCTAATCAAGATTGACTAGTAAATTACCAAAACAAAGTATAAAATGTTACCAATTCAAAATCAAATTACAAAAAAGACATCAAAGTAGCAAACTCTAAAGGAATTAAGACCATCACAATAAAGATCGGAAAAAATCCTACTAATGTAAAATATCTCCTATCCCTAGAAATAAACAGGTAAGAGAAAGCGTGTGAGTGAAACTCAATGAATTTCATGTGTGAAATGTGATTTTTAAAATCTTCTCTTTCCTTTTTCATTCGGAAGATGTTGAGTAAGACTTTTTAGGCAAGTAAAATTATTTCTAATGTGATGCATGCAATCGACAAGTACAATTCAAGCAAGTGAAAATTGCACACATAAAATGTACAAAATTTAACCATTAGAGCATTGCTAATATAGTCAAGGATAATAGAATTATAATCTCGTAATGTGTATATGACTTTCAATCACACCCACATCGAGAACCAAATCATTTATACCTATTAGCTAGGTATGCTGAGGTAGTTGCCTCAAATTAAACTCCTAACTGACGGAATAATATTCCAAAGTAAACAGTGGGTAGAACTGCCAACGAGTTTGGGCTCGCCTGAACCACTCGAACTTTTTCGAGCTGTATGGTGAGCTCAGGCCTCAAAAATAAGCTCACAATGAATTCAGGCTGAGCACGAACATATGCTAGCTCGACTCATTTAAGATCGGGTTCGATATATATATATATATATATATTTTTTTTAAAAAACTCTTAATAGTGAAAATTTAAGTGAAATTGTAATTGTAAGTTTGTAAAATTAAAAAACTAAAGAACCTATGTAAAAGAGCCCTAAAACTAAAGACTTTGTCTCTGCTCATTGCCCTTGCTTGATGGATCGCCTCTCTTCTCCTTTCTCTATGCCGCCATAGCCTCTCCTCCGATCCTCCCTGTGCTGCCGCATCGTCGCCTAACTTTTTGGTGTCGCCATTATTGAGGTTTCTTCTTCTATTCTTTCTTATGCATTATGCTTTGTCCATTTTATGTACTTCTTTGCCTTTGATCTTTGGGGAAACATTTTCACCATTTAATGAAATCAAAAGAATTTTCTCTAAAATTTGTGCTTATCTTAACTATTTTGACTATGAATATTTTACCCATATTCGATCGATTTTTTATTTATACTATCTTTTCCTCCTTATTGGAGTGTTTGTTAGGCTCAGAGTTTGTCTTGAAAGCATACTTTTGATTGAATGTTCAATTTTTGGTTGGCATTCAACTACAGAGGTTTTGCAGAAAGAACTATAAATTTGTAGAGATTAACTATTTGACTTATGACATATGACACCACCTTTTTGAATTGCAAGATCAGTTTCTTGTATCAATAGAATTGAAAAGATTCATCTGCCTATAACAATATAATAGTGAAGTTTCTTATGGATCCAACTGGTGTTCTTTAATTTGCTTTCTTTCATCTATACTGCCATAGAAGCCCKTTGTTGGTTTAACTATAGTACGGTCACTTCTGTCTTTGTGTGCTAATTCTAGATTTTTAAGAAAAAGGGTCTTGTATGCATCCATAACTTGAAACGCTACTTTTCTTTTGGTTGTCAAGCATAAASTGCATAAAAATTTTGTATTGAGATATATAGGTACAGGAATTAGTAACCAAACATTGAAATTGCAGAATTTACAAGTACAAGTWGGACCTACACTTCAAGCATGAATAGCTTGAAGAGCAAGTATTGGTTACCACAACAAAATGCAAAACTACAAGAATATCTTCCAAATTTTTATGTGCAAGAAGCAAATAGATTACAGCAAAAACTGATACATTTTTTGATAGAAGCTAAGCATATCACTGAACTTATTTAGATGAGCATTATACACTAGACATTCATAGCATATACTTCCTAAAAGATAAAATCACAAGCATCAAGCCAAGGATGCTCGTATCTGCTAGTAATACTTAACTTTTGATTAACAAACACTGTATATTCATTCATGGAAAAACATTTCTTGAAGTTCCGAACCAAATATTTCACCTACAGCAAATAAATGTGAGAGAAAACTGAAGTTATTGATTGAGTTGCAGAGAAATTGCCAGCAATACTAGACTTGATGTCCYAGCTCATCTTTCGGAATAGAGAAATTCTGCAGGAAATAAATGCAGCAAAAGAYAACCTAATCTTCATGGCAGTTTTGGCAATAGGTAGCAATGAGAAAAAATATAACTAAAATCCACTTATTATAGAAATTATGTAGTTAGGAAGAAAATATAAGCTAACACACTCATAATCTATTGATTGGTCTAGTTCTTTAAGAGAAAATATTCAACTTCTATTTGTTGCGAGGCAATGAAAATACACAAAAGCTCATGAATTCATCATAGCAACTGAAGTATTTTAGTTTGATCTCTACTAAAATAATGACGGTAGAAAGTTTCCCTTGGCATTTTGGTAAAGCATAAAAGCATAAAAACTATAGACACTTTTAGCCTAATCAAAAGATCATCATCTGGAAACATGCTTGAATAGTGTTGCACTATAGATGCGTACAAATTTTGTGTTTGTTATTTATAGAACTAAGAGTAAAATACTAACAATTAAAGTTTACGCCATATTGGAATAAGAGGATATCCTCATTCCTCCTAGTCCGTTCGATCTTCTTGTTTTGATCCTCAGAGTTGAAACTATGATTTTTAAGTTATGTTGACACTTTGATGCTGGTGTATCATCTTTTGCTTAGACTTATGTGATGAGCAGAAAGAGCTTTTTATATTTTCTCAAGCAAGGAAAGGATTCATCTCGAACTTTGAGTACCGAACATTGCCAAAGCTTTTTTTTTTTAAAAAAAAAGAACCATTCTTACATTTTTAGAATCAAAAAATGGGAAATTAAAAAAAAGAAACATTCTTACATTTTTAGAATCAAAAAATGGGAAATTTAGAGTTGCTAATTTATTTTTTGAATTATGCCTTTACTTAATTCTTCTATGCAATAGTTTATGCTTTTTTGCAATATAGTTTATACAACAAATTACTCATATTAGATTTCACTTTTTACTAAAAGTCAAATTATTTGTAATGACATTTCTATTTTTTCTTAGATGTCAAATGCAAAAAATGGAGAAAGTCCTATTACTATCACTGACATAGCAATGGATGTGGGTAATGTCATCCCAGAAGATGACAATGGCTAGAAATGGAAGAGGGAGGTGAAGCTAAGGTCAAAAGCTTGGATTCATTTTACAAGAAATTCCAAAAATCCAACTAATGTATATGCAACTACTACAAAAAGGAGTTCATTTGTGCTAGTAAAGGTGGGATAACTCACTTGAATCGACACATAGATGATGGATTATTCCCTCATTTCAAGAGAGACTTGATAAATAACGAAGCAAAATGTCAATCTACTTTAAGCTTTCACAAGATATTTCTGAGGAAGGTTCTATTATTGTGTATAAATTCGATCAAGAATGTAGTAGGAAAGACATGATTGAGCTTATAGTTGTTAAAAAGTTGTCATTCAGTTTTGTTGAGAATCCTACTTTTTGAAAGTACTCATGGGGTTTAAATCCAAAGCTTAAGTTTGTCTCCAGGAATACAACAAGAAGTGATTGCATGAAATGTTTTGAAGTTGAGAAAAATAAGTTGATTGATTTTCTCTTAAATTGTAGCCCTAGAGTTTGCTTGACAAAAAATACTTGGACTTCAAAATAAGATCTTTCCTTTTTAGCTCTTGCAGCTCACTTCATTTGACAAAGACTAGGTGTTGCATATAGAGATCATCAACTTTGTTTTAGTTCTTGTTTGTCGGGATGGAATATTGATAAAATTTACACAATCACAATGGATAACCATTCAGCTAATGATGTGATTGCTAGATGCCTTTAAGAGCATTATTCTTCTAGAGGAATGTTGATAGTTGAGGGTAGACATTTGTAAGTTCGCTGTTGGGTCATATATTGAATTTGGTTGCTCAGATAAGTTTGGATGAAATTAAGCCTTGTTTTCAAAGAGACCTAATGCAGTAAAGTATGTGAAAGCATCTCCCAAAAGGAAACTTGAGTTTAATGCAGTAAAGTATGTGAAAGCATCTCCCAAAAGGAAACTTGAGTTTCTTCAATATGCTGAACAAAAATGCATTCCTATGGATAAAATATTGGTTCTAGATGTTTGCACTAGGTGAAATTCCACATATGTAATGCTTGGATCTGCATTGTATTATAGAAAGTCTTATGGCCGAATCAAATCTTGTGATTTAAGTTCTAAAGATCCACCATTGATTGAATATTGAGAAAAGACTGAAATTGTTTATAAATTCCTAGAAGCATTTCACATTGCCACTAATATTTTCTCTGGCTGCAATTATTGCACATCAAAACTTGTTGTTTCGAGAGGTTTATCATATTCTTTTGTTGCGGAAAAAATAAGCAAAAATAACACCAGTTTGATTAGAAAAATGGCCAAAAACATGCTTGTTAAGTTTGAAAAATATTGAATGGAAAAAGAGCCAAATATGTCACTCTCTATTGCTATTATTTTAGACCTAGATTCAAGCTTAAATACTTGAAATATTGTTATAATAAAATGTGTGAGTCTTCTTTGATAATGAATAATTGTGGATCATATTGAAAATGAACTTCGTTCTCTCTATGGTAAGTATTTGGCAATCTATGAAAAATCTTGCCAACAAGAAAAGTCTTGAAAAAGGAGAAAAGTTTGAACAATGAGGTAGGATGTAGTAGTAATGTGGCATTSAACTTGAAATTTATGGAAGAATTTTACAAGTTAGGTGAAGAAAAAAATAAGGTGCWTAGTAAAAGTGAGTTAGATATCTATTTAAAGGAAAAATTGCATCCACAAAGGATAGGGGAATATGATGATGGGTTTGATAGCTTGGGCTATTGGAAATCGAATGCACTTTAAGTTTCCAATTTTATCTATGATGGCAAGAGGCATACTAGCCATTACTTTTAGCTCAATTATATCTGAGAGTGCTTTCAACACTGAGGACAAGTTTTAAATCAAATTTTTAGTGCGCTTCTTCCTTCTATAGTTGAAGCATTGATTTACACTCAAAATTGGATTAGAAGTTCTCCAAAAGAGATTTTGAGAAGGGCTTAATTATGCATTTTCTTGTAATTATTCAAGTTTGTGTTTTTCTTGTTAATGTATTATTATTGAATGTAATTATCTTACATTTGTTTCATTTTCATTTTCATTTTTGCATCTCTAAATATAATTAAAGTTGAGACATGGAGAATGCTTACTTTGCAATTGTTCCCTTTTTTGCTAGGTATAATTTTTGCAATTAATTTATGTTGCTAACTTTGTATTAGCTTTTATTTTTTGGGTGAGAGAAACTTACCTAAGCTAATTCTTCTCATTGCGATCACCTTTGAAACTGTTTAAATTCAAGATCAATTCCTCCCATATTATGGTGATCGTTTTATGACCCATAATGCTACAAAAAAGTAGAATGTGTTGTCATTACCTCTTTCCTGGTCCATTTATACCCTTTACCTTTGTGTCTGTGGGTCTTGTGCTTGTCTGTCTCTATTGTGTATGAAAGGGGAGGGAGAGTGGATAATGAGGATTAATTCAAATTTGCTACATTTTTATTGTAAATAAGTTGACCGTTTGAAGCTATATAACCTTGTTTGTGAGTTTCAGTATATACATAAATAGCATAAGAGATGCATCAACTAAATTGAATTTCCTTCTAATAGATTAAAATGGGAAATCTGAGATTCTTGAATGTCATTTTCCATTTGACAGGATGAAGTTTTAGAAGTTGTGCTAATTCTGAAGGAGGTGGTGACAAGAGCCCACCACAACAGAGGAGCCTTCTTTCTTATTTGTAATACTGCTTAGGATCTTATTAACATTTTAAGCATTTCTGATCGGACTTTACTTTTCTTTTTTATTTTTTCTCCATTGATTCTTTTGTTTTTTCTTGATTCTTTTTTTTTTTTTACTCCTATGATTATTTGAAATTTCATCACTTTAAATATTTTAATACACCCATGACCTCTGCAGACAATCTTTTATGTTATACCAATTAAAATATAAAATGTATAACTAGACTCTTTGATAAAATTGAAGTTTGAAATTTAATAAGTAATTTAATTTCAAAATGATAGAGATTTATTTTATAATTCTTATATTTAAATGTTAAATTTAATAATTTAATATGTAATATTTTAATATGTTAAGTTAGAATATTATGATTTGACATTTGAAAAGGAATTAAGAAGCAGTTAACATGCTAAGCTGTCACAAAATTAGATAACCTAGTATGGATTGTATACTTAATAAAGGAAGACCTAGTAGTTTTTTTGGAGGAAATTTGACAGAATACGATTATATCACGTTTCGAATACGGATCTAGACCCGATCTTGAGGCATATAATTATTATTATTATTCTTATTTAAATAATAATATATATACTTAACTATTAAGATGTATGGTAGAAAATGTGTTACAATAATCAAAGCACGATGTCAGTATTTTAACTCTTATATAGAGATGTATTTCCTAAGATAAGATATATATATTTCACTTCTAAGATAGAAAAGAAAAATGTGCTAGAAAATTATATACGTGGACAGTAAGAAATGCATTAGAAGATTTTCTATCAATTTCCTTTTTGAATTATTGTTGTGGCCAAGGAAATGGAAAAGTAAAATCAATAATACTACCTCAGATTTTTTTAAAGCATTAGAGTTTTTTTTTCATATTTTCGAAAAGATGCCACATTTCAACTTTTCAAGAGAGAATTAATTTTATTTTGACTTATTTATTTTCAAATCAATCTTATAAGTCAATATACTTTTTTTCATGTAATTAATTCTTACATTTTCTAGTGTAAGAGTAAAAATAATATTTTGACAGTAAGTTAAGACCAATTTATGGCATTCTTGTTATTTGTATTTTAACTTAATACGACATACTTYAAAAAATAGATATAGTATTAGATTTTATTTGTGGGCCCAAATTAATCACACCCGTAAAATAATAATAATAATAAAGTAGAAAAAGTGAATAAATCAATTGTACAATATCTGAATACTTGTTTATTAATGCTTATCTGTTGCAAATTGATATGTATACGTGTGTAATTTGATATTTAGCCCCGATGTCTTGTTGCTTCTGGAGATGGCAGAAATGGTTGATTCTTGSAAAAGAGCAACTTCACAGGTCAATGAGTTTGGCTTCATAATCTTTACCATTGACCTTATTTCTTCTTTAAGGCCACTAGWAAAAACTTATATGTAATATCCTTCGGGTGCTTGGGTGGGTTAGAGAAACCATAACTTGAGCTTTTATTTCCTCAAACAATTCCAAATACTCAGTTACAGATCCTCTTTGTTTAATTTTACTACAAGTCTCCATTACCTCTTCTCTAGTTGATTCAGCAAATCTCCKACACACCTCCATTGAAAATGTTCCCTAGTCAGCATTAGGATCCATGGAACCAAATATCAGCCCTCCTTTGCAGGTACRTCACAGCAATCCCAACTCTCATCTCCATCAACAATCCCAGTATTCGAACTGCTCTGATATCAAATTGTTATGAAACAATAATTCAGTCCTCTTAATTCAAAGTAAATTAAAAAGAGCAATCCTCAATTCAGCTAACAAAATAAAGCCCAACTAAGAGTTCAGTTCCATACCAAAAACATCCTCCACTCTCTCTTCCTCAAAAATATTATATAGGCTTTCTCTTGGGCAGTTTATGCCAATTACCCCTTTTTTCTTGGTCCCCATCCTTTTTAATCCACCAATTATTTCATCTTCCTAAGTTTTGTAACATAAAAGTGCCTTATAAAGAGTTTTGTTAAATGAGTTATTAGATGCTCTAAATTGATTAAACATGTACGATTGATAGATTTTCAATATTTAGAAGTTCGGTCAATACTTCAATCTTCATAATTTAACATTCAATTAAATACATCAAACCAATTAGGTTTATAGCATTGTGTATATAAATAACAATAAAGTCTTCTATTCTAGGAAAAAGATAGAAGTTTCATGTTTTAGGAAGATGATAGGTATTCATTGATATTTGTATAGGTGCCTTCAATTTCAATTCAATAAGATTTGTTTTATTTAATCCTTAAAATTCCAATTCCATTTCCAAGGACCAAATGCAAGCAAATTCCATGGAATTAAAGTTGCAAGCCAAAGCTTTTTGGTATGGAATTAGATTTGTGGAATTGGAAAATTTGGAATTTTGAAAATGAATTCCAATTCCAAAGTCAAGTTCAGAGTCAAACAAATGAATTGAAATTGAAGGCTCCATTCCAATTCCATGGCCACAAACACAACCTAAAAGAAGAGAAACAAAACTCCAAAGTCCTTTGTGGCTTAACTTAGAAACCTAGGAATAAAAATAACTATACATATCTTTTGTCAAATTATGTTTAATGCTTGATTTTTATTACTTATTTCACCACTTTATTAAAAAGTTGATATCACAATAAATGTATACAAATCTTTCATATTATGATTTCTCTCTTTTCCCCCCTTAAGCATATAATAATGCCTTTTTTTTCTTTTTTCTTTTAATAATTGACTAAATAATATTTCTCCTCTTGATCTGGGGGACCATGTTCTAATGTACAATCAAAGGAAACTATTATAGAATAAAATAGTTTTAAATCAATATTGTGCAATGTACAAATATAACAAAATTCCCGCGAAAGCTAAATTATATCTATTGAGAATTATATATTTATACTTTAAGATTAAAAAGGACATTAATTTCTTAAATCAGATCATATACATTTATCACCGACAAAATTTTGATCAAGCAGGAAGACTTGATTCTCTTAATTAGAGATCTCGAATTCGAGCCTTGAATATGAAAATAAAATCTTTTAGGAATTTTGCCAAGGAATCTGACACAGAAATGAGCTCCATTAATGGACACACCAAGGTAGAAGTAAACAAAGAAAAGAAAAAAGAAATTATTTATCAATGAAACCATCCTCAGACCTGACTGTTTTGACTTATTAGTAGAAAGCACATGATAATCCCTTGCCTACCATTTATTTAGGACCTCATAAAGCTGCCTTTCTTTGTGGCATTGTCCACTTCTTCTGCTTTTCAGTTCTCCTTTGCACTTGTCCTATTAGTCTATTATTGCAGGGRACACTTCTAACAAAACTACACACAATTTAAGCAACCTTTTATTAGACAAATCTTTTATTTTCCTTTCTTGTTACTTAGTATCAACAATAAGTTAATGAGCATAAGAGCAAATTTCTCTCTTCCTKAACACTACATAAGAATTACTTAACAAAATATCAAACATTGTCTCGTAAAAATTTATTGTTTCAGTTTTTATTTATTAGTTTGAGATGTTTATAATAAGTATTTATTTTTTTAAAAAACAAACACATTATTTATATGAACGTCCACAACTAACCTCCTTAATACTATCGTATAGATGTCATCGCTAACCTCATTAATTAATAAGGATAATAAAGTAACTTGATTCTCCTAAATCTTGTTTTTGAATAGATTGTGAACCTTCAATCATAGAATAGACAGACATGTACAACTTAGAAAATTCATGTTTCCTGTACATATGTTAATTTGGTAAGTGAGCCAAATTTTGCCCATTTTTCCAATGGTAAAGGCCCAAGTTCCCAATTGCAAGGGAAGTGGGGGCTGCACAATTGGGCAACTGGTAATTTTTCAGGATCATATTTAAGTTTGGAATGATCTGATGATATAAAGTGTGTCAACTGTCTTAGCCTCCGTAGCGTGCAAAGCAGCCTCCTTTAATTTTGGAAAACAAAATCGATTCTCAATTCATAATGATTACACTTAAATCGACAAAATTAATTAATGACTAATTATGCTTAAAATACAATGCAATTGGTGACCTAGTAACCATTTTGAAATGATAATCGATTATATATTTTTATCAAATATTTTAACAATAAATTYTAGCCTTAAAAACAACTTTTTGAATTATKAAAAATAATTTCAAACTTGCATCCTCAAAAGCTTGATTTTCACTGCTCGCTACACTGTTCCTTTTTTAAGATTTTTCTGGCTTAAGGTGTAAAAATTCCTTAGAGTTGACAGAATAAATGGGATCTCATCTTGCATTGAGATGTTTTCTTCACTTTTTTCAGAACTAAGTTTTCTTCACTTCGCTTTTAAGCAACTCAAGTGAAGAAAAATTGAAGTTTCTTATATAACAACTCCAGGAGTTTAATAAGCGAATTGTTAAATTAAAGTGTTGTCTTACGTCTGACTTCTACATGTGAAGTCATATTAAAATTACTTTGAATCAAATTTTTCTTCGACTAAGAGTTAAACTTTTAGAGACTCAATTCTAATATAGTTCGAATTAATCTCATCAAAAGAAGACATCTAATACTCTTAAAAGAAACAACAATTTAGGCATGTTACCAATTTCATAATTTTCTAAATATGTTTTTGGAGTGATTTGAGAGTTAAGAATTTCTTTTCGTAGTCTCAATTGAAAAGAGTAAATCATTATATAAAAGAAAAATGTTTAACGGATTAAGAGAATCAAGTAGATAAATCTATAATTAACAAGGTTAAATATTTGATCCCTACTTATCGTGTTAGGTTGAAAGAGTTCTAGGTCAACCTTCTTCCAACTAAAATATATACTCTGCAAGTGCAACCTTGATTGAATCTTAATATATTTAGTCTTAAGAGAAAAAATTAGGTAAATTTATGTAAAAATTATTATTTTTTTTTACAATTTTATCTTAGTTTACTTATTCATTTATTATGTACTAGAAAATATTATTTCAAATTTTTTAAACTTCGAGCTACCTTTAATTGACATTAATTGTATATTAACTAGATCTAAATATTAGTGTCATAAAATTTTGACATTTAATAAATCAAATCATAGTCACATACATTGATTTGAATATCAAATATTTTGGCCCTAACTTAGACGCTTAAAAGAATTGATAAGAGAATTGCTAAATAAAAATAAAATCTCATATTTGACCCCTACTTCGTTATGTTATAAGAGTTATAGTTACGTCTTGCTCCAATTAAGAGTGAAAAAGTCATGTCTGAATTATTCTCACCAGTGCAGGAATAGTGAATGGTGGCCTAAGCAAGTAGCCTGGCCCTACATCCCTATTAGTGGTGGGGTCAATAAGTGGGTCCTCCTAAGCAAGTCAAAGCATAGGTTTGAAGATTGACTATTTACTGCTACTACATGCAAAAACAATTGGAACGCAACAGTCAACTATTCACTAACTTGATCGAAGACGATGGAAAACTAGTAAAAGACATAACGAAGCATGTTTTGCAAGAGATAAAACTAAAGACCAACTTGTCTGCTACAAATACTAACCATATTCGAACAATCCAAGTCTGTTTAGTAGAGCCTTCCATTTTCCCACTTAATTAAAAACATAGAAAAAAATACTCCGCAGACAACGGCTATTAATACTGGACAGTTCCACTCTTCTCCAAGCACAAATCGTTTATGTACATATAATCAAAAGTTTTTGTAATTTTTCATCTTAGTTTAGTTTCAAGTAAAAGGTTCAGAGTTCGAAGTTGCAGAAGTGAAATAAGATATACAAAAGAAGGTTCCAGGAATCAAGGGTCAAGATCATGTGACTACAAGCTTAAGATAAGGAGCATAGAACTCTCTCTCTCTTYGTCTYGTCCTCACCCCCTCTCCCTCTAAAGACTATCTCGGAAAGGTTTAACTTTCATAATTCTTACATATAACCAGTTGTTTTCTTTATACTTGCTCGATTCAGTCAGAGATCTCACCTAGCTAGCTTTCAGATGGTCTTCACTAGACTGGTTTAAGGGCAGTAGTTCTCTGAAGCCAAATCTTGGAGGTTTATGCGATGACAGTTCCCATTGAAAGCAGAAGAACGAGGCGAAGGCGAAGAAGAATGCCTGCTAGGGCTAGAACAGCTGTTTTTCTTTTCGGGTTCATCTTAATTCTTTGTCAGTTTTGTGTTTGTTCCTCGGCCAAGGCAAATCTTGCTCCTTCCAGGTGGTCACCAGCGAGAAAAGATCGGTTTTTGAACAAGGGTTCGTTTCATGCAGCTTCAAGAGAAAATGTATTTGTTGGAAGAGATCATGAGAACAATGATACATCTGATGATAACTTGTATGAAGATGAGAAGAGATTAGTTCACACAGGTCCAAATCCTCTTCACAACTAGTGACTGGAATAATGAGTTTTGCTACGATTGATTCTAATATCTAGTTTCAAGTTCAGTTCTCCCTGTTTCCAAGTTTTTGTTTTATTATCGAGGAGGGGAGGGAGAGGCAGGGTTTGAATGCCGATCCTCTATACTACGGTACTGGCATCTGACCATTGCCGGACTTCCGGTTATCTCTCTTTTAAATTCATTACAGCCTTTTTTTTTTTGGGAATTCTGGCACTGAGTTAGAATTAATTGTAGCAAAGCATCAGCTTTTTTAGTATTGGTGGTTGAATGAGGAATGGGAAGTCCGGCCATTTTGAGGAAAAGGGAAGCTGAGCAGAGACCTGTAGCTGCTGGTGTTAATGCTCTTTTTACTTCTCAATGTTTCTTCCTCTTCTTCTTCTTCTTCTTCTTCTTCTGTACCTTCTATTAAAACTACTGTCGTTGTATTAATTGCTGTAGCTACATCTATTCATCTACTGCATTCTTTTGATTCCTTTCTCTTTTGCCATCGATTCAATCGCCATTAAAATACACTGACCAATTGAGCATTCTTGCCAGTTTTGAAACACTGCAAAGCCTGCATTCCTAATAAGAGACCCTAAGTRTGATAATCACTGTTATCTCTCATGTCCCACGGAATGAAGTATCAAGTATGATACTGAGTTCTGATTCTTCACCATTTATGGATAAGCATTCCAACTGTAGATCAATTTTAACACCATCGTGTTCAGGGTTCTTGTTTGTGTTTCTCTCTCTGACTGTCCATCTTTCATTAGGTTCAGTACCCAAAAAGGCAATCAAAAGTTAGGCTACCATCCCTAAATRGATGGTGATTATATGTCAATCTCTTTCATTTATTCAGCACACCGAAAATGTAAACTACTATCTTATGTGAAATATGCATGAAAATTAGGGTTCCACTTTAAACTTCTAAGATCGTGTTCTAGTGGCACAATATRCCAATCTTAGATYCTCGTCAATTGAAGATTGCAAGAGTTTAGGTGTCTCCACATGCAAATATTTGACTAGAAGTGCAAAAGAACTCGACTATATGATATACAAAAATGAAACATGATTATCTCAAAGGTCTATGATTCCAACTGGTCTGACCTCCATCCCACCTACGAATCGCTGCTTGAAATGTAACCATACTACTAGTATACAATATGGTATCTACTACACAATGAACAAGATTAGACAATATACCAAGTGGGAGATATATCTAGTTTGCGTTTAAATGACTGAGTTTGAATCACTGCGAAGAGCCTTTATTATCATCTGGAGTGTGGGCTCTTGATTGATTATTCCTAGAAGTCCCCATCTCTGTTTTTTCGACTTAAATGCTCCATTTATCTCAAAGGGGATGCCTGTCCTCACCCCTGGGCCAACACGCATTCTCAAGCCTTAGGACACTGCAATTAATACAATACATATTGATTACCCCTTGTATATTACTAGCATGTATTTTGATGATTTGATCATGCACCGGTGCCCATTCTACAACAGACTTTAAATCTTGTAGAGATCTACCCTTCCGTTAATTCGATACTTTTAGCTTCCTTTTGCTTTTACGTCACTTCTTCAAACCAAATTCTTGTAAGTTATAATTTAATAGGTGAATTATAATTTTTAATCAAAATGCATCTCAATTATATATCTCTCTCGACGCAGCTAGTTAAGCCTCAAACATGGTGCATTTAGGGATCATTCTCCTCAGTTTAAACTTGACCTTTATAAAGATTGGTACGCTTATTTTGAAATTTCAATGGTCAAAGGATGTACGCATTGCGTACTTGTACTGTCTGCTTCTTTAAGTTGTACGTTGCTCTGGCAAGAATTAATTAGTTGCCCTCTCTACATTCTAGTTTTGTGGTCTTAATCGTGTACTAACTTTAACATGCAATGTTGCCATTGAAAAGGCAGAATAAGTATTAGTATATTCACATTTGATTGTTTCAATGTCACCTTTTTGCTTAACAATGTGTCCATCCTCTCAAGGTGGGATCTAAAATGAAGCTACAGAAACTTCTTTGGAATGAGTTTTTTCAACAAACCCATTAAAGAATTCATTCCAAGAAATATACATTATTATAAGTGAATTCCAAGAAATAGTTGGTGAAGGAAGAAGAGCTACAAATTAGTACATATTTGCTTAGGATAATGACCCAACTTAGTATCTAGTTTTCTGATATCATATCGAGGCGCGTCTGTTGCTTGCTGGTTGAAAACTGTTCCTGGAAACATCAGGGTTTTTCATAGTCCAAAAGATTCTCAAAGTGCTAGGTTTTCTCTTAATTTGTGTAAGTAGGTTTGTAGGTTTTCCTATGAAATGAATGTTTGCTTCAAATTGGACTMTGAGGAAACTCCAACACCGTCAACCCTCTGTGTTTGCCAATTTATATAAAAACTAATCTTTATTGTTGCCACCCACCAAAGTACGTTGATGGGTTCATAAAATTTTGTCATGGACTCAATGACTCTCTCTCTTCGTTTTAAAATATGAATCATTCTAATAAGATGAATTTTTTTAAAAAATATAACCTGTTTCCCGTATATTTATAAGAACTGGATATATTTCTCCTAATATTTTTAATATATCCTTTTATCATCCTTTATTTTAATTAATGTTAAAATTAATTATACCTCTCAACAAAGGGAAGATATCTGATCCGAATCAAAACATC
This sequence comes from Rhazya stricta, assembly GCA_001752375.1. Lineage (NCBI taxonomy): Eukaryota > Viridiplantae > Streptophyta > Magnoliopsida > Gentianales > Apocynaceae > Rhazya > Rhazya stricta. The sequence continues at coordinate 1,233,769 of MEJB01000043.1, forward strand.
TTTTATCTTTCTGTTCTATTGCCTTTAACTCTCCTTCTGATTGCTCATTGATTTGTATTTTTCCGAAGAATTCTTCATGTAAAATTATTCATGGAGACTCTTGATGTTGCAAATGATGAAAGAGAAGGTTAATATAGGTAATTAGTTCCAAAAAATAAAATTATTAATTTGCATGCATAGATTTAAAACAACGTAGTGCTCTGAAGATGAAGAGACTGAAAAATATTTCTTTTTAGAATATAGAASTTATATTCAAATAGTACAACTGTATAAGCTTGAATCTTGATAACTTTCAGGGCATATCCAAAAYTGAATATACCTTTCATTGCAAAATCGTCATTAAGAACTGGGAAAAGTCATGATGGTGATGACATTGTCGACATTGATTCACAGGCTGTGTTTGGAGGATAAATTTATCGCTATATCAACCACCCAAAACTTCCAATTAATGTTAATGAATGTGGTCACCTTCKCCATCCATTAAGAGCTGAATTTAAARGGTGTATGCTTTAAATTGGTCGCTAATTGTTCAAGGAGAATGTCTGTATTATTCACTAAAATAATGCTACAAATTCAAGAAAATTTATGGTTAATTAAATATAATAATCATTCATAGATATTCTCTATACTTACTGGGGGTGGGGGAGAGGTTTTAAAGGACCTCAGAATTGCAATTTGCAAGAGGACCGCCTTGGATGATGRTGATAGAATGGTTTTGCCAAGTGAAGAACCCAAACCTAATGGCGATGTCCATCAACACTTATTCTATGTATTTAATATTTCTTTAACATACACAAAGTCTTGATCTTCCTTGTGGTGATTGAAATAGGGTTAAACTCTTCCGACTATAATTTGTCCTATCCACCTGCATTTTTATATAGTTTGAAAAATTTTTTAGTATATTCTTTTTATTACATTAATTAGAGCACGATGCTTATTTATATTTAACTTCTTTAATACATTTTCTCCTCGAACTTACCTATGATATTATTATTAGTGTAGCAAAAAGTTTATTAGACGAGTGTATTCTCTTTCTCGTACAATAACGCAGCACTATCAAGATGTTCATATAGTTTAAATAGATAAGATTTTCATTAGTTGTACGAGAGTTTCTAGGGATTTTATTGTTTTCAATATGAGTAAATCCAAATTCGTTAGCAAGTTGATTAAAGATGGCGCAGAATACTATTTTTTCATGGATCGTCTAGGCATTGCATATAATAATAGATTCGAAATTTTCAGCTGGCTTTGGAAGGGGAAGTTGGTGGATAACTTTGTATTTTTCAATCAAACTTTGTAAAACAGGAAAAAAAAAAAAAGGAAAATTAAGGTTTCTGATAGGAATGTTAGAGGACAATTTATAGATCCGTCCTTGTTTTCTTTATCTTTTTTTTTTTAACATGGATCTTGTATTAATTATACTATAGAAATTACAAAGTAGGACTGGACAAGGCAGCATCTACACTTGCCAATTGAGATTTGTACAATCTATGTCTTACCAACTGCGCTCTAATATCAAGGGGAGGTAGGATAAAAGAGTCTTCAACTAAAAACTGAAGATCATGGATCATGGATCATGGATCATGGTTATATGCCAAAAAATTTGGAATGTGCTATGGTGGATGTAGGCTTTGTTGGGCTATTTAGAAAATGGAATGATCTTTTTATTGGTTTCTAAATGAGTTGCAAAAAAGTTATTGAAAGGTAACTTTTGACTTATGATCCTAAATTTGTTAGGAATTGCATTTCCATTCCTGACCTTATTTACTTATATTTATCGACACTTATTTAGGCAAAGTCTATTTTCTTATTGGTTATGTATATTTATTATTACATTAATTTTGATTTTTTTTAAAAAAATTAGTGGCCTTGTTTCCTTCATAGGTTTTAAATGATTTAAAATTCCTTTTCATATTTTATTGTTGAATGTTTTACTGAATAATAATCAACAAAATTTATTATTGAATTATTTATATGTTGTGTTTCTTAAAAAAAATTGATCGGACTAAAAAAATCCTAATTTCATCACTGACTACCTATGTTGGGCCGACTTTGATAGTTTTATTATGAATGTTATATATTTTATACTATTGTTTACTTTTATTTTTCTAGATAACTTGAAACACTTCGACTAGAAATAAAATGAAAAAAAAAAGTGCTGCTGTACCGTACATCCGTTTTATTTTTCTAGATAACTTGAAACACTTCGACTAGAAATAAAATGAAAAAAAGAAAAGCGCAGCAAAATAATACCTATCCTATGAATCAAGAAAAAAGAGAAGTAAATGAAAAAAAAAAAACTAAAGAAGTATTAAGATATATTATGAGGACAATGTGATAAGTTAAGAGGTGGAATCTTCAATATCTTCATTCCTTCTCTCTCTAAGTCCAAAACATGAAGGATTATAGACCTCACTAAATATGAGGGGAGAAAAAGGAAAACCTAATTTAGTATTTTCCGAATGAAAGATGGTACGAAGGACATACATGTGACTACATGCCTGAAAATTGGAGTCGAATCCATCCATTGACTTGTCGTCAAAATTTGGGCCAGACTTGTGGTCAATCAAGTATCTGTTGACCCCGCATACTGAAACCTTMACCCGTATTGGCTTAAATAGCCAGGACAAGATCCTTTCGGTACAAGTTGGTATCATCAACAATATAAAGTCAAGCTCAAGTTTCGATTTCTTTTTAAATTTCATTAAAATAAAATAATGAAATCAAAAGGCATTAAAAATAAAAATAATTTACTAATTATGGCCACGTGGCATTGGCACCTTGTGCCACTCAAGCACAGGGCCTGTGTAAAATAGAAGAATCTTAAACATTCAAATTTTTTTAATTTATATCATCAATAATTACGATATTTAATTAAAATTTRCAATGCGATAAAGTCTATCAAATTACGATAATATATTATTAAAAAATTCTCAAAAATATATTGTTTATAACAATTTGATGTGTACGTCTAGCAAAAATGTAAGTTTATACATATATTTAACAATTTGATGTGTACCTCAAGCCCAAGCTCAACTCCCAAAGACTCCAAAGAGATATGATTCATGCAAACGAGGCAGCTCTCCAATGCATAATCAATTCTTCAGTTCCGGCGGGGTTGCCATCAGTCACCATGACAATGCTAGTTCGAATTGCTAAGGGCTTTAAATCCAAACCCCCTCCCCCCCTCCTCCCAACCTCTCGGAAGCAATACAGAAACTACAAAGTCTCGTAGACATCAAGATTCCCACTCCCATTTTCTTAAGTCTAACACCAGCCCGACTACAGAGAATTAGAACTATTCTTGGGTATGATCACGGTTTGTTGTTGATAGCATTCGATGTGTAATCATCGGGAGGACAGGTGGACTGCCATTATTTCTGCGCACTAGATATTTTGAATATAAATGTGATTGTAGTCTCAATTAAAGACACAAATGATGTGTTCTGATACAAATATTTTTTATCTTCTCAAAGTAAATAGTGGTGCAAAATTTCCTATTTTTATATCAAATTCACTYTGAATTTGAAACTTAATTTGAAAATATTGAATTTTCAAATATCATTATTGTAATTTCACTTCAAAATGTCATTTCATACATTTTTACAATCATTTCATAGTGTAATGTCATCATTTGACTTGTTTACTCGTCTAATGGATTTTTTACTTAAACATTTTTTTGAGACTTCAACAATCACTTTCAGTGGATCATCGTCACCCACGTTGCAAACTTAGTGATCTGTCTCAATATTTTTCAAGGGCTTGTTGTGCGCGCTCTACGAATTCACTCTTCTTCTTGCATATCTCTGCTTCTGTTCATTACTTAACTTTTTTAGGCCTTTGAGAAACTTGATCTAAGACATAGGAAGCGAAAAGGCAGAAGTCGAATAAATTTCTTCTTGAGCTGTCTAATTTTCTAAGTGAGAATACTATTCAAGTCRAGAAGAATTTTRTTGACCTTCTRCTTCTTTCCTTTCCAATGTCTTGGACTGAGTTTCTTCAAACTCTATACAAATCGAATAACTTCACCATTCTTATGAAGTCTCTATCTACATCACCGAGCTTATACTTTTGATTCGAATAATCTGTCTCGTTTTATAACAAGGCTTGTTGTGCAAGCTCTTCAAATCCACTCTTCTTCTCCCCTATCTCTGCGTCTTAACTTTTTTAGGCTTCAATAATCGTCTTCAGTAGATCATCCTCACCCAAGTTGCAGATTTCCTGATTTGTCTCGTTTTTTTCCAAAGCTTAYTGTGCACGCTCTTCAAATCTAGTGTTTCATCTTCATTTCAACTTCTTGTTGATAATCGAGCCAAAAAATGTAAGTATACCTCCCATTACCTTCCAAAAATATATTTAATTGCATGAGAAATTGTGTTCACTACTTTTATGTGTTTATAAGAAATTTTATCTTTTCTCTTCTCTATATGTCAATTGCATGCAAGACTAGGTTTTGGTTTTTGGTTTCCAGAAAACCTAATCTACATAAGTTTATTTTATGCTCTGCAATTCCTAGAGTTTGCAGTTGTTGTACCAATTATCATATCAACTCATTTGAATTCAGTTTGTGTAAAAAGATATGATTCATAAATAAAATCTAAATATTAGAAGCAAGAAAAATATTCGATCTAATAATATTGGAGTTATTGTTTGTCTACTCCAATGTAATTTATTCTATTTAATGTTGATATTGTTACTAAGATTTTACTATGTGTCTGGTATAGAATTAAACATAATTAATGATCATTAGATATAATTCAATTAAGATGTTTTATGAAAGTATGCTTTCTTGTATTGTCTTTTGAGAATTGGAAGATTTTTTATTTGGGTGGGTTCAAAAGAAATAAGGGTTTTTTGTGTATCTTAATTGGTCCATTTCTTTTTCTTTTATCAATAATCAATCAAACTGCAATTATCTCCAAGAAAAAAAATGTCTATTATGCTTAATATCTTTAGTTTGATTTGTATCACCAGCCAAACTAAAAAGCTTCTAGCTTTTACACTATTTTTCGACTTCTTATATCCTTAGCTTTTTATTCTTGTTTCTTCACCCTTTTTTAGCTAATAGGACAACACAAGCTTTTAGTATTATTGAGCAAATAGGATCTAGTCGAGAAAAAGATGATTAGATAGAGTCTACATAAGAATRGTGATGTTCTTTTAATCGGGTACAAGTTGAGAAACTCGATCGAAGACATAGGAAGGGAAGAGGCAGAAGTTGAATAAATTTCATCTTGAGCAGCCTAGTTTCTAACATACAAATAGTTCTACACCGTATTTGCTATCTACTTCACAAAGTTTAAGAAATGTTACATAGATTCTCATATTAGCTAATTATAAGCTATTATACTTTAGCTATGTCTACAATTAAATGCAAAATATAAGGTTTGGGTCAACACAGGATGCACCGTGTAAGGTAACATACAAACAATTCAACACTGTATGTGCCCTCTATATCACAAATTTCAAGAAATATTCGATAAATCTTATATTAGCTAATTAAATGCTATTAAACATCAGTTATTACGCAATTAGAAACAAAATATGAGGTTTGGCTCAATACAGGAATGCACTATATAAGGTAACATGCAAACAGTTCTAAACCATGTATGCCTTCTACATCACAGATTTCAAGAAATGTTCAAAAAAATTTATGTTAGCAAATTATATGGAATTAAATTTCAGCTATGTATGCAACTACAAGCAAAATATGAGGTTTGACTCAACGTAGGAATGCACCTTGTAAGGTAACATGCAAAAAGTTCTACATCATGTATGCCTTCTACATCACAGATTTCAAGAAATATTCCAAAAATTCCTATATTAGCTAATTATATTATATTATACTCCAGCTATGTATGCAACTACAAGCAAAATATGATGTTTAGCTCAACACAGGATTGCAACGTGTAAGATAACAATCAAATAATTCTATACCATGTATATCTTCTACCTCCCAAATTTCAAGATACGTTCCATAAATTTCCTATGTTAGCTAATTATATGCTATTATATATAATTTAGCTATGTATGCAATTACAAGCAAAATATGAGGTTTGGCTCAACATAGGAATGCACCTTGTAAGGTAACATGCAAATAATTCTACAACATGTATGCCCTCCACATCTYAGATTTAGAGAATTTTTTCATAAATTCCTATGTTAGCCAATTATATGCTATTAAACATAAGCTATGTATGTAATTACAAATAATATATGAGGTTTGGCTCAATATAGGAATGCACCGTGTAAGGTAACATATAAGCAGTTCTACACCGCTGTAGCCCTCTACATCACAAATTTCAAGAAATATTTTAAAAGTTCCTATATTAGCTTATTATATGCTATGAAACTTCAGCTTTGTATGCAATTACAAATAAAATATTAGGTTTGCCTCAGCATAGGAATGTACTATGTAAAATAACATAGATACAAGTTTATACCATGTATGTCTTCTTTGTCATGGATTTCAAGATATGTTCCATAAATTCCTACATTAGCTAATTATATGTTGTTATACTTTAGCTATGTATGCAATTACAAGCAAAATATGAGGTTTGGGTCAACATAGGAATGTACCATGTAAGGTAATATATAAACAGTTCTATACAATGTATGCCCTCTACATTATAGATTTCAAGAAATGCTCCATGAATTTCTACATTAGCTAATTATATGCTATTATACTTCAACTATGTATGCAATTACAAACAAAATATGAGGTTTGGCTCAAAAGAGGAATGCACCGTGTAAGGTAACATGCAAACAGTTCTACACCGTGTATGCTATCTACTTGACATGGTTCAAGAAATGTTGCATACATTCTTATTTAGCTAATTATATGCTATTATACTTCAGGTATGTATGCAATTACAAGCAATATATGAGGTGTGACTCAATAGAGGAATGCACCATGTAAGGTAACGTGCAAACAGTTCTACACTGTGTATGCCATGTGCTTCAAATAGTTCAAGAAATTTTACATAAATTCCTATATTAGCTAATTATATGCTATTATACTTTCGCTATCTATGCAATTACGAGCAAATATGAGGTTTGGCTCAACACGGGAATGCACATGTAAGGTAACATACAAACAATTCTACACCATGTATGCCCTCTACCTCATAGATTTGGATAAATGTTGCATAAATTTCTATGTTAGCTAATTATATACTATTATACTTCAGCTATCTATGCAATTGCGAGCATAATATGAGGTTTGGCTCAGATAGGAATACAACATGTAAGGTAACATACAAGCAGTTCTACACCATGTACGCCCTCTACCTCATAGATTTGGATAAATGTTGCATAAATTCCTATGTTAGCTAATTATATGCTATTATACTTCAGCTATCTATGCAATTGCAAGCATAATATGAGTTTTGGCTCACATAGGAATACACCATGTAAGGTAASATACAAGCAGTTCTATACCATGAACTATTAGCTRAGAAAAATACCATGCTTGCTCTAATATCATGATCAAAATACACAGTGAAGCCGATATCATTAAAATAATTGCAAACCTTACAYAYATGATCAACATGTATAAACTATCAAAACCTAGAAGATCATAGAGCATGAAAAGCGAGGTGCTTACCTTAAGATAAGTGAAGTGGAGGGTTTTGAGCTTGCCACGAAGTTGAAATGGGAATCCTTGCCAACGGAGTTAATGGGAAAAATGAAAAACAATGGATTCAATCATAAAATTGGTAAAGAAGTTGAAAAAGTTGAGAAAGATGAACTGGTGCTAAGTTTGAAATGGGTAGAGAGACACATGGGTTGAAAGACATGTCGAGATGGAGTGTCCAAAAAAGTAAACTTTATCATTTGTARCGAAGGTCTTCAAAAAAGTTATCTTTTGTACTAAGGATATAATATTAATTTGACTACTTCTTATTATATAATAATATTTTAAACACCTTCTATTATTTTTATTTTGGTCCTAGGATTTTTCGACAAATATTTCTTGAAGATAGACCTTTTGAACAAATATCTATCACTATACTTGACACGGTGTGTGTCTATTCTATCCAAAAGATCACTCAGAATGGTGATCAATTTCCTCATTTGAAGGGTTTTTGGGCCTGCTGTGCGCGTTAGCCTTTGCAACTTCCTCTTCTTGCTTCTTCTTAAGAACATCAAAATATTGGAGTAGATRAGACTCTTTAAAAATTATGTTGTTCMAGAAATCGATGCTGTATTCTTCAACGTACCTTTGAAAAAATACCCTCAATTCTCMCTTTAATTGTACATACACTTCTTGTTAGTTCCKATATAAAGCTTTTAAGGGCTGAACTTGCAGTTGCTGGCAATCTCGAAGAAGAACCCTTGAAAAGTTGACATCTTTTTGCTGACGGAGGTGTTGATCTGGCATGTGTGGCTATTGGCGAATCTAACTAGCTGAAAATTTTATTAAAGATGTATATAGTGAGTGACTCATTTCTAACATATTATATAAATAGACAATCTGACAGGCTAAGAAGATGGTTTCATTTTTCAACTTGATTTGACAACACAATAGATTTTTTTTTTTTTGGTCCAATAAAGTGAACAAATGATGGTATCTTAGGTTATCAGATAAGTTTTGGATGGAGCTAACAATGTTAGCAAYGATCCTATAATTAAAAACTTTATATGTGATTGTAGACATTATTTTAATATATATACTTCATTCGAAAAAGAACATATGATTGGCACGACCGCAGGAGATTATATCTATTTGAATTATAGGCATTAATATATCCTGATACACATTATTAGACATTACGGTAATAGTTATACATTTTAAATTTCATAAGTAATTACAACTTAATTCAATTATAGGAATATCTGAAAGGCTAAGAATAATATGTCATATATATATCAATAATTGAAGGAAAATAGCTTAGAGATCATCGATATTATCCTAATACACAATATTATATATTATAGTAATTAAAATTAAACTTCATAAATTTGCCCATCAAACATCATAAGTAATTACTAATTAATTCGAAGGTAGAATATAAAATTAATTAATAACTACAAATTAACGTCTAATATCATAATCTCTAAGGAATATTATATACTATTTATGTTACTAGACTTCTAATTCTTAATTAATTTRTACATTCCAAACCTTATATTAATTGACATGTGCATGATGACTACAATGCCTAAGATATATCAATTTGAATTACAATAATGCATAATAAGGGGTAAATATCATAACCTCGATGGTATATTACATCTAATTATGTAGCTAGATATGACTTCTTATTCTTAATTAATTTGTACACTCTYAACCTTATGTAATTAACATGTGCATGATGACTACAATGCTTAAGCCACAATACATAATAAKGGGTAAACATCATAACCTCTAATTATGCATCTATATATAACTTCTTATTCTAAATTAATTTGTATACTCTCAACCTTATATAATTAACATATGTATGATGACTACAATGCCTGGGCTGTATCAATTTGAATTATAATTATGTATAATAGGGGGTAATATCATAACCTCTAAGGTAGATTACATCTAATTATGCAACTAGATATGACTTCTTATTCTTAATTAATCTGTACACTTCCACCCTTATATAGTTAAGATGTGCATGATGACTACAATACCTAAGTTATATCAATTTGAATTACAATTATGCATAATAAGGGGTAAACATCAAAACCTCTAAGGTATATTATATTTAATTATGTAACTAGATATGACTTGTTATTCTTAATTAATTTGCACACTCCCAACATTAAATTTTAATTAATATGTGCATGATGACTACAAGGCCTAAACTATATCAATTTGAGTTACAATTATGTATAATAAGGGCTAATATCATAATCTCTAAGGTAGATTACATCTAATTATGTAACTAGATGTGACTTCTTATTCTTATTTAATTTGTACATTCCTAACCTTATATTAATTGACATGTTCATTTATGTTGTATAGGTTCATAATGGCGTATATCTGTTATGGCATGCATATAACGGTCCAATGCGATTAAGTACAAAAGCTCATACTGTTCGAATTATTTTCCTTTTAATTAATTTTTATAAGTTTTAAGAGTTATTTGGATAAGCCTCCTGCATTTTTTTTTTTTTTGCTCTATATGTTCATAAACGGTGTAAATATATTAAAACATATATATAAACGGTTAAACGATGTTATGATAAAGAGCTCATACTATTTGAAGTATTTTTGTTTATCTTATGAAGAATACTAATTCAATTGACAAAAAAAAAAAATCAAAATTAGACCACCAATAGGGAGATATTTGACTTTTATTTACTCAAAATTTCATATCATGAATTTATTCATGATTTTATGAAATGAGTGTGCCGTTTTTCATTGTGGAGACATAATATGCTATACTATTCTATTCTCGTGGAGACATTATATTGGCGTTTTTCATGATTTTATGATCCTCAATTTTTTTTATTCTTTATTCCTCTCTACCTAATAATTCCGCTCGTTAAATTTTATGCTTACACTCAAGTTTAGTTTATACATTTATTATTTATAATACTTTTTGAGTAATTCATATTTATATACACAATAATAAAAGTTATAAAATAAAATATGTCTACTTTATTATATATGAATAAAAATTATATAATTTCACTATCAATGAGGCAAATACAATGAGACAATTCCAAATATTAATGAGAGGCAAATATATAGTTCCAAATTATGTTCAAATTTGGATTTACAATCAATTTTATKAATCTGGTTATGAAATGTATCACTATAATAATTTTCAAAGATCTGGTAAMTGGCATTCTTACTAATTCTTTCATCCCTTGTTGGGGTCTTAATTAGGCAATGAGACCCTTTGTTTCCYTTTTTATTTTTTCTTTTCACATAATGTTTCTCTATCCTAATTAACCATTACTAATCTTTAGGCCTATTGCATGGAGCAAAGATATGCAAGAGAGCACCTAAAATTACTCATTTCCTATTAGTAGATGATAGCTTACTATTTTTAGTCACTAGACAAAACATTCGTATACCTTTAGAGATTCTTAACAAATATAATTTATTGTCTGGACAAGTAATCAAAATATATTCTTCTAACTAAAGCTAGTTCTCGATATTCTCAATGTCCTAGATTGCTCCATTCATCACAAACGAAAATGTTATTCACTTCAATATTGAATCATGAATAATGTGACTTAAAACTATTCATCTTAGCGGAATGACATATATGCCCCTTATATACATGTGGAGCAAAGCCACATCCAATTCCCTCCCTTCTTTTACCGTTTTCCTATYCTTTTTTCCCTCCATTCTTTCTCTCCCTTATTTTTTATCCCTTACCCATACATTTTCAATCGCACACTGCACATGTCTTTGCAATAACACCTACAATGCACAAAAAATCTTAGACACCAAGAAATCAACATCATTTTTTATTACGTAATGTTGCACAAGTCAAAAAGTTTCTCTACCTCCKTTACTTACAAAGGTGAATTACGATTATTAAAGAAGTTGATGAACATATCTTTCAGACTTAAGACAGAAAGGTTTTGTTATATTTACTAGTCAAATCAAGAGGATGAAGATCCATAGGACAAGGTGATTCTTAGTATTGAAGATATTAATTAGGATTTAATTTATAGAGCTAGACTAGAATTGTGTTTGTTAGTTTTTGATAGTCTAATAGATTATAAATAGATCATTTATGCTGATACTATATATTGATTCATTGTSWTTCTAGTTGAATAAAATTCTAGCATTCTCTTCMCTATATCTCTCTTGTATTACTTTAACACTTAATAACACCAATTACAAGTTTGTATCCTTTGTTCGTCAGGGCGTGCCGGACAACTCCATTAGCCTTGACTTGTTTATCACAGGCTCTGAAACCAAGAGCTAAGGTTTCTTTCAAAACCACAACGAGTGGTTATGAGGACCACCCTGGAGAAAGGAAAAAATGAAAAAGTTTAACATAACAATGGATCAGTTTCACAACGGGAAAACACCTTCCTCTCCACCGTAGATCCAAAGATCTACGACCTTATAGAAAAGGAGAAGTGCTGCCCGTTCATGGCTTTCTCACGGAAAGTGAAAAAGGGTTGCATCTCAATGTTTGCTCTTGAAGAGTGAGGAAGATGACCTCTCTCTKTCATGGCTTTCTTACAAAAAAATAGGAGAGACATGTGTGTCTTGAAGGGGGGGGGGGGGGGGGGGGGGGGGGGGGGGGGGGGGGGCGTTGGAGGGCCGAATAACTAGTAGATAAAAAGAATGCTTTAGGAAAAAATAGTAGAGATGCAATGATGGTTTGGGGTGTGGTGTTCCAATCAAACATATTGTGGGAATGTAAGAAATTATGGATTTTAAAGATGTAATGATAGAATTAGGATTTGAAAATTTGAATTTATAATGAAATTTGAATATAAAAAGTGTCCAGGAAAACAAATGTAATTGTACCATACTGTTTCTTATGATACGAAAATGACTCAATTAATCCACAAATTTAAATCACCATTACAAATTAGATTTGGATCAATTTTCTTTAAAATGATATTAGAATTAGAACTTGATTGCATGACACATTTACAACATTCCTCTCCTTCGTATATGATGGGTAAGACTCCAATTTAGCTCTCCAAGGAATTATCAAGGTTATGAATTTCCACTTGTGAAATTTTCCATCAAATGAATTTCTTGGACTCATCAAATTTTTGAACATCCTTAAAACTTGTCAACTGTGAAGGAAAATCTTGTAATTTGTAGTACACACACGTGCCCACCTGCAACAGTACACATCCAACGAGCTCCACTCCCCCGAAATTTCCATAAAAGATCTACTACTGTGAAATATTAAAAATAAACAAAGCCAATRGTTAAAGGGTAATATTGTCATTTCATCTCGTCAACCTCATCCTAATTTGTATACGTGTCAGACAAATATTAGTCCAGTTTTTTCCAGTACAAGATTTAAGTTTAAAATGCTGGAAGAGACCGATGAAGAGGGAGGCAGACTCAGCTACGGCTGAGCGTCACTCAACCATGGCTGCACCTTCGTCCACCTTCCGTTGCGACTCTGCAATCAAATCTTCACTGAATTCCTCAACATTTTCCTCATTTTGTTACTACGATTATAGAACCCGACGTCGTTCGATCTCCTGCTTTTCGTCTTTTACCTGCTGCTGTAGTTCCAGTTCTGCAGCTAATAGTTCAACTCCGCAGGAAACCAAAGTTAGAGGGAAAAGATCACCTGAGCGAAATGTAGTTGTCCCCATTCAAAATAGATTGAAAAATGATAATTCTTTGTTTGTGAGTAATGTTCAGTCAACAAAAGATCGAAGTATAAGTTTCAAAGATATATTTGAAAGACGATCCTTGTGGAGAAGAATATTGTTCGCATCGAAGAAAGTCCGGAGTATCATTCTTCTCAATCTCATCACTGTAATTTACGGTAATCATGTTTTTCTTTTTTTTTTTTTTGAGTAGTTTGTTTCAATTGGAAGAATTTAGTACATCATTAATTTTCATTCTTTTGTTTTTTTGAGAAATTTGTGATGTAACATGCAGCTATGTAGTTATATGGAGATGTGATTTCCATAGTTAGTTCTTTGATATGATACAGAATAATTTATCAATTTTGGCAAAGTGTGCATTCGTTAAACGATGCAGCTAAGATTATAGAAGATGGGAAAATTCGAAGCGGCGTATTACATTTGGTTATAATTTGACTTAGAAAATGTTAATAAAATTGAATTTTGCAAATCAATGTACAGTGATTCCATTGCTGAATACTCGTGTTGCCGACAGAAAACCATCCGGTGAAATAAATAGAAGATTAGAAATTTGCTGAGGGTAGCCTAACAAGGAAGAAAATGGGGTTTGCACTGTATGGGGGTAATAATGTAGTAAAAAATGGAAAACAAGAATGCCGATATATTAGTCACTAGAAAGGTAAGAAGGTTATGGTTTTGATCTATGCCAGGGCATAAGTAAGGAGTGGACGACATTCATTGCTTTAGGAATAATAGGTATCTTTGGTAAGAAATGAATTTGCAAATTAAGGTAAGAAGGTTATGGTTTTGATTTATGCCGGGGCATAAGTAAGGAGTGGAGGACATTAATTGTTTTAGGAATAATAGGTATCTTTGGCAAGAAATGAATTTGCAWATTCAATGTTAGAGAATGCAAGATAGTGGTCACTTCCTGGTTTTGCCTCTATTATTCTCTTTCTCTTTCTYTGTTCGTGTTTGTGTTGTCTGTAGATGCACTATATATTAATGGTGCTCTAATTGTTAGATAATGACATTTTGCAAAAAAGCAAAACAATCAAGATGAAGGAATTAAAAGAAGAACATAGACTAAACCAGTGATGCTAGGCAATTATTCACAAAGTTAGGGGAGTGAATCTGCTTCATGTATTCTAAGGAAATGAAGTGTCTTTATCGTGACTCTACAGAAGATAAGAGAGAGGAAAGAACTTTGGAAGTCAATGATACAGCACAGAACCAGTATGGCTCTAGAGAAAGTTTTGGATATTTTGAAGGAATTCGCAAAATGTGGCCTTTGACTTTAACTTTGTAACGGTGTTGAGGAATTTGCTGTACAAAGTGTAATCCGTTTATGAAACTAACAACTGCATCCAGTGAAACTGCCTGCCCCCATGGTTTGCTGTTTATTATACTGCATGCTGATTAATGTGGTTTATCAGCAAACTTCAAAAGGTTCCATTAATAACAAACATATGCAGTTCAGGTATGTTGTCCATTTATATGCTGCATTTTCCTCTCCGTGCCGTTTATGCTTGTTGGAATTAAGAAGATGATGATTATATCTGTTAGCTGGAAATCCTCAAAGGTTTATGCCATTAAAGATTCTTTAATAAAGTTCCTTGATCTTTCTAATGACTCATTGAGGTAATTCTCAGTTGCTAAAAGAAAAAAAAATTTCTTCTTGACACCAACACTTTCCCAGTTAAGTGAACACCTATTACCTCTGCTTTCATCTAATGAGGTAAATTATTTTATCATGATGCTTATAGGGCCTGTATGGCCAGAGAAACATGTACAGAAGTTGCATTATGAGTTCTAGGAAGCACAAAGCGTGGACCTACAATGCGTGATATTAGCATGCAAATTCGATTTCATTATATAGAGATTAACTGATTGATGTATTTGGTTTTTTGGTTGCTTTAAAATTATTGTAATTTTATTAATTTTTGTAATTTTCTTAAAGAGCTTCAAATGAAAGACTATTGCCATTTAATTTTTTTGCTTCTATCTATACTCACCTGAATAAATGTATRTTTTATTGAATAAGAGTGAATCACAGGAAATAATCGAGAGCCTTTTTTCTGTGGTGTTTCAACACATTTCACGTGAAATTATCTCCTAGTAAATTCCTCATTGACAGACTGGATGTGCTTGGTAATGAATCTAAAATGAATGTACCTGCCCTCATTCATTGTGAGCTGCACTGTTGTGCAACATGTGAAACTTTCATYGTTTTACTGCAATATTAGTCCACTTACTTTGATAAGAGACCCTTAAAGCTCTGTGATTGACTAATTAGTTCTTGTACATTGCAGCTAGCAACATTCCTGTGGTGAAAGAAGTAGAAGCTTTTGTTGATCCAGAGGTCTTCACTGTTGTGCGGTTTATTTTCTCTGCAATTCCATTTATTCCATTCGTTTTACAATCAAGGGATGATGTCCGAACCCGTAATGCTGGGATAGAATTGGGATTCTGGGTCAGCTTGGGCTATCTTATGCAAGCACTTGGGCTGTTAACATCTGATGCTGGGAGGGCATCTTTTATATCTATGTTCACTGTAAGAAAATATTGTACTGCACTAGATCACATTTTATTGCTAAAGTAAAATTTGCKAGGATATTGTTACCATTGTGTAGCCCTCATGAAAATTTGGAWAAATTAATCAGGTAATTGTGGTTCCACTGCTTGATGGTATGTTGGGATCTGTAGTTCCTGCTCRTACCTGGTTTGGAGCCCTCATGTCAATTGTAGGTGTAGGAATGCTGGAATCCTGTGGATCACCTCCCTGTGTAAGTTTATTTTGGCTGTCCTGTCTGTGGTTTCCTCGTATAATATTCTCAGCATACAAGATGCTTGAGATCCAGTGGGATCTCGGTATTCAATAATTTTACTTCAATATGTGCTTCTTTACCCTACTGGAGATGGTTCTGAACAAATATCACTAATTTGTCCTGGTAATCAGGTTGGAGATTTATTGAACTTCTTGAGTGCAGTATTTTTCGGGATTCACATGCTAAGAACTGAACATATTTCAAGAAGTACTAGAAAAGATGACTTTTTACCCCTCCTAGGGTATGAGGTTAGTTTCCATTCTTTTTCAAGGCCTTGCATTTTTCATTTTTTTAATATTTTAAACATTTATTACTTGTAGGTGTGTGTTGTTGCTGTTTTCTCAACAATGTGGTGTATAGTTGGAGGCTTGGCTGGAGGCATGGGAGAGTTAAGTCCATCATCCTGGACATGGACATCATTCTGGGAATGGGCAGTTGCATTTCCTTGGATACCTGCATTATACACTGGAATTTTCTCCACTGGAATATGTTTGTGGATAGAGGTAGGACTATCATTTAGTTTTCTGTAATTTGGAAAATGAGTTTTTATTTCCAATGGTTATATAAGGGAAACTTTTCTTAATATGTATCTTATATATATTTTCTATCTCTGTAAATTGGCTTGGTGGTATGGGGACCTATCTAGGGGGAGACAGGGAGGGAAGGTTCTATGAGTTAATCATACTTTCTGTGCCGATGATTCTGATAAGCTTTCTGTGTGAGTCCTCACTCTTTTAGATTAAGCAGCGTCTTTCAAATTTGTTTGACTTGAGATAGGCAAGCTTTTGTGTTTATCATATTTTTTTCTAAGATTTCTTTTTATACCACTGAAATTTTACCATTTCAAGACTTGAGCAGACGGGATGATCCAGTTTGAAAGCAACCTTGCTATGGTAAGGATTTTTGTGTAAGAGTGCCAGCCTMTCGAAAAATGTTTAACAGTMATTTGATATAAAGAAAAAGCTAAAGAAAGAGTAACAAYGACATTCAGTATCATATTTCATGTTGCCAAGCATTTCCATAGCATTTCCATTACAGTTCATATAAAGAGAACCCTTGCCTAATTTTATCTCTCTCATTCAATCCTTATTTCAAAATGAAATAACCATGACCACCTCAAAATTCTCAGGAGGGCTTCTTGTAGCTATTCTATCTTTTGTATTTGTAGATAGCKTTTTGCAGGATGTAAGAAAAGCCTAGCAGCTGCCTATTATGCGTATCTCACTAACATAACTGATGTAGATCCTGATTTCTGCAAATTTCTCCACTGCATTCTCTTTTCAGGAGCTGAAAATCCATATTAGTCTAGAATCGTTACCTATACGTAATACATGAAATCTAGGGGCTAGATTAGAGCAGTTCAGAGAAAGAAAATTCCAAGTTCATAGTAGAAAGGTTTCTATTTTAGGCAGGACTAGCTTTTTGCATTTTCTTGATTAAATATTTAATTCAATTTGTGCCCAAGAACAGTTTTGCTCTCACTTATCATGCATTTTTCTTAGTAGAGCTTATTCTGTAGTTATTCGGAAATTGTGTTACTCAAGGTTTTGTAAGAAGTTTAAGTAGACACAATCATTTCTTTGGGTTTTCAGCACTTTAGAAGTTATAAAAGCTAGTAATGCAAATGGTTTTAAGGTAACCTGGAGATAATGGAAATGCAGGACCCTGTCAATCCATCAATGTATGTTAGCGTGAAGCTGATTGGTTTGGTTAACACTTTATGGGTTGTGGTTGGGAAGGGTTCAGGCTAYCCTGGCATCCTGTTGATAGGAAAAAGGATATTGACCCATTTGGTTTCATTTTGAATCTCTTCTTATTTCTGATACTGATAAATCCTTARCTCCTGTTTTCTTTGTTCTTTTCCGTCTGTTTTCTKCTTTCAACTTTTCAGAACAGTGAAAACATGTTCCTTTTTATATTKTCGAAAACGCATTTCGGAAAACAAAAGAAATTTTGKACTGAAAACTAAAAGTAACCAAAATGTTGTTTAATCTTAATGAATATATGCTGATACTAATAGTCACGAATAGATTTRTTAGAAGTATTCAAAATAGTTTTCCGATACATTCTAAACCTAATGTATTTTTCAGCTTTTCATTTTCAGAAACAGATTYCGTAAATAGAAAATCAAACGCATTTTCAGCAAATTTGAAAACAGCCAGTCAAAGCAGAAAACTAAAAAGATGTTTTTGAAAATTAAAACTGAAACATTCAAAATGCATATATAACGCAGCCTTATATTTTCCCTTTCATACTCATTTCTAAATGGTAAAATTGGTGAGCTATCTTGGTCTTCAAAATGATTTTTAGCAGTTGGCAAACTGCTGTTATTCTGGTTCTGGTCTTAATAATTTAATTTTCTTATTTCTCCATGGCCGATCCAGTATTAGTAATTTGTTCCAGTTGTAAGGTTTTTCTTCTTACTTTAGAGGGATGATCCTAAAGTGCCAATATAAGAACAAATTTTTGAAATTTTTTTAAATCACTTGTGATATATTCGTAATATCCTAGCTAGTCCTCTTGAACTCCTGAAGTCATATTTGTATCCCTTTTCATAAGAAGAATGCCATAAATTTTCCTACAATTGGTAGGTGAATGTAAACACATACACCGTTTGTGTAAAGGAAGGAGACGTAAAAGAATGTTGTAATTACATCAAAGGAAGGTAACTCCAAATCATTTGAAAGCAATGGCTGAACCTAAATACCAAAGTTGATATTATTGGTCTTGCTGATATTACAAATGCCTTCTCTTGTCAGACTTCTAGATGATTAAAACTATTTTTATATGGCATATATAAATTATGATGCTATTGCCTGTTGCCCAGAAACAAGTCAATTTTTGCTGCAGTTGTATATTGAATTTATATTACTGTCATATGTAATTGGCAAGTCAGTGCTGTAGAGTCTGGGAACTACTGCACGTTAGATAACAATAAGTAAAACACACAAGTGAACCATCAAAAATTCTACATGGAGAGAAAACATTGCAGGAAGGCTAAAGTTGTATCTTATTTGCTTCCTATGTAATGGTTAATAAACATTGGTTTCAAGAAAACATCATTRTATATTGCTGTATTGTCAAAGACCATTTGAATTTTGTTATGAAATGGGGAATTTTTTATCTGAGCAATAATGTAATACTGTACAGATGACTGCAATGCGTGATGTTTCTGCAACTGAAACTGCTATAATATATGGACTAGAGCCAATTTGGGGTGCTGGATTTGCATGGTTTCTTCTTGGAGAGAGATGGGGTGTCCATGGATGGATCGGAGCTGCTCTGGTGCTAGGTAAAAATATCTTCAGCATTCTCATTGCTTTCTGCAGTCTATGGATCTATTATTATTTAGAGGTTAGAGATTAGTATGAAAGCAACTCATTTCTAACCAATTTCTCTTGATTTTATTTTGAAGATATCTTGCACCCTGACAAGTGTAAATTAGCATATTACAGTTTTCAAACTTGCATGATTCGGACTTCTGCCACACTTCTGCATGAAAATGCTGCTACTATATTAAGTTATTTCAGATTAACTTAATCAGCATCCATAGTCAGAAATATAGTGAAAGCCTAATGGGTGAAAGCTAGTTCTGCATGCAAAAAGGAAGAAGATCAGTAACATAAAATCAAACTCTTGAAGGGAAAAGAACAATAATTCTTCTAGCTATTGCTATTGTAGTTTCTCACATGGGCATATCAGAGCATGGTTATCGGTCTTTAGCATGCTGGTCAAAGTAAATTATATTGGTACCTGATGATGTTTTCACCACTTGCAACAAATTGATGCTTATGAAAAGCTAATCTTGTTCAAATCTTTTGTTTTTCCTTCACTCTCATTTTCTTTTTTTGTCCAGTTTTTGTATCTTTTCTTGATGCCTCTTTTGTGCAATTGAACTATTTATTAACTAAATGGGCTGGTTGAAAGTGAAATTCTTTATGAGCTTAGGAGAACAACCCCTATAACCTCCATTCTTAAAATGTTGATCAGAAACACATATATCATGTCCAATTTCGGCTTCTGACTGAGAACAAGAACTTGAACGTACTCTGCGGTAGACATATTCTTTTAACTTCTACTGAAGGATTTGAGTTTACCTGAGTTGTTCTAACATATCTCCACYCYACKACTTCCTTTCACTTGTTGCTCACCCTTCCTAAATAGWTATCTTTATGATATTCCAAAATTTCAACTTACCACTTCTGGACCTTTTCTACATCAGGTGGAAGTTTAGCAGTACAGATATCTGGAGCATCATCTTCCACCTCATCTCTAAAGGATGAGAAAAATGAGAAGAAAATTGATGATAAGGTGATTGCAGATAAGCAAAATGTTAACCCTACCTCTGCGGTAGTTGTCAGTTCCAGCAAAGATTCGCGTGACTACCTGAAGAGGTGAGGATTGKTTGGGGAATTGCTACTCTCTAATTTGCAGAATTTAGTTCTAGGAAGTAGTAGTTTGGGCCACATTCCAGATATTGTATAGTTGTAGTACACGGTCGACATCATTTTTGTATGCCCTTTTACACCAKTCTAATAATGGTTCAGGTCTCGTATGTATTCGAATAAATGAGAGCATATATAGTTTGGTTATCATCATGAACTCTCACTAATGCTTGCAAAGAATATCTCCTTATTTTGAGGCYAACTATTTCARTTGCTATTAAGATGGTCTATTATGTTTTGTAAAAGCTCATGGAAAATTGCTCGATGTCAATATGAGAGAGATTCTTTGCAAGTATTAGTGAGATGAGTGAGAGATTCTCATTATAAACAGTGTGATAAGGTATGTAATATATGTATACATGACATTTCACTCACTATTGATACCTATAGGAAGAGGAAATATGACAATARATAGGAAGTGAAGTTTAGACAACTGGTCAGAAGATTGAAAGTACCTTTATTATTGTCCCTGATATGAAGTCCATTGAACATCACCTTTCTTCAACTGTGTAATGTTCTCTTGAACATTCCAATATGTATCTCCATCAAGAGAAGCATATATCTGTATTGTTAAAGCTGGACAAAGAGGGCCAGCATGATTCTTATTGCCTGAACCTTAAGGACCAGAATTTTATCAATTTGATTCTTGGTGTTTCAGTGAAAAGAATACTGGATATGCACAATGGACAATGCATTAGACATAGCCGTCTATAGGGACTCGGTCTGTGTCAATCACAAACTTTAGACAGTTGTATCATTTCTCCTGTTATGAAAACAAAATCAAGACACAGATCAATAAGTTGGCTCAGCCTCATCACTAGTTCAACCACTAATTGCTACTGATCATATAATTTCAACCACTTAGAATTTTATCAAGGTAGACTTAGGATATTAGGTTGGAATGCCATAACCTTCTTTGTTCGAAAAGGACATTCTATTAAGGGAGCTTCTCAATCTACGTTTATTCTTCTCCTACCTCGTGAGTGGGTCGATTTGCAGGGTTCTGTCCAGGAATCGCTTCATTATTTGTWAAGTAGGGWATAGAATTTAAACCCATAAYCTCAAGTTTGRATGCGAAACCTAATATCACTTCGTCCTAAAATGATATCTTGTTAGGGAAAATTATCAATTTACTTTTATTTTCTCATATCTCATGAATGGATTTTTTTTAAGATCGCGACTAGAAATCACTTCATTATTTATCAAGTGAAGTGTGGAAATGAAACCCACGACCCCGAACACAGATATCGTGGAAACATTTTTCAAATCAGTGACATTTGGAACATTGTAAAGAGGACTAAGCTAGTCAAATATGTTTGACGGGCAATTTCACCAATTTCACTTTGACACTAGTGCTCGAATAATTCCCATCTTAAATGGTCAGAGATTTCTTTTTCAAACACATTTCATGGTTCTCCACTAGTAATAGGAAAGCACCACCAAAGATATCGATGAGTTATAAAAATTGGAAAGGAAAATGGTGTTAACAGGTTGTAATGCTGAAAAGATCTTTACCATGGAAGAGATGCGTTGATGCTAAGTTAAAGAGAGCACAAAAATCCTATCAAATCATTCTTCTTTTTTCACATTATAAATAGCCCAACATTCTCTATTTTGGTATCAAGAATGCAGAAAAGTAACAGTTTTGTTTCTGCTAGCCCAGTAAAGTAAGAACAGCTATATAAATATGGCTCAACTTTGTAAGCTTCAGCTCCGGACAGAGATCAAATCATCCCCTGATAAACTCTATGATATTTACAAAAACAAAAGCAGTCTCCAGCCAAAGATCATCCCTGAAAGAATACAAAGCTTCCAAGTGCTAGAAGGAGATGGAAAGAGTGTTGGCTCTGTCAGGTTATGGACTTATGTCATGGGTAAGTTCCTGTCTTGGTGTTGTGAGTGGTATATAGAGAAGTTATGCAATATGACATAGAAGCATTATAATCACCAATTAATCTAAAAGATGGAAAAACATGCTCTTTTCTTCTTTTCCTCTCTTGAGACTCGGTGTCCTCACACTGGTGAAACAAATGCAGAGCCTGCCTTTTGTTCAGGGAAGGCCTGACCTAATCAATGTGACATTATGAAACATCGTTTTGATTTAACAGTTTTCTTACCAACTGTCCAAAGTTATATTTTTATACTTATGATGTACTATCATAATGTAAATGTTGGAATTATTATTTTACTTTGATTCTTTGGAGCAGGTAATCATCCTGTGATTGCAAAGGATAGGATTGATTATGTTGATGAAGATAACAAAAATATCACGTTTGAGCTCATAGAAGGGGAGGTTACAAATTATTTCAAGAGTTTCAAGGCGACCTTTCAGACAACTGCAAATGGGGATACCAATATAGCGAAATGGACTCTGGAATATGAAAAGGCAAATGAGGATGTCCCTGATCCAAGTTCTCATCTTAATTTTCTAATAAATGTCTCTAAAGTGGTTGATGATTACCTCCTGAAAGAACAAAAATAACATCATCTGCAGCTATTCACATTTAACTTTGTAAYAGTAAATAAAAGGCTGAGTAACTTGCTTTCTGATGCCATATTCTGTATGTGCTTTGGACTAAAGGACATCTTTTGTTTAATCTCTGTTCTTGAATGTTGCTTTCTTTTCTGATTTGAACAACATTTCTTGAATACATCCCTGTATCCCTTAGAAATTTTAAAAATAAAATGCTGTGTTTTCATTGGTGTAAATATAAAAATTTTATAAAATTAAATTTCTAAATTTTATTTAAATTGAATAAGTGATAAATAAAATCATTATCACTACAACAAAATAAAAAAATTAATTTAACTTACTTTAATTATTAAGTAATAAAATGTGCTAAATAATTGATAGTGTTATGAAATATTTAATGATTATATGGATGTCCAATTAGATTTCATGGAGAGGCATAACTTTCTAATTATAATAGAGTTTGTATATCTCAAATGGTTCACGTATTCTACAAACTGTCTTATTTGAGCCTATAAATATGCCTCATTAGTGACACTTATAAATGTAGAAATAATTTTGGGTATCCACCGTATCTCTCTCTGGTTCTCTCTGCTCCTTTCTTCAATTGTCTTTATAGTATAGTTTATACTATTATTATCATTGTACTTTCGTTGTGCCGAATAAATTTTATAACATGTTATTAACATGGGTCTCTGCTACCGGAGTCCACAAGATCAATCAAGACAAAAGAGGTATTTTTCTTGCTCTTGAAATTCATGGCATACCTTATTGTGAAGCTCAACCTATTGGCTCTACTCCATACCCAGAAGTGAATGTAGATAGAGCTGATAGTTATGGCCCCGAAAGAGGTCGTGGTCATGGTTGAGACTATGGACGTGGTTGTGGTCGTGGAAGAAGTCATTCATATAGTCTTGGCCAAAACAGAACATCAGGCACAAGAAATAACCACCAGAAGTAGGTGAAAAATAATGAGGAAAGAAAAGGGAATGAGGGAATGATGTGATTCTTGAAGATCACAAAGATACATGTTATCAATGCGACATGAATAGTCATTGGTCCTATACATGTCGTACGTAAAAACACCTGTGGAATTATACCAAGCATCGATCAAAAGGAAAGAGAAAAATCATGAAGCAAACTTTACTTCCCAACGATTAACTAAKGATAATGGTGATGATACTAGCCTTGATAATGTCTATTTTACTTAATACGACACGAATAGTCATTGGTCCTGTACTTGTCATACGTCAAAAATACCTTATGGAATTGCACCAAGCATCAATCAAAAGGAAAGAGAAAAATCATGAAGCAAACTTTACTTCACAACAATCAATTAAGAATAATGGTAATGACACTAGCCGTAATAATATCTATGTTACTCATTTGGTTGTGGTTGATTTTTTCGAGTATTTAGAAGGAAAAAATCGACCATTTAATTGGTGATGGCAGCGTTCAGAAAAATTAGAGTTTTATAAAATCTTGCTTTATTGATTTAATTTTGCAGTTATGTTTTGATAATGTAATATAGTTTAGTAGATTTTTTTTTAGTTTTTCTTTATAATAGTTTGTCCTTTAATTAAGTATTTAAGTTTGTATTTTGATGTGTTTAGATGGCTCTTATTCCTTACCATGTCTCCAAAATTGCTACTGAGGATATTTTCCTCAATGATAGTGGAACTATGCACACTATACTTAAAAGTGAAAAATATTTCTCTCACTTGAAAATAGGATAAACAATTGTTAGCATTATAAATGGTAGTGTAAAATGAACTAAAGGTTTCGGAAGAGCTAGTATTTTATTACTGGGAGGTACAATAATTACCATTCATAAGGTATTATTTTCTTCAAAGTTCAAATAATTTATTGATTTTCAAAGATATGTGCTGTAATGGGTATCATATTGAAACAATGAAAGAGAATAGTTTTGAGTAATTCTGTATTACTTAAGTAGTCTCCGGAAAGAGATCTATTACAGAGAAACTACCATCTCTTTCTTCTAGCTTGTACTATGCAAAAATTAGTACTATTGAAGTGCACCTTTTAGTATACTAGAAGTTTATTAATCCTACTACATTTACTATTTGACATGACCAATTAGGTCACCCAAGAACAATTATGATAAATTGCAAGTTCACATGATCATCCCTTAAAAAATTAAATGGTATTGAATAAATTATCATTTGCTAGCTGTTCTCAAGGGAAATAAATTATTAGACCATCTCAAAGTAGACGCTGAATCTCCCGCATTCCTAGAATGGATCCAAGGTGATACATGTGAGCCTATCACACACCATGTGAGCATTTTAGATATTTTATAGTTCTAATTGATGCATATACTAGATGGTCAGATGTTTATTGTTATCAACTCGCAACCTGGCATTTGCGAGGTTACTTGCACAAATAATTCGCTTAAAAGCGCAATTTCCTGACGATCCTATTAAAAGGATCCATCTACATAATGCCTCAAAATATTATTCTAATGTTTTTTTATGCTTATTACATGTCAGTTGGCATTACTGTTGAACATCATGTAGCTTATATTCACATTCATAATGGTTTAGTAGAATCATATATCAAAAGATTACAACTATTGCTAGACYACTTTTAATGAGAATAAATCTCCCTACATCAGTTTAGGGACATGCTATTTTGCTTGCTATAGCACTTATGCATATTAGGCCAACTAGTTATCATGAATTCTCCTTTTTACAGTTAGGTTTTTGCTTTGAACAAATATCTTTCATTTGAGAATTTTTAGGYGTGCAATATATGTTCCTAKAGCACCAACTCARYGAACTAAAATGGRTCCTCAAAGAAGATTGRGGATATATGTTGGATATGATTMTCCGTCAATCATAAGTATCTTTAACCTTTAAYCGGAGATTTATTTACTGCAAGGTACGCTGATTGTCATTTAGATGAGTCATTGGTTCCTAAATTATGGGGAGAAAATAAATCCCAAGGAAAAGAGCTTGTTTAAATAACATATCTCAAACATTTAGATCCGTGCACATGTGCGAGTGAACTTAAAGTTCAAAAGATAATTCATTCGCACAAAAATAGCAAATGAATGTTCAGATGCCTTTGTTGACTTTACAAGGATAACTGGATCACATCTACCTACAATAGATATTGCCATTCAGATTGAAGTCCTGAAAGAGAAAAATACAATGTCTACAACAACTGAGTCCAAAACATCCCATAAGCGTGGTCGACCTCTTAGTCCAAAAGATAAAAATCCTCGAAAGAAAAGAGGACCAAATGATCCTGAAGATCATATTGAAGAACTTGACAAAAATGACCAAGAAAAAACTAATTAAAAGAATCAAATTTGAAAATAATACTGAGTTTTTCATCAACCATATAACTTTTGGTAGAAGTTGGAATCAAATGAAAACAAGTGGTGATGATGTATTTTGCATATAATATAGCACTTGATGTTTTAAATGATATTGAGGATCTTGAGCCAGCTTCAGTAAGAGAATGTCGACATAGAAATGATTGACCAAAATGGAAATATGTGATTCAATCGGAATTGAACTAGCTTTCAAAACGTGAAGTTTTTGGACTTGTAGTCTAAACACCTGATGATGTAAACCTCATTGGTCATAAGTGGATATYTGTGCAAAAGAGAAATAAGAATAATAAAGTTGTGAGATATCAAGCACAATCTCGTTGCACAAGGTTTTTCATAGAGACAAGGCATTGATTATGATGAAACATATTCACCTGTAGTGGATGCAATAACATTTCGATACCTTGTGAGTCTGACAGTATATGAAAAGATCGACATGCGTCTAATGGATATTGGTACTACTTTTCTGTATGGAAATCATGACAATAACATTTATATGAGAATCTCTAAAGGATTTCGCATGCCTAAAGCATGTAACCCTGAGTCGCAAAGGTTATTCTATTAAACTRCAAAAGTCATTATATGGATTAAAGCAGTCTGGGTGCATATGGCATAAACGTCTTAGTGAATGCTTATGAAAGGAGGATACAAAAATGATCAAATATGTTCATGTGTATTTTTAACAAAATTGTATATGGATTCGTAATACTCACAATATATGTTGATGATRTCAATCTTATTGGATCTCACGAAGAGCTCCACAATGTAGTGAATTATTTGAAACAAGAGTTTGAGAGTAAAGATTTTGGAAGAACAAAGTTTTGCCTTAGTCTCCAAATTGAACATTCTGAAGATGGAATATTTATCCATCAATTAACATATATTGTGAAAGTTTTAAAAGGATTTTACAAGGACAAAGCAAATCTATTAATTAGTCCAATGGTCATCCGATCATTAGATGTGAATAAAGATCCCTTTCAACCTACGGAAGATGATGAAAACTACTTGGTCCTGAAGTACTTTATCTTAGTGCGATTGGTGCAATAATGTACCTTGCTAATAATACAAGACCTGATATATCATTTTCTATAAATTTATTAGCAAGATTCAGTTTTTCTCCAACAAGACGACATTGAAATGGTATCAACATGTCCTTAGTTATCTCCAAGGCACAACAGATCTCAGATTGTATTATTCAAATAAAAACAGCCCAAAGTTGATTGGATATTCAAATATTGATTATCTATCTGATCCTCATAAAACATGTCTTTAAACTGGCTATATATTTACATGTGATGGTATTGCCATATCTTGGTGTTCTATAAAACAATCCTTGGTAGCCACCTCATCTAATCATTATGAGATTATAGCCATTCACGAGGTAAGTCAAGAATGTGTGTAGTTGAGATCTATGATTTATTATATTCAAGAAGGTTGTGGTTTATACTCCGGGAAAAGAATCCCAACTCTCTTTTTTGAAGACAATGCAGCTTATTTCAATTAAAGGGAAGATATACTAAAGGAGATAAACATATTTTACCAAAATTTATTTTATACTCATGAACTCTAGAAGAGTGGTGATATTGATGTGCAAAAAATTCGATCATGTGATAACGAGTAGATTTATTCACTAAGAGCTTACCGACTGTGACATTTGAAAAGTTGGTGAACAAAATTGGAATGTGTCTGTTAAGAAATCTTAAGGGATTATCTCATCAGGGGGAGAACACTAACATAAAGAATGATATACTTTTTTCCTTCACTAGATTCTTTTTTCCACTGGGTTTCTATCTAGTAAGGTTTTAATGAGGTATATTGTTTATGTTATGGATATCCAAGGGAGACTGTTATGAAATACTTAATGATTATRTGGATGTCCAATTAGATTTCCTACGGAGGCCTAACTTCCAAACTATAATGGAGTTTGTATATCCCAAATTATTTATGTATTCTATTAACTCTTGTATTTGGGCATATAAATAGGCCTCATTATTAACATTAATAAATGTAGAAATAGTTTTGAGTATTCATTGTGTCTATCTCGTTCGCTCTATTCCTTTCTTCTATTGTCTTTTTACTATTATTATCATTGTAATTCTGTTGCATCAGATAAATTTTATATTAATTTATGATACTCCCCTTGAATGACTAATTTATACAACAACTGCCTCGTACTATTCGAAAAAAAGAGCATAGGCAAGGGGGATATAAAAATGAGGATTTCTGTCCTTATGTTTACATAAAGAAGACATTATTAAATTTGCAATTATCACAATTTATATTGATGATTTAAAATCTAATTGAAACTCTTAAAAAGTTCAACCAACCTGCAGAATATTTGAAACATTGAGAATTAAGATAAAATAGTAGCCACGTTGTGCTGAGTGGGGGCATAAGACGCCACTCAATTTTCTTTTACTTTAAATGTTTTTTACCTTTTGTTAAGTAAATTTGCAGTGGTCAATGAATAATACCACGCTAATAAGTCATCTCGACAAATACAATTCCAAGTTTCATCATGACTTTCTTTCTCTCCTTAAATGAAACAAAAGTAAGTGCAAAGTTTACTTTTGTAAAATCAAAACTATAAAATTTTATTTAAATCTTTATTATGCACAATGTATGTTTAGATTATTTTAGTATAACGGTAAAGGTTTTAATTTTCTATTTTGTTAAGATTCCATATTCTTTTTTTTCTTTTTTGGAAGAACTAGTAATGAATAAAGTCCTTACAAGGAAAACAATTTCAGATGAGCTACCATTTTCCTATTAAGCAAATAGTGATGCAAAAATTATTCAAAGCAAAATAAGATTGAGATAAATTTAGAAAATTTTCTAACATATCCCAATAGTGCCATCACTATGCTTAGGGTCATGAATCTGCAATTGTCAATCCACATATTCTCGAAATGTTTTAAAATGATTTTACATGAATAATGCACCTCCATTGGCATCACGCAAAGTCGTTAGTGTAGATATGAAAATTTTATTAAATTAAATTCTTATAATCCATTTAAATAATTATAAATCAATTTTAAATATTCTCATTAAATTGAGAAATACGTGACATGTCAACTAATAAAATGATGATATATGTCAAGGATGACGAGGTCCAACCAATGAAAATCAACGATGGATGGCACCACGACACCCCTAAGTGTGCTTCAACCAATCAAATCAACTTGTTTTGCCTATAAATAGAAGCCAAAGCACAAGAGGAAGAGGTCTACAAATTCATATCAAGGTCCAACACTGAGAGAAGCTTAGAAGAAAGAGCATCAAATCTCTCTTAGACCTCGAGATCAAACTACGAAGTCCTTGGTAAATTCTGAAGAGAAGAATCAAAGGATCAAGTTCTTACCATGAGAACATTTCAGAAATTGTAACACATATTTTATCAAATTTATAAGATCAATATACAATTTTTCCACATCCATCTTGTTTTCTTATTATTTTACAAACGAGAGATCCGTGTAAATAAATTTTGGCACGCCTAGTGGGACCATTTATGCCGTTCATCTCTTCTCTTCAAAACAAATCAAGTCAAGTCCGTTAACGACCCCCAAGAACAACATCTTAAAAGCTACCCCTTCTAGATTTACAACACGYGGTGCTGCCACTAAGTCAATCATGTTGGCCACATATGTAATACCCGATATTTAATTCTTAATTTTACGAACATTATATAATTATATAATTTATATTCTGATATACTAATTAGATTATATTCATGATT
>MEJB01000043.1:1286343-1296979 GCA_001752375.1 Rhazya stricta
CCTTTTCTTCGAAATTTACTTACAGTAAAACATTGCATTTCCTTTCATTCGTGAGCTCACTAGAATGTAACGCCTAGCCACTAAGCTCTGCAGTGGGCCATCTTATTTGGAACCCGATTCCATTCCTACCGATAGAACCGCAAAGCGGTTAAAATTATATTTCTTTTACTTCCATACTTTCACCTTCAAGAAGGTGAACATTCCATTCTTACCTAGCCTCCAAGAGGGTAGGGTCGAGTGCGCCGGTCCCCCAAGCCCTATTTCCCACTCACATCTTTTGTAGCTAGGTTTAAACTTCTTTCCGAAAACTTTAACATTTTCAAAACTTTAACATCCTTCAAAATTCCATTTCCTAAACCATTCACTTTCTAAATGTGTGAATGGCTCATGTCAGAAATGATGTAGAATCCCTAACTTCATGCCTATAACATGAAATGCATACAACCGTATATAACATATCATTCGACAAACAGTACAAAATATGAAGCAGTGTATAACACATCATTCAACATAAAAGAAATACAGGTTATGAACACATGTAACATTCCACAAAATTTACACACCTCAAGATACAATCCCATACACAACATATTAGACCAACTAAAAGAGTTCAATTACATTCATTCATAACATTAATGAGATGTGAGGATTTACTTACTTGGAGTCCTTTACGTTAATGGGTTCCTACTTAAATTGTGATGTGAACTCCTTCAACCGTTCTCAACGTAAGGCCTYGAAATGACCTAATTGTAATTACAGAAAGAAAGTCTACTTAGTTTGATCGTCCCAGTTTAGATATTATGTGTTTAATCCAAGAATGTCCTTTATTAATTTATAAATTCATATTTAGTTTCATATTATCGAATATCACATTTTTAAGGATACAATTCGACTCCTTAACTCGGGTATAAACCTAAACTATGTTCTCCCACTACTTCACTTCAGGGCATAATTATATACAAGTCATAAATATCAATGTCAAGCGTCAATGTTTTTACCTTTAAATTCACAATATCCGAGTGTTGCAGGAGCGGTATTGGATTCCTTGGCATGCACTCAAGCGGCGAGCACGATAGCGTCCTAGGCGCCTGCACTGGCACTGGCATTGGGTGCCTGGTGCTCGGCACTGGCGCTAGGCACTGCTGGGTGCTGCTCCTTGATGCATGATCAAAGCACTTGTTGGCACTGGACACTGCTAGGCAAGCTCCGACACTGCTCCGGCGTACTTATCACGCATTTCCTCTTCTCGTTCCCAAGTAGCCTCCTCAACTGCATGATTCCTCCAAAGGACTTTCACTAACGGTATCACCTTCCTCCTCAATAATTTTTCCTCCATTTCTAATATTTCCACAGGCATTTCTTTGTAAGACAGGTTCTCACGAAGATCCAATGCTTCATAACTGAGAATGTGGGAGGGATTTGGAACATATTTCCTTAGCATGGAAACATGAAATACATTATGTATACTTGATAGGGTCGGTGGCAAGGCAACCCAGTAGGCTAAGTCACCCACCCTTTCGAGGATCTCAAAAGGTCCAATGAAATAAGGGCTCAACTTCTCCTTCTTCCCAAACCTCATAATTCCCTTCATAGGCGCCACCTTTAGGAAGACTTTGTCCTCAACATCAAATTCCAACTTCTTCCTCCTCTTATCCGCATAACTCTTTTGTCTACTCTGAGTAGTTCTCATCCATTCACGAATCCTTTCAACTGCCTCTGCGGTGTGTTGCACTATCTTGGGATCCAACAACTTCCTCTCACCCACTTCATCCCAATGAATTGGCGACCTACACTTCCTTCCGTAAAGCGCTTTATAAGGGGCCATATCGATAGTAACCTGATAGCTGTTGTTGTACGAAAATTCCACTTACGGAAGGAATTCATCCCAAGTTCCTTGGAAGTCAATTACACAAGCCCTCAGCATATCCTCCAGGATCTGATTGTCCTTTCGGTCTATCCATCTGTTTGTGGGTAAAAAGTGGTACTAAAATTTAATCGTGTACCTATAGCCCTATACAAGCTCTTCCAGAATACAGAAGTAAACCTTGGGTCACGATCAAACACAATGGACAGTGGGACACCATGCAGCCTGACGATCTCAGCCATATGCATTTCCTCATATTTCTCCATGCTATAGGTAGTCTTAAACTAGCAGAAAGTGTGCCAACTTCATAAGACGATCCACAATTATCCAGATGGCATTATATCCCTTCTTCGTCCTAGGCAACCCAACAATAAAATCCATACCAATGTGCTYCCATTTTCATTCTGAAATCATAAGGGGTTGCAGAAGACTAGAGGGTCGTTGATGTTCAGCCTTCACCTGCTAGCAGGTAAGACAATACTAAACAAACTCCGCTACATCATGGTTCATGCTAACCCACCAGAAATATTTTCTCAGATCTCGATACATCTTCGTACTTCCTGGGTGAACCGAATAGGGCGTATTATGAGCTTCTCTCAAGATCTCCTCCTTCAAACCCTTATCTCAGAACCACAAGTCTGTCGCCATACTGCATGACTCCATCAATCGTGATCGCAAAGTCCGAACGTTTCCCGTCCGCAACTTCTGTTCGCCATTTCAACACCAGTTGGATAATCCATCTGCACATCCTTTATCTTCTCAAGAAGAATGGGTGTAAGAGTCATATTCGTGAAGTAGCCTGATAAGTCTTGCGAAAACATTTCCAAGTCGAGCTTTCAAATCTCTGCCATCAACAGTTTCTGATAGACTCATAAAGCGGCCATAGCTCCATGATTCATTCTGCTAAGCACATCAGCCACTATATTAGCCTTGCCCGGGTGGTAGTTTATCATGCAGTCATAATCCTTTATGTGTTCTAACCATCGTCGTTGCCTCATATTCAACTCTTTTTGGGTGAAAAAGTATTTGAGACTCTTATGGTCGGGGAAAATCTCGCACCTTGCTTCATACAAATAATGGCTCCAGATCTTCAATGCAAAAACAACGGCAGCAAACTCCAGATCATGCGTTGGATAGTTTTTCTCATACTCCTTCAATTGCTTTGAGGCATAAGCAATCATCTTATCATGTTGCATCAATTACACAAYCTAAACCCTTCATTGAGGCATCACTATAAATCACAAACCCTTCGCAACCTTGTGGAATTGTCAAGATCGGAGCGGATGTCAGTCGTCTCTTCAACTCTTCAAAACTTCGCTCACAATCTGCATTTCACAAAACTTTTGTGTTCTTCTTGGTCAACTGGGTCATAGGAGAGGCAATTTTGGAAAATCCTTCCACAAATCTCCAGTAGCAACCAGCTAACCCAAGGAAGCTACGAACCTTACCAACATTGGTAGGTGCCGGTCATCGTCGGACCTCCTTAATCTTACTCGGGTCCACCACAATGCCTTCTTGGACACAATATGTCCTAGAAATGGCACGCTATTAAGCCAGAACTCACACTTCTTAAACTTTGCAAAGAGTTTCTCGACTCTAAGTACCTGGAGTACCTTCTTCAAATGCTCCTCATGCTCTTCCTTGGATCGAGAGTGCACCAATATGTCATCGATGAAGACTATGATGAGTTAGTCCAAATACTCCTTAAAGATTCGATTCATGAAATCCATAAATTCAGCAGGTGTATTGGTCAACCTAAATGGCATCACCAAAAATTCATARTGCCCATAHCGAGTTCGAAATGCRGTCTTAGGAATGTCCTCATTTCGRACCYTCAAYTGATGGTAGCCAGACCTTAGGTCAATCTTGGARAAATATCYCGCCYCTTGGAGTTGATCAAATAGATCATCGATCCTTGGCAACGGGTATCTATTCCTTATCGTCACCTTGTTCAACTCTCTGTAGTCTATGCATAACCTCATCGATCCATCCTTCTTCTTCACAAACAGTACAGGTGCGTCCCATGGCGAGAAACTAGGTCGGATGAAACTCTTATCCATGAGGTCCTGCAATTGCTTCTTCAACTCCTTAAGTTCCGCAGGAGCCATTCGATAGGGTAGCCTAGAGATCGATGCCATTCCAAGCGCCAAATCAATGGCAAAGTCGATCTCCGTTACCGATGGTAAACCTTGAAGACCATCAGGAAAAACATCCACAAATTCTCGAACAATCAGAATTTGTTCGATCGAGAGCTCTTTTTCAGGAATCTCCCTTAATGAAGCTAGGTAGCTGGTGCAACCCTTCTTCATCATTCGATGGGCCTTCATAGCGGATATTATCAAGATGGACGGTTTCACCCTCAACCTGACAAAGCAAAACTGTAGCTTGCCAGGAGGACCAAACATAACCTTCTTCTTGCGGCAGTCAATTGTGGCATGATGCTTTGATAGCCAATCCATGCCTAAAATGACATCAAACCCTTGAATGTCCAACATTACAAGTTCTGCTATCAACTCATTCCCATCCAGTGCTACAGTACAATTCTTCAACACGTACTCCGAATTCGTGACTTCCCCAGAAAGTGTGGATATACCAAGCGGTGTATCCATACGTGTACACAAGGTTTGAAGTCTCTCAGCGAAAGCAGGGTGGACAAAGGAGTGGGTAGCTCCCGAATCAAATAGTATAGTGGCAGGTATATTACACACTGATAAAGTGCCTACTTAACAGATAATCTTAAAATCATGCAATCATTCCTAATAATTGAATTAACAAAATTTTAAAGCTATAGGTACCTGACACTACGGTCAGTGCTTCATTGGCCTCCTTTCTCATCATGGTGAAGATGCGTGCCTGAGCAGCTGGCTTCGCCACTCTACAGTCCTTGGCTAGGTGTCCAGGCTTTCTACAGTTGAAGCACACTCCACCACTTCCACCAGGACATTTCTTAACAAAATGTCCTGGCTTTCCACATTTGTAGCACACCCCCTTGCCAAAGAGGCACTCACCCATATGTTCCTTGCCACATTTGGAGCAAACTTTCTTCTGCTGTTTGCCTTGCTGATTTCCCTGCCTACTCCTTTGATCGTACCTCCTCTTTTGACCACCCTTAGGATTTCCACCTCTAAATCTCTGATTCGTGGGCGGAACCCTAAACTCCTCCTTACTCAATATTTGAGCCCTCTCTACCAAGAAAGATTTATTAACAACCTCTCGATACGAAGAAAGCTCAAATGGAATCATTGCCAGCTTAATCTGAAGCCTTAGCCTTTCTTCAAATCGCCTTGCTCTTCTTTCCTCCGTAGCAAACAAATCAGGAGCAAATTTAGCTAATTGCGCGAACCTAGCTTCATACTCACCAACAGATCGGCTCTACTACTCCAGCCTCACAAATTCGCTCTCCTTCTGTTGTTGTACGGTCTTCAAAAAATATTTATCATTGAAGGCCTCGATAAACATTTCCCAAGTGAAGGGACTAGTATCCTCTCATGCTGGCACAGAACCATCAGCCACCAGTTATAAGCCTCTCCTTGGAGCATGTACGCGGTGAAATCGACCTTCTCTTCGCTTGAGCATCGCATGACAGAAAAGGTTTTTTGTATCTCTATTAGCCAGTTCTCCGCTTCCATAAGATCAGTGGAACTCGAGAATGGCGGTAGGGTAAGCCTCTTAAACTCCGAGTTCTTCCCGTATTCCCATGTTTCACTCTTCCTCGACTAGCTAGCCAGTTCGAAGGCAATCATTGCCTGCATAAAGGCCTCCATGGTCATTGGAGTTCCTTGTGTGACACGAGTGCTACCTGCCCCATCCTTCTGGGGCTGAATCGCCCTGTCTTGGGATTGAGAACGCGTAGTACGAACCATTACTAAACCGAAAAAAATTTTATCGTGTAAGAACTTAAACACAGACGTAGCGCATGATTATAACATCAAACATTATTCTTTACCCCAAATTCAAAGCAAAATCAAGATATACTATAACGCTTAACATTTACCTCATTCGAGAATTTAAATCAAAATAGAAATTTAACACTTAACATTCAACTCATTCSAGAATCTAAATCAAAATAGAAACTTAACACTTAACATTTAACCCATTCRAGAATTTAAATCAAAATACAAACTTACCAGGTGGTTCAGGAAAGCAAGCTTGTGGCATGGCTCGATACCCATATACTTTTCAAATATTCATAAATCATTTTCTTATGATATCTACAAAATCGTTTTTAAAATCTTAAGTTTTGATATCAAAACTGTAACACCCCAGATTAGGAATTATCCTAAGCTGAGAATATTACATCACTCCACTCGCAAATAATCAAACTATCCATTTAAAACTCAACAACACCCAAAAGATGTAAAAATGTGTTTTAACAAATCCTCACTATCCMAACATTTATTCAAAATAAAAATCGCGGAAACCTCAAGAATTTAAACCATTCAAAAAAATAATTATCTTATTACATAAAATTGATTTGAAATATGTTCTCGGGTATCATAGCTCTCCCACAAGCAACCTTCTCGCCCCATCTGGTTACACATCATCTGAAATACAAAA
This sequence comes from Rhazya stricta, assembly GCA_001752375.1. Classification (NCBI taxonomy): domain Eukaryota; kingdom Viridiplantae; phylum Streptophyta; class Magnoliopsida; order Gentianales; family Apocynaceae; genus Rhazya; species Rhazya stricta. The sequence continues at coordinate 1,292,765 of MEJB01000043.1, forward strand.
TAAAAGAAAAAGAATGAGCTAAAAAGCCCAGTAAGTAAACCTCAAGTATGAATGCATAAACATGTCTCATATGTCATGAAATTATAAAATTTCGCCTTTAAGATGAAAACCTTTCCAAACATTCCCTTTTCGAAAACTCTTTACAAAACCTTTCCTTCAAAATTTACTTACAATAAAATATTCTATTTCCTTTCATTCGTGAGCTCACTAGAGTGTAACGCCTAACCACTAGCTTTGGCAGTGGGCCATCTCATTGAACCTGGCAGCCTGGGGCACTGCACTGGCTCCTGGTTGCTGGCTGGCAGACCGACCAGCTACTGGCGCCTAGTGGTTTGCTGGGGCTCCTGGTGCTTGGCACTGGCGCTGGGCACTTGTTGGGTGCTGCTCTTTGATGCACGAGCCAGAGCAGGCCTTGTTGCACTGGACACTGTTTGGGCAGCTTCCGACACTGGCTCAGGCATCTTTTGATCAGCTTTCCGACGACTGTTGACGACAAGGGACTTGCAAATTGAATCGGGCGACGCGAGCAGCAAGGAAGGAGAGCAAGTGACGACAGCGGGGCAAGAGATTTGATTTCGTTCGAAGAGAAAAAAGCTGTTAGCAGGAGAGAAGATGACGGTTGGTAAAGATTTGAAATGGTGTCAACGCAGATCAGTCGCGGCAAGAGAGGACGAGAGGATGACGAACGGGCAGATTCTGGGCAAATGGTGTCGTGGCAAAGAAGGAGAAGAAGAAGAATGGCGTACTCAGATCTGGAGGCAGCACGATGCTGGCACCTCTGGCGGATGTTTTGGTCAGTGATGGCGTGGACCGAGCAGATCCGTCGATTCGAGCCAAAAACGAGAGAGGGAAGCCGGAGGAAAGACATGGAGCGGTTTTGTTTTTGGCTCGACAGGAACGAAGGTTTCCTGGCGTGCGCCTCGCTACGAACTTGGCAAGTGGTCAGCCTCGGCGATGCGCATTGGCGAGTGGGGCAACGCGTGGTAAAAATGTGGCGATAAGGCGCCTCGCCGATCGCGAATCGTGACAAGGCACGCCACTTTAAGCGTCGGGGCAGTGGGAGAAGGGGAGAAGAAGAGGAGAGAGAGAGAAAGAAGCTAAGGAAGGGCAACGACAAGCGACGTTGGTTTTAGGCAAGAGGGGAAACGACGGCGGGCGGCTGTGGCGGCTTTACGGGATGAAAAAGATGAAAGTTTTCTTTAGGTTTTTCTTTTCTTTTCTTTTCTTTCTTTCCTTTTTATTTTTTATAATATTTTCCTTCCCTTTTTTTTATATATATATTTGAGCCGTAAATCTAAAAACGCCTTCGGAGCCTTTCCATCCATACCTAACCCAAAAAATCGTAAATTTAAATATAAACAGGTTTTCTTTCGATAAAAAGTTTTAACTTCCAACTAACTAATAAATAGGCCCACTAATCGAGCCTTTAACCAAACAATTACTCTTATTTGACACAGATAATATTTCTATACTTATTAAACATGCGATTTCAAAATATTAATCACACATAAAATTTYCAATCCTAGTTGACACACAATTTCACAAAAAATTAAACAAAATTAATAAAGAAAAAATTTCGGGTATTTYATRTGCGACCTACTGCATCACTTACATACTCAGCTGCATCGCTAAACATTCCCCGCAATACAAAGTTTTGATGGTGGGATGTACTTTAGGTTCTATCGCCACTTCCCTACTTTTCTCAGCATTTGAGTATTGGTCGTGGCTGAACATTTCAAGAGTGGTTTTGATCAGCAATGGCTTTCTTTAACTTTCTCAAAGGCAATATTTCTTGGCAATGGCCTTGTTGCCATCCTTTCTGGATTGTTTGGAAATTTTCTAGTTGATTCTCTAATTCTTGGGCCTGTATCACCCCTTGATACTCTGCCTGCTTTCTTGCAATTGGAACGGCTATCATAATGTCATCATGGACTGAGAAACTATGGAGACCCTGCAGAGAGCAAGGACGTGCTTACTCAGCTCAAGAATGCAGCTGTAGCGATTGCTTCAGATGAGAAGATAGCATTGCCGGGTGCAATTCAGTCCCTATTTGAAGGATCAATGTACACTTTTGTGTCTATGTGGACTCCTGCTCTAGGTCTAAACGACGAAGAGGTTCCCCATGGTTTCATTTTTGCTACGTTCATGTTGGCTTCAATGCTCGGAAGCTTGGTTGAATCTCGCCTTTTGGCACGCAACTCACCTAAAGTCGAGAGTTATATGCAGATTGTATTTGTTATTTCTTCTGCTGCTCTTCTGCTGCCTATTGTTACAACTTTCTTGGTAACTCCTTCAAAGGTAAAGGGTGGAGGTATCTCATTTTCTGGTTGTCTCCAACTTCTTGGTTTTTGCACCTTTGAGTCTTGTGTGGGTATTTGCTGTCCATCCATTATGAAGATGAGATCTCAGTACATTCCAGAGGAGGCAAGGAGTACCATTACGAATTTCTTCTGCGTCCCCCTCAACATCTTTGTGTGCATTGTTCTCTACAATGTGGATGCATTTCCCATCGCAGTAATGTTTGGTATGTGCTCGATTTTCCTCTCGTCTGAGTTCGGGAGTGTATAAAGTAGATGATAGTTACTATTGATTTACCCTTTTAAGAAAAAGAGAAAACAAGTGCCGCGGTCTGAACCTCAAAAAACGAACCAAAAAAAAAAAAAAGGGGGAGAATATATATATATAATATAATTAACACTTGAAAAAGAAAAACGGAGCCCGTTTAGCGTAAAAAAGGAGAAGAAAGAAAAACCAAACGAACCGGGGGGTAAAGGAAAAATACCGACCGATTCCTGTTAGGTCGGTTTTTAGGCACCGCCGGCGTTATAGCGAAAAACGTCAAGACGAACGAAACGGCCCGACCCACTTCCAAAGGTGGGTCTAGTAAGACAGGGAAAATGAAGCGCGTTAAACTTCAACCGCCGGCGCTTGTAGTCGGGTAGTCTACCGGTGGGCTTGTTTAAGCACAATGGACCACCGGGTTTTCTCTCTGCCGCGTCTGGTCGCTGGGTATAGAAAGGTCCGGATAAATGTTACGTACCCGGTTTCTCTCTGGTAGGGTTTCCAGCGGGTGTGGGCCGTTAGTATGCGTCTGAAGTTAAAGTAGACCGGGGTCTAGTTATCCGGCGTAGGCTGTCGGTAGGAAACCAGGAAACGAAGGCACCCGATTCTCTTACAGCGGGTTTAGCTGGCCTGGTTTTGCGGCTTCAGGGATCTCGGCTTCTGGGTCTAGAACGGCAGTCCAGCGATTACCGGCGTTTGGATTCACCGGGTCAAGTAAAACACCTGAAGCACGGGAGTACCCGGTTCTTCCGCGGTTCTGGGCCTGGGTTTGGGCGGTAGGCTTAAGACGAAGCAGAAGCGGCTAGAAGAGGCAGCCGGCGAAACTAAAGCGTGCAGCAAGAGGTTCGACGTCACCACCCAGGTGCTTGAAAAAGGAGACGGGAAGACAAAGTAGCCGGTTTGGCTGAAAGGTTGCCGGCAAAGGGTCTCTTACAGACGCTGCCGCACGAAACTTCTAGCTTCTTTTTGCGAGCCGGAAAGACCAGGAGTTGCTTAAACGTCGCAATTACCCGTCCGTTCGTCGTCGCGTGCCGCCGTAAATGGTACGAAGGACAAAAGGAAGGCCGCCACCGTACCGCTGCTTCGTCGCTCGCCGCCGTCGCTGCTGCCTTGGAACAAGACAAACAAGCGCGGAACTTAGATGCTGATACCGTTCAAAGGCCAGCCCAGCTTAAAACCGTCGTCGACTTTCTGCGGTAGAAGTGGATGTAAAGTCCAACCGCCGGGCACTGTTAGGAAGAACGAATGTCCGTCCGGTCTACGAACAGGTCCGAAACGCAACCGGGAAAAAAAAAAAAAAATATTACGTTCTAAACGTTCGGTTGTTTAAAAAAAATTTTTTGTTTTTTTTTGAATACAAAGGATGAAGATAAAGATGGAAAGCTAAAAAAAACGTCGCCATCTCTCCCAAACGTTTCGCCGCTTCGCTTCGTCACTATCGCTCTTATCCGCCGCTTGTTGGGGAGAAGGTAGAGCCGAGACGGAAAAAACCAAAAAAGTCGTATTGAGAACGGAGGGTAAAGACCACGTTGGGCCTGCTACCGACGGCCGAAGACCAGAAAAAGAAAGTAGCGGTGAGCTTTAGAAGATAAAAAACGAATTAGACATTAGTGATTCTTCGGCCAAGACGATGGTGCTACCTTCGGTTGTCTC
>MEJB01000043.1:1307229-1318888 GCA_001752375.1 Rhazya stricta
TGTTTCTTTCCATGAAAGATCATATTGTTTTTGGGGATGTAGTTTTGTCCAACCCAAAGTTAGGAATGTCATTTCATCAAAGTGGCAATCTGCACATACAAGCTACAAGGGGGAATAATTATGATATGCAATTAGCCCTATTCGGACCAATGTTGCAACATGCAATATGGTATGACCCCAAGCAGAAATTGGGAGTTTGACCTCATTGTATGGCTAGCAATTAATTGGACCCATTTCATAAAAGATTCTACTAAACCATTTTGTGTATGGACATAACAACTAAATGTTTAACTTCAATTCCAATTGATATACAATATTCGTTGAATACTTGAGATCTAAACTTAGTAGCATTATCAAGACGTATTTTCTTGATTGTGTAATTTGAGAATTGAACTCTTAATTTTATGATTTGAGCAAGTAGTTTAGCAGATGCTGCATTTCTAGCTAGCAAGCAAACAAGGACCATCGTGTTGAGGCATCAATTAAAACCATGTAATATCGAAATGGTCCACATGGTGGGTGTATTGGCCCACATATATCTCCATGAATCCTTTCTAAAAACTTTGGAGATTCATTATTCACCATGATATTGGAAGGTCTAGTAATTAATTACCTTGTGAATATATATATTTGGGCTCGTATATATATATATTCATTATTCACCATCTGAACCTGAGGCTTTATTTGGGCTCGTATAARAAAGTCGCATCTAACTTCTTCAAATGTCATTGGCCTATTGATTGTATGTCATTAGGAGGTAACATAGAAAACCATTTGCCCAAGTTATAGATAGATTGGCCATCCTTACTAARAATATTAGTATAGAAATCCCTTGCCATCTTCTCCGGTGCCTCAAGTTCTTCAACCCAATTCCCGTTCCTATTCTCTAATTTGGTAATTCTATTCTGTTGCTTTCTATTGGCTGCCATTCAATGAAAATAACATGTATTCCGTTCACCATTTTGAATCCAATTGGTTCTGGATTTTCGCCACCAATATAACTACTCCTACCTTAGAATTCCTGAATATTCAATTAACAACACAATTTTCGGGTCTGATAGATACTTGGAAAATCTGGAAGCTAGTCGAAATTGAATGCCTTCTAGCCTGGYAATGCACTGCTTTTTTCTATGGTAAATATGTTCAAAGTGGGTTCTATTTCAAATGCTAGCAAATCATGCGAATTCCTGCATAGTCTCCCATAATGGTACATTTGGTGATGCCCAGGCGTCTTGAACTACTTACTAGAAACTAGGGTGGTCAAGCCAAGGGTGAAGTATCTGAAAATGTCTCCTCTCAGCATGCTGCAGCTGTGAAGATTTACATGTGAGGAGTATCGGATTGCGGTCTGGGTGAATTCTGACCAGATGCTTGACAAATGCTTGGAAAATATTTTGTTGCCAATGCCGATTACACCAAGCTTTGTCAATATGCTCCTTAATAGTTTCTCACSCATCCCGCTTATTAGGTAACATCTCRGGCCTGAAAAGCCTAAGTCAATGAATCCAATTGTCTTAGTGATGTCGCCTGCTACCACCAAAGAGGCCGCGCCCCTCTTCTCATTGAAATCAAGGGGTTGGTTGCATTCCCCAATAATCACCCAATTTACTGTGATAACATTATTAAGGTTCTCAATATATGTCCATAATTCATCTTGATATGCCCTCTTGGGGGATGCATAAATTGTAGACATGATCCAACCTGTTTTTGTTCCTGCAACATACAAATGATAACACATTGATCATTTTTGTCCAATAATTCAATAGCTATAGTGTAGGTGTTCCAAAGCATCCATATGCCACCAGAAAAACCCCTAGCTTCCATTGACAAAAATTCAAAGAAACCCACTTTCTTTGCAATAGTATGAGCACCAGGATCACTTTGTCATTTAGGTTCATGCAAACAAATCACATCCACTTTTTGGCATGTACAAATATCAATGAGATAGCTAATAAACGTGTCAAAATTAACACCCTGACGATTCCAGAAATGGATCTTCATAAATACTCTATAAATGTTGTGAGATGGTAGCAATAGCCGTCTCTATTGGGACTAAATCAACCATTGTACTGTCTTTATTCGAAACTCTAGTTACTGTAACTTCATTTGCTTTTGGTGGTGCGCTTGAAATCGTGTAAATATTAGTATTTTGATTAGGTGGGATGACCCTAATCCCCTTGTTGATATCTACCCTTGTGCTTGTTTTTATTGGAGTCACTGAAGTTGGTCGAGATGGAGATGACATAAACTGTTGGTAGGTACCATTAGAGCTCAAATCACCAATGGTTTTATTTCTCCCAATTAGGCCATGGTTGTTCGTTAAGTTGACGAGAATTTCAACTAATGGACCAAACACCAAACCTGTGGACTAACTAGCACTTTTCACATTGTATTTCTTGGTTTGTATTGGCAGCCTGGTTGTTGCTTCTTCTAGGTTAAATTTTTTTTTTTTGGGCTGCTGTGGTTTTGGACCCACTGGGTCCTTGCCTTATGAGGATTATTGCCAAAGACAAGAGGGGCTGTCAGGGTGGCTACATACTAAACATTTGCTCGTAAATTTTCAATATCTTCATATCGTCCGATCGTGGATTCAACTTCCTCTAATATGCTAAATAAGATCCTCTCGGCAAATTTGGAGCAATATTTGATCTCTTTTGGTCATAGTGGGGTGTTTTATCTGAGATTCTCTCTCCCAATTGCATCGGATTATCTGCATGCTGTAGGGGTTTGCTTTGAGTGTCTCTGTTTTGACGAAAAGTGGTTGTAGGTCGGCGACACCGCTGTGGCTATAACATCCATGGCCCAAATGCTCCCACGCCCACTGCTTGTGTAGGGAGAGGTATAGGAGCAGACTGAGGATTGCCCATTGTTTGKGATGCATTATGCGGTGCACCTGGTGGGATAGATTGTGACTGCAAGTTCCTATTCGATGGCCATATGACCCACAGTTAAAATACATTAGAAGAAGCGCTTCCTGTTGGGGTCTAGCCCAATTTAGGCCCACTGGACTTTATAACTTAGGGCTTCACTACCGTATGGTTATATATATATATATATATATATGAGTTGTGTTACATAACACACATAAGAGAGTCACTAAGCCATACAAGAGAGATGGGAAAAAAAAAAAAGATTCTTGAAAGAGTAGTGTATTTTTTAGATTTTTTGGTGCAGCCAGAATCAAAAGGTTCGATCGAGGGYCAAACGGTGTCCATTTTTGCTCCATTTTGGACAGAATATTCGGGGCATCTAGGGCTTTAATCTGGACGGTTGGATTGTGATTTGCTVCTAAGGTTTGGGAGAAATAGCTTCTGGACAGAACTGCTTTTTGGTGATATTCTTTTACTTTTGCTTCTCTTGTGGTTGATCTATTATGTATGGAACTATTGGTGGGTTGTAGATCTTTGTGAGATTGATTTGATGTACTTGTACTCTCAACTTATCATAATAATAGAAGTGTTTAGGGTGGACTCCTCATAAGTCCCGTAGTTTTTACTCTTCACATTGAAGGGATTTTTTCATGTAAAGTAAATCTCTTGTGTTGATTTAATTTACGTTGATTATATTTCAGTGATTACCTTTGTGGTTTAGTTGGTTAATTAATTGGTGAACCATTGGTGGTGAATTTGGAAATTATTATTTGGTTGATTGTCTTGATGTTGATCTTGTGAGTAATTGATATACTACTTGTTGGGTCCTACAATTGGTATTAGAGCTTGTGGTTTATTTAGCTATTGAATATGGAGTCTAGTAGTGGTAGCTCCATGGTTAAGTTGACATCAACCAATTATTCCATTTGGAGACCAATGATGGAGGATATGTTATATTGCAAAGATTTGTTTGATCCTATTGAGCCAGTTAAAGATGGTAGTAGTAATTCTACTAAACTTGTAAAACCAGACGATAAGGCAGGAAAAGATTGGGAGAAGTTGAAAAGAAAGACTTTGGGGACTATTAGACAATGGGTTGATATTAGCATTTTCAACCATGTTTCTCAAGAGACCGACCCTTATGATCTTTGGAAGAAATTGGAAGGTCTTTATGAAAGGAAGACCGCTCATAACAAAGTTTCGTTGATTAAGAAACTTGTTAATTTGAAACTGAAAAGTGAGAAGTCAGTTTCTGAGCATCTTAGTGACTTCCAGGATATTATTAACAAGTTGACTACTATGAAAATTGCTCTTGATGATGAGTTGCGGTCTTTTTTCTTGTTGAGTTCTTYACCAGATAGTTGGGAGACATTAGTTGTGACTATTAGTAACTCTGCTCCAAATGGTGTTCTATCTTTGGATGTGATCAAAGAAAGCATGTTCAATGAAGAGATTAGAAGAAAGAAGATGGGAGTTGACAATTCACAAGCTCTTGTTATCGAGAATAGAGTAAGAGGTAAGAGTAGAGGTCCTAAATTTTGTGGTAACTCAAAAGGGAGATCCAAGTCTAGAGATGGGAAAGAGACTAGGATATGTCACTACTGCAACAAGCCTGACATATCAAAAAGTACTATTATCGATGAAAGAAACAAAAGGGTAACAAGCAGGATTCCCAAAATGAAGGAGTTACTGCAGCAATTGCTCCTACGGGTAATGATGATTCCTCTTTGATTTGTACTATTAGTGAGTATCATCATATTGATGGTTCAGATTCAGAGTGGCTTGTAGATACAGGAACTTCATATCATTGTATTCCTAATAGGTAGTATTTCTTGAACTACAAAAGTGGTGATTTTGGTAGTATCAAGATGGGAAATCAGARCTCAGCTAGCATTGTTGGGTTAGGTAATATTTGTGCGAAGACATGTGTTGGGTGCATACTTACATTGAAGGATGTGCGCCATATTCCTGATCTACATCTGAATTTGCTGTCTGCAAATGTCCTTGATCAAGAAGGTTTCCAACATACCTTTGGTGATGGTAAGTGAAAATTATCCAAAGGTTCAATGATAGTTGCTCGAGGTGATTTGTGTTTTTCTTTATATAAGACATATTTTGGTATATGTTCTGGTGAGCTAAATGCAGTTGAGGAAAAGAATTCTCTATCTTGTGGCATCGAAGACTAGGATGCATGAGTGACAAGAAGATGAAAACCTTGGCAGTTAAGTCACTCATTCCTTTTGATAAAGCTATTATTATTGACCCTTGTGACCATTGTTTGGCAGGAAAGCAACATAGAGCTTCGTTTTCTAAGAAGTCCACTAGAAGGCAAGGAAAATTGGAGTTAGTATATTCTGATGTTTGTGGTCCTATGGAAGTGGAGTCCATTGGTGGTAACAAGYACTTTGTTACATTTATTGATGATGTTACACGAAAAACTTGGGCATACATRTTGAAGACAAAAGGCCAAGTGTTCGAGATTTTTCAGAAATTTCATGCCATGGTAGAAAGGGAGACTGGGAGAAAGTTGAAGTGCCTTCGATTTGACAATGGTGGTGAGTATACTTCAAATGAGTTCAAGAGTTATAACTCAYAATATGGCATTAGACATGAGAGGACAACACTAGATACACCACAACAGAATGGAGTTGTGGAGAGAATGAACCGAACCATTGTAGAGAAGGTGAGATGTATGCAAGAAATGTCTAAGCTTCCAAAGACATTTTGGGCTGAAGTAGTTAATTGTGCTGTATAATTAATCAATCAAGCTCCATCAATCACTCTTGATTTTGATATTCCTGAGAGAGCATGGAAAGGAATGGATCCTACATATTCACATATTAGAATTTTTGCGTGCAAGACATACATGCATGTTCCAAAGGAATAGAGATCCAAACTTGATTCGAAGACTAATCCATGTGCCTTTGTTGGGTATGGTGATAAAGAGTATGGCTTCAGACTTTATGATCCAGAAAAGAAGAAAGTAGTGAGAAGTAGAGATGTAGTATTCTTTGAGCACGAGAAAGGTGTTGAGCTTTTGAGTACAAGGTABATTTTTACCTTTGACGTACCTCTTAATACTACTGATGATATTTCTTCTYCTACAATTCCTTATGTAAATCAGCCAACAAATGAGAATGCTGCGGTGGTTCCTGATGATATTGAGGATGTTTCATCGATGGTGATTTACAAGATCATATTGATGATCTTGATGAGACTATATTTGAGGAGGAAGTTTATGATCAGGGGGAGCAGACTACCTCTCAATTTGAGGATACACAGGTTTGAAGGTCAACTAGAGAGAGAACACCTTCAACAAGGTACCCAAGCTCGGAGTTTACTCTAGTCACTGAAGATGGAGAGCCAGAGAATTATCAAGAAGTGTTATCTCATGGGGAGAAAAACCTTTGGCTTGATGCTATGAAGGAAGAGATGAATTCCTTGAAAAAGAATGAAACTTATGAGCTAGTAAAACCTCCCAATGGACAGAAAGTCTTGAAAAACAGATAGGTCTTCAAGAACAAGAGAGATGGTAAGAAGATTGTCAAGCGGAAAGCTAGATTGTTAGTAAAGGGATGCAACCAGAAAAAGGGCATTGATTTTGATGAGATTTTTTCTCCTATTGTTAAGATGMCTTCTATCAAAACAATGTTAGGCTTAGCTGCAAGTCTTAATCTTGAGTTGGAACAACTTGATGTAAAAACTGCTTTTTTACACGGTGACTTGCATGAAGAGATCTACATGGAGCAACCTGAAGGTTTTGAAGAGAAAGGGAAAGAAAAGTTTGTTTGTAAGCTAAARAAGAGTCTTTATGGGCTTAAACAAGCGCCARGGCAGTGGTACCGAAAATTCGACTCGTTTATGATAAATAATGGTTATAAAYGAACTCATGTGGATCCTTGTGTCTATTTTAGAAAGTTCCCTGGAGGTAACTTCATCATTCTTCTTTTATATGTAGATGATATGTTGATAGTTGGGCAAGATGCTGTGATGATTAACAGCTTGAAGAAAGACTTAGCCAAATCATTTGACATGAAAAATTTGGGTCCAGCAAAGCAAATATTAGGTATGGAGATTGCTCGTAACAGGAAAGCTGGAAAGTTATGGCTATCACAAGAGAAGTATATTGAACGGGTACTTAAAACGTTCAATATGAAGAATGCCAAACCAGTCAATACACCATTAGCTACACACTTCAAACTAAGCAAGAGAGCGTGTCCTACAACAGAGAAAGAGAAAGAAAGTATGTCAACTATTCCTTACTCTTCTGCTGTTGGTTCTTTGATGTATGCTATGGTGTGTACAAGACCAGATATTGCACATGCTGTTGGTTCAGTAAGTAGGTATTTAYCCAATCCGGGTAAAGTTCATTGGGMAGCAGTGAAGTGGATCTTTAGATACTTGCGAGGCACTTCCACGTTGAGTTTGTGTTATGGAGGTGGCAAACCTATACTTGAAGGATATACAAATGCTGACATGGCGAGTGATCTTGATAACCAAAAGTCTACCTCAGGTTATGTGTTTACATTTTCAGGGGGAGCCATTTCATGGCAATCCAAGCTACARAAATCTGTGACATTATCAACAATTGAGGCAAAGTATATTGCAGCAGTGGAAGCAAGCAAAGAGATGCTTTGGCTTAAGAGGTTCCTTCAAGAGTTGGGGTTGAAACAAGATGAGTATGTAGTGCTTTGTGACAATCAGAGTGCTATGGGATTTGAGCAAGAATGCAATGTATCATTCACATACCAAGCATATTGATGTGAGATATCATTGGTTGCGGGATGTGATCGAGGCAAAAGAAATGAAGCTGAAGAAAGTTCACACCGACAAGAATAGTGCAGACATGATAACTAAGGTCGTTCAAGGAATCAAGATCGAGCTTTGTAGTAAGCTCACTGGAATGAGGTTTAAGTGATCACTTCGTGATTGTATCTTCCCCGTGATGGGCTAGAGGGGGATATTGTTGGGTCCAGCCCAATTTACGCCCACTTGACTTCATAACTTAGGGCTTCACTACCCTAGGGTTATATATATATATGGGGGCAAATATGAGTTGTGTTACATAACACACATAAGCGAGTCACTAAGTAATACAAAAGAGATGGGGAAAAAAAAAAAGGTTCTTGAGAGAGTAGTATATTTTTTGGATTTCTTGGTGTAGGCAGAATCAAAAGGTCCGATCGAGGATCATTGCTGAATTTTGGACAGCGTGTTCAGGACATCTAGGGCTTTAATCTGGACGGTTGGATTGTGATTTGGTGCCACGGTTTGGGAGAAATCGCTGCTAGACAGAACTACTTTTTTGGTGATATTCTTCACTTTTGCTTCTCTTGTTGTTGATCTATTATGTATGGAATTGTTGGTGGGTTGTAGATCTTTGTGAGATTGATTTGATGTACTCGTACCCTCAACTTATCATAATAATAGAAGTGTTTAGGGTGGACTCCTTATAAGTCCTGTGATTTGTACTCTTCACCTCGAAGGGKTTTTTTTACGTAAAATAAATCTCGTGTGTTGATTTAATTTATGTTAATTATATTTTAGTGATTAGCTTTGTGATTTAGTTGGTTAATTAATCGGTGAACCATTGGTGGCGAATTTGGAAATTATTATTTGGTGAATTGTCTTGGTGTTGATCTTATGTGTAGTTGATATACTACTTGTTGGGTCCTACACTTCCTATTCTACTTTCTGCGAATGACGAAGGATATAGATGTGAGGTATCAAAGGTTTGTTGAAATTAATTTCCACATAGACTCGAGCAAACCGATCACAGGCAGCAAAAAAAGTAGTTGCATCAACCATAACAGCTCTACCAATTGCATTACCCATCTCCAAAAGAGTTTCCTCGTCGAAAAGCTCAATTGGAACTTCAGGAAAATGAATCCATGCCAATGTGGAAGTAATGGCTTCTTCTGATGGATGAAAATCAGGCCTTTACTTCGAAACAGTGAGATAATGCCCTAAAATCATCCACGGCCCCTCTTCAAACACATAATCATAAACAGCTCTGGTATAAAAGCTGACCAAAAAATATGCACTATCCAGGTCGATCATCTCACAAGCTTTGTCTCGATTCCATAACTCTTGTACTCATTGTTAAAGAAAACGAAGGGATACATATTTGCCCAATTGCTTCAATAATAGTGGTCGACGCCATGGTTTCCATAGCCATTGGAAACAAACTGAAGGGGTTCAAACAACAGGCCAAGGAAAACACTCTGGATCATCCAACTGATCCTCTAGGAATGACGCTCAGTCGTGTGGCATAATGTCTCTACAAAGGATGGACGGGGCATATATTGAGTGTTAACTATTGGAGATTCAATCTGTTGGCACTTGCATTTACGTACACTCCGATGGAGTTGGTCAGTCTTTCGGGTGAGAGAATCCGTCATGTTTTAGTCTATATATTTTCTTTTTGCCAGGGCTTTAAATGTAATGGGGTGTTGGTTAATTGTAAGTTGAATGATTTTTTTAATTTATAATTCTATTTTTTATATTTGTTAATTATTTAAAAAAGTTCGTTTATATTTTAAATTTATTAATTTTATTTATAACTAGAAAAAAGGTGAATTGACAGATACTCCTAAGTCCACCTGAAACAAGAGGCCGAGTAATTCCGCTTCAATGAAACAAACATAMAATGCATACCGCGAGAAAAAATAGAATCATTAATTATTAAAATTTAAAAAGAAAAACCAATCAACTTGCAATTAATTTATATTCACGCTAAAATCAATATAAATCGTAAATGAAATTAATGCAAATTAAAATAAATAATAAATATGCAAAAATCTAAAACAAAAGAAGCAATTCAAGAATTCGCCAGTTAATTTAAATTTCAAAGGTTTAAACTAACAATCAGCATAAATGAGATTAATACAATAAAAATTTAAGGAAGAAATAAAAAGAAAACATTTAATTTTACATGGTTCTTAACTTCAAAAGTAAGTTTTAAGTCAAAATTGACAATCAKTATAATTTATGATTTATGATTTATGATTTAATACGTCTTAAAGATAAATAATTCTACAGTAATAAAATATGTCAGAATACGGGGAAAAAAAAAATTCCCCAAAATATGCATGTGCATCGTGACCGGCATCCATACAACCGTCGAAGAAAAAATTGTCTATAAGAATGGGTTCTCCTGAGATATTAATCATGATTTCAAAAAAACTTGAAAATCAACGAATGTAGTTTTGCCTGACCCTCAAGTGCTAAGATACCATCAATTGTGATATGATTTGATGGATATTTTTTATATATTTTTTGCATTCAATTATTTGGATTAAATATCTGAATATACAATATATAAAAAAATGTTGAATGTCATCCTTCCGTTTACAATCAGAGGTTCATGGCGGCCTTTTGATCCCTGCATCGAGATTCTCAAAGAAAATATATATTGTGGTTGACTGTCGTTATTATATCATTGTCGGCCATGTATTAAACAAAAGAAACAAAAAGGCATTAGGCAGGAAAAACAGCTCTCTCGCTCCTAGTAATCTACTATATAAAGAGCCAAAGGGTATGGAAGCATCATTCTCAATTGTCTTATTTCTTCGGTTCTTGCAGTTCTTGATCAGTAAACAACTTTCTGAAGTATGGCTCAATCGTTAACCGGTAAGCTGGTTTCTCAGATTGAGATAAAGTCCGATGGAGATGTTTTCCATGAAATCTTCAGAGAGAGGCCTCATCACATTTCCGGGATGAGCCCTGATAAGATACAAAACGTTGATCTTCACGATGGTGAATGGGGAAAACCTGGATCTGTCATCTTCTGGAATTATACCCATGGTAAGTAAAACACAATCATCACATTCTTCCTTGAAAAAGTTTCAGATCTTTCCAAGTTTCTCTTGCGCCTGTAAGTTCAAAGTCGCTGTACCGGTCTGTCATTGAACCGTTCAAACTTTCTGCTGCATGGTGCAGTTTAGAAAGCACAAGAATGCTAATGTTGTTATCTCTCTTCACTTTCACAGACTATATAGATTATATGATCTGCCTATTTGGAATAAGCATAATTACTGAAAGCAGCTTAAAGTAGCTGCTGCTGTACATGACTGCTAAAAATAGCGTTTTTGTGCCAAAATAAACCAGAATCCTTTTCTTGTTTCATATATGATCTCTCTCAGTTTCAAAATCCCATATGTTAATCGACATATACGTTATATTTGTTAAGATGGGAAAAAGAAAGTGGCCAAAGAGATCGTCGAAGCCGTAGATGAGGCAAACAAATTGGTGAAATTCAAGGTGGTAGAAGGAGATCTGATGGAGTCGTACAAGACCTTCTATTTAACTGTTCATGTTGAAACAAAAGGTGAAAACAACCTTGTTACCTGGACTTTGGAGTACGAGAAATTACACGAGAGCGTTCCAGACCCTCACTCTTTAATGGAGTTTTGTCTYCAGGTTACGAAAGATATTGAGACTCACCATATCAAGTGATAAGGCAATGAAGATAGTAAATGCTTGTGGGACTTGCAATGGTGTGCTAAAATCTATATTATGAACAAAGGCAAAGAGTTGTGTTAAGAAAGTTCAATGTACTCTCTGTTCCTATGGAGGACTGTATTTGTATTTGTTTTGTTTTCTTATTGTACTAAATAATCTATAAATCTAAACAGCACTTGTAATTTGAGATGGTCTGATGTAATAAATTTTATTAATTATATATTATTTTGCGAAGGTTACAATTAATTATTATATCTGATGGTGGTTACATGTCGGAAGCCAATATATTTTGTTGTCATTGTGAATAAGTTCAGTTAATTAATTAT
>MEJB01000043.1:1323341-1386594 GCA_001752375.1 Rhazya stricta
GATTTTAATTGAGTTCCAAGTAGCTGGTTATGGTGGGATGAAATAGCTTTAATAAAGAGAAATTTCTTGTTTCCTTAGTCGAGCTTCTATCTGCAGTTCATATAGTTTCACGATTATCATTTCTGCTATTCATAAACACCTCACTATTAAAATATCCATAAACACTTTATCAATCCTACGCAACAAACATAACGAGTATACATCAAGTAAATGAGCTATAATTAATTCCCACGATGTTGTGCGAGCCTCACTTATGATTAACATGAGCCCTGTAAAAAAAACACACAAATATAAAAAATAGAAAAAGATGTATAATAATCCAACAGCTCACGTTCACAGACAGGCAATGTCCGTGTTTCATTTTTCTTCTCCCTATTATCTACCTAATCGGCCCGCCAGGTCCCCTTCGTCTCCAGATCGTTTTCTTTGAACCGCTGTGGCTCATTTAGGGCACACTCTTTCTACCAGCGGGGGCTCCGCCGCCGCTCCCCCGTGAGCTTCCCCGCTTTGCCCTTGCCACTTCTGTTCTCTCGCCTTCCCCTTCCCCTTGCCTCGTCCCCTCCTATTATCGCCACACCACACTCGTTATCGTGTATGCTTCTGCTTAGGAATGTTTGTCCTGCCCAGCCTCACATTTTGCTTTCTCTGCCTTCCATTTTGTTCTGGGCACACAATTCTGGAGGGGTCTGGGGGCGTTGGGCGCATCGGGGCGGTTCACGGGGGTCGTGCGGTGGCAGCTCGGCAACACATCTTTCGTGCCCCATATTGGGGTTGCCGAAGGGGGGGTCTCCCCGCATCGAAGCCTCGCGACCGGCTGGTTATGCTTACTTTTGTTACGGAGGGGTCACCCCATGGCCGAGCCCCTCTCGGGGGATTCACACAATTTCCGCCTCAGCCCAACTCTCACACCCTCTCGCTGTCCTCGTCCCTTCCCGTCCATCCCTCTTCCCCTGGTCTTTCACCTTTGCTCGCAATGCCATCGAAATCTGCATGCATAGGTCGACTGAAATAGTTGAAAAGCTCGGTCAGATTCGCACTTACTCGCTGCCTACTGAGATCTGTTCGTTGCTATTGATCAGAATTCACAGGTCGCCACCTTTGCTCGCCATCTGCACCAGTGCACGSGTCACTGCTGCTCCTCGTTTGCTCGTCGAGCTGGCCAGAGCTGAAAGCAGTTGTCACGCGACCATTAGCCTGCTCCGATCTGCATGAGCCATCCAAATTCCGTCGAACAGTTGTCGGTTCTCTCCATTTCACATTTAGATTTGCAGTTCGTCGCCATCGAACAATCGTCCTGTCGGCCAGGAGTATATTGCCCGGAACAGTTTGCTCACGCAGCTCGTTCCTGACTAAGGACACTATTTGCTGCCCGTTCAAATGCCTGGGRCGTGCTAGATCCGCAAARAGTTACCCSTTGGTGAGAAGGAAACCGCCAGGCACCTTCCTGAGTTCGCCGTTAGCTGACTGGAAAGATTTAGCAGAATTGCCGATGCATTTTCTCGAACTTGGTTGACACCAATTATTACACCCTATGCACAATAGTCGAAATCTACAACTAAGAATTTTCAGATCTGAGGTGAATTTCCTATTTTCCTCATTTAGCTTAATTAAATGATTTTTCAATTTTCGTTTCAAATTAATATTCGTAAAAATGTGTAAAATATGATTTCTGAACTGGATAACCTTACGTCGTATTTGTGTTCTATGATTGAAAATTGTAGAAATAAATATGAAATATTCATAATTTAATGTGAAATTTAAGTTAGTAAGATTAATTAAAAGAGGTATATGCTTTTAAAAAAATATTTAAAAATATAATTTAATGTGAAATTTAGAGTTTGCACGGTAAAATTAGGTGAATTATGATTTTGATTATTATTATTATCTTAAGGAAAGATAAGAGCAATGAAAGTAATTTATACTTTTGGTAATGTTATTTTTTCCAACATGAAAATTGAAATCCGAAGTTAATGGAGTAAATGACACTCGTATGATAAATGTGAATGTATTAATGGTGAATAATTATGTTAAATGAATGTATTTAGTCAAATAAATTTAAGATGTATATTATTTTTGTAATAGACTTAGGATATTTCCTGGCACATTGACGTTGTGGGCGACCAAKGCACTCCRCTAGCGACTTAAAGGAAAATTTAATTTCATTAAGGACTTCAGATAAGTAAACTTTCCCATTTTYATTTGTTGTGGTGCATGTGTGCTTGTGRTTATAATTTAATTGCTCTTACGTGTTATGATTTATGGTATTTTCAAGTATGTGAATCTTACTACTTGATGACATGTTGGGAATTTTACTACTTGATCATGAGCATGTAGTTGTTGTAGCTTGCACAATTCACTAGCATGGGCATATTCATGCATCTAAGAAGGTAAATGTTTTAAAGAATGTTGGAAAAGCAAATGTTTGTGGAATGAAGTTTGGAAAAACTTGATTTTTATGTTGACTGATTTTCAAACATTAAAGATTTGAAAGGGGTGTAAAGCCTAGACCATGAAAGGTGGAAGTAGGAAATGGGGCATGGGGGACCGGCGCAACCGACCTAAGCCTCTTGTAGGGTGGGACTTCATGTATTATTCACCTCTTATGAGGTAATGTTCAGGAAAAGATTAAGTTATGTCAACCGCTTTACGGTTCTACCAATAGGATGTGATCAGGTTCCAAATAAAAATTGCCCACTCAGAGCTTAATAGTTAGGCGTTACATCAAGTGAGCTCACGATTTGAAATTGAAGTTTTTGGAAAAGTATTGTTGAAAAGGAAATGTTTGGGAATTTTTATCAAGAAAGCGAATTATTGAAAATTCATGACATATAGTGCATGATACATGCATTCATGCATGGAATTTGCTTACTGAGCTTTATAGCTCATCCYATTTCCTTCATTTTACATTTCAGGTGATGATTTGCAAGATGGTGCATGTAGATCGCTTGCATGTAGGCTTGATACCCGAGTGTTTTATTTTGAATAAATTTTGTTGAATAATGGAGATGGTTGAATAGAGCAACTTTTATGTATTTGTTTGTTTATTTTATTGATTTATTTATTCTTTCAAGTTTTCGCTGAATTTCAAATATATGTGTATTTAGTTGGTAATTGATGTTTTGGGATGGAAGTTATTTAAATATGAGTATTTGTTAGTAAATAATATTGTTGGGATTTGAAGTTTTTCATATGTGGAGTATTGAAAATGTTTGGTGTAGAATTTTTTGATTGTATAATGGGGGAAAATGTTGATACTACAAAGGAAACTTTGTCGAAATTTTTGTAAATCCCTTTTCTATTTTAAATTTCAAGATTTTTATTTTTCTAAACTTTTGCAATTCATATGAGTGAGTAAATAGTGATATTCCCGAGTTAGGATGGAGTTTCTTAATCTGACGGTATTATAAAAATGGTTTAGCGGAATATTTTATTGAACAATTGCAATTGATTGCTAGACCATTAGTAATGAGAACAAAACTCCCTATAAATGCTTGGAGATTTGCTATTTTACATGAATTAATACCGGTGCATATAACACCAACTGGTTATATCATAAAATCTTTCATCTTGAAATTCACTTTTGGTTATGATTTAGTGAACTAAAAGTTCAAAAGATTATTTATCTGTAGAAAATAACAAATTTAGGTGCCTAATGTTTTTATTGATCCAAAAAGAATTACTAAATAAATCACATTTATCAACAACAACTGTGCTCATCTGGATGGAAATTCCAGTAGGATAAAGTGTTGATATACTAGGTAATAATTATAAAACACTCCAGAAGTGTGGTAGTGATTCAAAGACATGCCAGAAGCATAGTAGTGATTCTAAGAAAAGTCATAAACAAGGCCCACCTCTTTATTCTGAAGCACGATAAAAGCATGACCAAGCACTTGGTGCTAAATATAAATATCTTCAAAAGCAAGGGGATTAYATAATCAAAATGACTATATCTAAAATTTAAATAAAGATAAGCAAGAGATATTGATAAAGAGATTCAAGTTACTCAAAGTATTTATCACACTMCGACACCGGGTCCACTAAACCTATATCGGGATGTGGCACGACCCTATTCTTTGAGGTTTCCCCCAAAAAATACCTASTCTTCCTTACATATCGAAGCTTTCTAATACATCCTTTATTTCATAGCCTTATACAATCATAATTAATAAGTACAAAAAACCTCCATAATATAAAGTTCTAATATACCATGAATAACATAGCGTTGATGCCTGAAAATAGCCGACTTAGATRAAAGAGGTAGGAAACAACAGCTAAACCAACAGAACTAGCTTGGATGAAAACCCCTGGTCGCGAATTGTCAAAATAGCTGAAAAATATCAGTGGCTGATGAAAGGTAGAAAAGAACCATATTATAGATTGGCTAATGTGCAAGGGGAAAGAGTCAGTCGAATTGGCAGAGATAGCGCAAAATTAGGCGATTGACTTCTCAGCATGATAAGTTTAGAACTGCTTGACTGAAAATCAAGGGGCACGATCAACCAAGAAGTCGATCAAAGCGGGACATAGGTCGAGGAAATATCGCAGAAAGAGGAAACAAGGCATAACGTCAGCCTTTTTTCTTGGAAACTAGCTGGCAAGAACGTTGCAAGATAGAGTATAAATAAGAAGAGATGAAACTGAGAAAAGAACAACAATCAACCCAACAATCCAGCAAATTATCTTCATTTTTACAAGTTTTATCTATGTTTTCATTACTTAACTAGCTTTATAATCAACTTTCTAGTTTTAATAGATTTTACATGTTTTGTGTAATGTTTATGAATTTGGAGTCTTATTTGCTTTTATTTATTTGTTTCCGTAGATGTTAATAATTTACAGCCCATAGTAGCATATGCTGTTAGCTAATTCAACTTGTTAGCCTTCTCTTGCATTACTTGTATTTCCTTTCCTGCTTTCCTTAGACTTAGCCTAAATATATTCACTTAATTTATTTAGGTTTGTTAGTATTTTGGTTAACACATACCCTAGCTTAGCTACTCTAGTATTTTGGTTAACATAAACTACGCTGCATCGGCTATCATCATTTTCCATTCAACATAATCACTAGGCTAACTTTAGTTATCTTAGCTTAATTTTTCTACTATTTGGTGTTTGCAGCTTATAATTGTCTGCCTGCTTAGTTTCTTTTCCCTAATTGGCTCGTGAAATTCAATTTGCTAATATCTTGGCCGTAGCAAACAAGTAATTATTTTCTTGGTTATCTTAGTTGATTTGCACACTTTGTGAGAGCTCACTAAAGCTAACATTAAGAACCTCACATACAAAAAAATGATAGCTATGGATCCGATGACCTAATCAAATGTCTAGCCAATTGGAACTCAAGCCTCATTGTGTTGAGAAGCTTGGTACGCTACAACTAGGATAGCTGATTCAGCTAGGCAATTTGTGCACACCAATACAATTGGCACGTCCATTGGAACTTCTTAAGTGTGCATGATACTTTGCTCTGGCTACAAAATTATGGCTGGAAATAAGAACAACCAAACTCGTGTCCAAGACACACCTATTAATGATATGTTGGAGTTCGGCTCGATAAGCGCTGTCCGGCAGAATCTGAAAAGATGGGGTCTTCCCTCGAAAACAAGTTCTAGCTATCGAGATCCATCAACATCAATTGACGAGTAGTCAGCTCCAACTACTTCGTCAGCCATCCGTTCACTATGGAGTAATGAACAAKTGAGTTAATGCAAAATCTAATACAACAGTTTGCTACTAYTTTTAGGCCTATGCTGCAGATTTAGATACGGGGTTTAGCACAACATAAAACTTCCACGTACCCTAACTCGATTTTAGCTGCCTTCCCTTCCCTCCTATGACTAATTACTTTGTGGAAAACTTAGAAGCATTGCAAACTTGGTATCCATCCATGCTRCAATTCCCCTAAGACCCTACTACAATGGCTAGGAGAAATGTCTCTCAAYAGTTGGGCTATACTTCATCAGGAGGACAACATCACATAGCATGGTCATCACAGCCATGGGGTAGCTGGCACCTTACAGCAATTAGGAAATCACTAATCCATTCTTACCACATGCTTCAAATTTTTCCCAAATCATCTACCGAGGGGCAAGATTATGCTGCTCGATTTCATACTAATCAAGCCTAGAGCTAAAATATGTGGTAGGCAATGCCGACCATGGGAACTCAACCACCCAAGGCACAAAAGCGGATATCTCCTCTTGGCAAAGGATACCAGGAGAGATATCTTCCTAATCAGACATTTCTGGTTCAAAGGCAACTCCCAGCSAATCTAGGAGTGCGGCCAGTATAGTTTCCTGCACCAGTCGATGCTAATGCAGTAGCCGATGTATTAAAAAGGCAGCTGGGGCTCAATATTGCTGGCATGTAGAATGGATAGACTATGCAGCTGCCATGCCACAAGAACACAAGATGCCTAAATTCTCCACTTTTTCAAGTGATGATGATAAGACAACAATGATGCATATTAGTCGATTCACGACTCACTGTGAAAAGCTCAGCAATAGTGACCTACACAAGCTACAACTTTTCTCCTTGTCACTGATTGGAGTAGCTTTCACATGGTACGCTAGCCTATTGCTTAATTCAGTCAATAGCTGGGCCGGTATTCCATAAGAAGTTCTATAGACCCATCCCTAAGATAACCATTGCGGATTTACTAGTCATAAAGCAAGAAGCCAATTAAAGGAATTAAAAGAGAGATTTCTTGGAGACATTTAGGAGAATGGAAGGCAAAAGTCTCATCTTATTGGTAGAAATTGAGTATGMTRGAATAGCAATGAGATGTATAAATCCACAATTAAAGGAGAAGCTTATCTTACAAGAATTTTCAGATCTATCCAAGCTACTTCCCAATGCAACCTAGGCAGGAAAATTCATGAAAGACGAGGAAAAATCTCKAGCAGCCAAGTTTAGCAGAGGGCAAACCATGACTTCAGTTATCAATGATGTAGCCAATATAAAAGAAGATAACCAGCCAAAATTATAGAAGCTGAGTTGTTGAAAGGATCACCATACACCTGCTCCATGTTGAAACCAGTGAGAGGAAAARAAGAAGCTAAGCCAGTAGATCAGCYAAATTACTCTTTTGATATATCAAAGGTTATCAGATTTTTGTTTAGTTGCTGAAGGACAAGYAGACGAAACTTTCGKTTGGCAATAAAATACCTTCATTTGAGAATTTGAAAGGTAAAAGGAATTGTAACTGGCATAACCTTTTCAGTCATCGTACTAATCATTGTGTGGTTTTTTGGAATGCTATTCAAAGGGCCATCTAGGATGTTGTTTCTATTTTTTAGACAAGAAGTCTSAAGAATAACTAGTCAATACATATCCCTTCCTAGCTGCCAATTCCAGTGTAATGATAGCCTCTAATGCGGCCAAGAGACTGCAGTGGCGGAAGAAAACATCTCAGATCCCAAAATAGTAGAAGAGAACCTGCTTGCCGAAATTTTGGAAATACCAACAGCAGCCCAAAACCACATCTTCTTTTGTTTAGYTGGACGGTAAACCATCTCATTTGAGGGATTAACTTAGGGCAATCTTGGAATTAYAGCTAAGTTCCACTTAAAGGARGAAAGCATGACCTTAAAAATCTCAATTGTCAACAAGAACACCATCGCAATTCCCTCCCCATGGCTGACCGAGATGTAAGAAAGAAGGGTGCAGAGGAAGAAAGCTCAGCAAAGAGCTTTGTTGGAATAACATTTAAAGTTGATTGAAAAGAAAGCTAGTCAGGGCATTAATGTCAGCAATTTGTCAGCTGAGTTCCGAAACACCAATCTACAAAGCTCATTAATGGGCAATGTTTTTTCAACTGAGGAGGCCATTGTCGAGTTGGTTACACCTGCAGTTGAAATCCTACCAGCTAAGCTGTAGATGTCTTTCCCAAAGCCAACCAAAAGATGGTGAATCACCTCAAACCTTTGTATATAAAGGCTCAATTAGACGGCTATCCAGTTAGCCGAGTTTTCATGGATAGGGAAGCTGTCCTTAACGTCATTCCCGTCACCACCCTAGAATGGCTAGGTAAGACTTGGCAGATCTTATAAGTACTAATATTTAGATGACTAACTTTATAGGAGAATCTATTCAAGAGGAAAGAGTTCTAATCATGAGCATCAYAGTTGGGAAAAAAACTAGCACAATTGCCTTCTTTGTGATAGTGGCCAAGCCGAMYTACACTCTGTTGTTGGGGCGAGATTAGATCCACGCCAACYAGTATATATCCTCCACCTTGTACCAGTAGCTTATACTATGGGATGGTGATCGAATGGAAATTGTCTCAGGCGATCTTAGCCCTTTTTGGCTAATATCCAAATGAGTGAAGCTATTTTCTAGTTCCCAGAGTTCGAACCACTGCGATTTGCCAATTTATATTTATGTCATGAGCTTAGCAAAGGATAAAAGAAGCAGCCTGGCAAAACCCAGATGGAAAAGACATCTATAGTAAGAATGTTAGACACTCGGAGCTTGGATAAGCCAAAGGCTTATTCGGCTGTCTGCAAAATTCAGACAGAGATGGCCGATTTGGTGAGACCAGAAGACACATTAGAGGCTCTCGAGACTGAATGGAACCTCAAGTAGGTACCTGGATTTATACCTTAGGATCCCCTCATAGACATCAACTTGGGAGATCATGGGGAAACCAAACTCACTCGACTCAGTATCTGGTTGGATGAAGAGCAACGGAAGTAATTGGTCAAGTTGATCAAACAATATAGACATTATTTTGCATGGGATTACCATGATATGTCAAGCTTGGACCGAAGAGTGGATCAGCATTGTTTACCAATCAACAAGGGATATAAACATCATAAACAACTRGCTAGGAAGTTCAAATCCAACTCTTCCGAAAGTCAAGGAGGAGGTTAAATGACTTTTACAATTTGGCTTCATCCAAACAACCAAATATGCTGAGTAGGTATGAAACATCATTCCTATCATCAAGAAGAATGACTAAGTTCGGTTATGTATTGACTTTAGAAACCTGAATTTAGCTACGCCTAAAACGAGTATGCTATGCCTATAGAAGATATGCTGGCTAACTCAACTGCAGGAAACAAATTTTTCAGCTTTATAGATCAACATTCTAACTATAACCAAATACTCATAGCTAAGGACGGTGGCACAAAACAACTTTCAAGTGTCCAGGAGCAATTGCTTTGTTTGAGTGGGTAGTCATGCCATTTAGGCTAAAATATGCAGAAGCAACATTCTAGAGGGCCATGAACATGATTTTCCATGACCTAATCAGCTAATGCATGGAGGTATATATTGATGATTTAGTCATCAAGTCAGCTACCATTGCCTAACATATAGCCGATCTAGAGAAATCTTTCTTAAGAATGTGTCATCATAATATGAAAATAAATCCTACAAAATGTGCTTTTAAGGCATTAGCTAGGTATTTCCTGGGCTTTTTATTGCATCAATAAGGAATTCATGTCGATGCCAATAAGGCTAAAGCAATACTGGAAGCCAGGCCCCSAAGGAATAAGAAGGAATTGCAAAGTCTAATAGTTAAGATAAACTTCTTAAGGCAATTCCTTGCAAACTCGGCCGGAAAACTCAAAAGTATTTTCATCATTTTTAAAATTATAGCTTGTTGAGACATTCACATGGGGGTAGAATATCAGGAAGCCTTTGAATAGATCAAGTAGAGCTTTACCAAGCTCCCAGTTTTAGCTGCTCCTCGGAGTAACAAGTCAATGAAACTCTATTTGCCTACTTATTGGCTCAGGATGATGACGAAGGGCTTGAGAGGGTTGTATACAACCTTGGCCGATGCCTCAATGATGTGGAATCCAGGTGTTCTCCCATTGAGAAATTATTCCTTTCACTTTTTCATGATTGCACCAAATTAGAATATTACCTGTTATCGGTAGTGGTTAATGTTATTCTCAAGGTGGATCTGGTACATTTTCTCTTGAATCAGGTCATCCTGCGAGGGAGATTGATGAAGTGGATAGTGAAAATAGTAGCTTTCTCACTAAAATATGTATCCCTGAGAGTTGTAAAAAGGCAAACAATAGTCGATTTCCTAGCTAAGCATTTGTGCCTTGAAATGGTTGATTCATAGGTAGAAATTTAGAGTTATATTAGGATTGAACCATTGAAATTAGCCTCTGATGGTTCCAAAACCAGCTAGGGGGCAGAGGCGAAATCACAGTCACCAGCTTGGCTATTCTCAAGGGAAGTTTCATGTTCAAGTTAGAAAAAGACGGATCCAATAATCAAACAGAATATAAAGCTTTAATCCTGGGCCTTGGGTTTTTGCTATCAATAAAAACTCAAGCCATTCAAATCATGAATGATTCTTAGCTGGTTATTTAGTAGTTCGCAGGCCAGTACAAGTCCACAAACGCAAACTTAATTAACGTATATCAGGAGACTTAAGCCCTGCTAAGGGAATTTGCAGATATAATATTAGTGCATTTTCTAAAAAAGGAAAATAGGTTAATGACTTGGCCCAATATGCATCAAGATACAAGGATATGTTTTCAGGGGATCTAGTGACTCATTTCCATATGCCGATATTGAACATTGACAGCGATGACTCTACTGACTGGAGGATAGTAATTATCAACTATTTGAAGGATCCATTGGTTAAGATTATAAATAACTAAGGCACAAAGCTTTAAATTATTTAGTGGTTAACACTGACTTGCTCAAAAGAAGCCATAGAGGCTTGCTTCTGAAGTGCTTGGGTAAGGAAGAAACAGGTCAATCCCTAACAGAGGTCCACAAGGGGTTGTGCACAGCACACCAGGTAGGGCTAAAGCTGAGCTGGTCATTACATCGACATGAAGTTTATTGGCTGACCATTACGGACACCTCTTCAACATCCTAGCCATAGAGCTTCACTTTATAGTGAAACCATGGCCATTCAGAGGGTGGGCAATGGATGTCATTGGCAAAAATCTACACACCATTCTCTAAGGGTCACTCATTTATCTTGGTAGCTATAGATTACTTCACCAAATGAGTTGAGGTTTAGCCATTGACAAAAGTGACTAAAGAAGCTGTTATCAACTTCATCAAGCACCAGATCATTTTTTACTTCGAGATCCCAAAGTCCATCACAGTCGATCAAGGGACCTCATCCACGGGAGACAATGTGACTGCTTTTGCCAAGCAATTTCAAATCAAGCTAATACATTCAATGTCCTATTATTCTCAGGCTAATGGACAAGCAGAGGCAACTAATAATGCGTTGATCAACATGGTGAAGAAGGCCATGGAAGACAAACCCAGAGATGGCAGTATTGCGGAGGTGCTTTGGGCCTACAGGAATTACCCTAGGATGGTTATGGGCTTTTCACCTATCGATTCACTTATGGGTAGGACATAGTCCTACCATTGATCTTTCTGTGCAATCAGCTACGATTGCATTTCAAAACAATAAGCCAATAGCCGACTAYTAGTCGGCACTTTTGATAGAGTTGGACCAGGTAGATGAGGACAGATGGACAGCTTTTGAAAACATTTTAAGGCATAAGCAGAAGGTTACTATAGGTACAATTGGMAAATCCTAGATAGAAATGTTCAGGAAGGTGAAATGGTTTGGAAAACTATTTTGCTGATTGCGCCTAACAACCTTGAGTGTTGTAAATAGTTGGCTAGCTGTGAGGGACCAAAATTTTTCCAGGATATGCCTATCAACTAATGCAGCCGAGTGGCAAGGAATTGGATCGACCAATCAAGAGCAGATACTTGAAACATTTTTTCCCTACTTTTTGGGAAGGAATTGAAAATTAACAAATAGAAAAACCATTAAATAAAGCTTAAATCAGCTAAGAATCAGCTGGTTGAACCCTTTTTTCAAATAACCTCGGGTACATGCTAGCCGAGTAGCAACATTTTTTGGTTTTAGAGAAAACAAAATATAAGAAACAACGGACAAAATACACCCAGCTCCAAGGAGAAGGGGGAAGAGCATGAAGAGGAATGATGTCAATCAGTATAGAGTAGACGACAATCRCCATGTTTGGATTTTCCACTTCGGGAGYAGGCATTGATGGAACTTCATTAATACTTCTCGTTACATCATAGCATGGCTTAGTTGGAAGGTCTTCGTGCGAAGGGGCTTTAATAGAAGTCTGGTTAGCCGTAGTAGGAGTGGGAGGAATACGAATTAGTGGATCAGAATTTTCAACCTCAGCACTTAGCTTTGTAGCCAAATTTMTACATCAAATTATGCATCTTAGAGCTGAGGTCCTGCCAGGTTGATTTCCGCTTCTCTAGACCAAAAGTACCTTTGTCTCTTTCACTTTCAAGCATCAGCCTATGCCCCTCTAGGTTTGGCAGCATAGCACGAACCTACTGCTCCTCTTTGAGAAGATGGATTATAAGGCCATCCTTCTTGTCRATTTGCCTTTAGTCCTRGGACAACTACTTTCTTTCTTCAGCTAGCTCAACYGATAAACATTTAATTTYGGCCTCCACAAAAACTATTTCAATTAGCATGAGCAGAGGCACTTTATTTCAACATATCCTGCTAGCCATTCTCAACATTGAAAGTGGTGCTCAGCTCCCCATCCTTGGCAGAAAGGGTAGATAACTCATTCAGTTTTGCCAAGGCATTAATTTGGAGCCTATGAGTGACCTCCATYGTATGGAAAAATCTKGTCAGCCGAGCACAGGCAATGAAACACTCGGCTTTCAACTTAGCCGAGAAAGATGGATCAGAGGACTAGGCAATCAGACCGAGATCCTTCCATAGCTCCTCATAGATGCTTTCATCCATGGGCATTTCCCCTTTGAATATTATCTCTAGGAGCCTATGAGTTTCCTCTGTAATATCAACATATTCCCCCTGTTCACAGTAGAAAATCAACACTCAACCACAATCAAAACCCATCTTATAAGAATAAATATCTCAAATCCTCAACAACTCCAAACCTCATTAAAATAGAAAATACTCATTTAAATTACAACCCAGAGATAATCTGAAAGAATAATCAATGGACGAATAAAAAAATAAGTGAACGAATACATAAATAAAGATTTCCCCATGAAATAACTCTCATTATTCAATAAGCATTTATTTCAAAGTAAGATACTGAAGTTTATCAAGCCTACACGCAAGCGATCTCTATGCACCATTTGGCTATTCATTACCTAAAATGCAAAATAAGGGGAAAGGGGTGAGCTACAAAGCTCAATAAGTAAATTCCTATGCATGAATGCATATGACATGCATTATCTGTTATAAGTTTCAAAATTCGTTTCATCTAAATTCTCTAAATTTTTTCATTTCTAATGTGAGCTCACTTGGGGTATTGCCTAGCCATTAAGCTCTGCAGTGGGCAACTATTCTTTGGAACCAAATAAATTTCTATCGGTAGAACCGCCGTGTGATTAAAAATTCATTAACATTTTCTTTTACTTTCACCTCATCAGTGGTACATTTTACTTTTATTTCTCACCCCACAAATAGGGTTAGGTCAGGTGCACCGCCCCCCCTTCGCACTCACACCTTTCACGGCCTAGGCTTACACCCCTTTTCCATTTCCTAACTTTCAGAATTTATTGCCGTTTACAATTTCCATTTCCAGACATTATCCTTTAACTCATTTCCATTATCAATACCATGAACATGCAAACTTTCCCTAAGGAAGATACATCATGATAATGAGATGCATGTTCATTTAATAACAAATGTATCGATGTTCTAACATGTAATAGATAGTATTCTCACAAATTTAATTCAACATGATCACATAGTAAACATACTAGAACAATTATCAGGCGTCACATTACAGTAGAAGTAGAAGTTCATATGAGAAAAAGAAGGGAGTTTACTTACCTGAAGTTTTTAAGGTTAGAATTCTACTTCAAATGTAAAGCGGAATCCCTTGGCCGTCCACAACATCAATGTGCCGAATGCCCTAGTTTAATTACAACAAGAATGCTCATAGCAAACCTTCCAATATTTTCTACTATAATCTAATAATTTAGCCTTAGATGCACATATTAAAGGCCTTTAGCTAGAATGAACATGTAAATTCGATTATTTATTCGGAATCATGAATGCCAAATTCTCCTATCAGGGTCTAACAGAATAGGGTTTTACCAAGTTCGAAAGTTCACTCTTTCAATTCACAACAACTTAAGTTACCTAAAGGGTCTAACTAAGAATTTCACATTTCTTATCCATATCCCCCTTTAATCCTTAAACAGTTTTTATTGAATTCAATGAAGGTTCAATTTCTCTGAAATCTGGTCTAGTTTCATAAGTTACTTCCCATTTATTCTTCTTTTATTGGTAAACAATTTATCACAGTATCAACAATACATCAAGGACYTACAACCATTGAACAGTATGTAACAGTCACCAATATAATACAGTACTACGTCCAACCAGTAACTAACAGGTGTCAAATTGCACGTTTTGCATTTATAAATTATCTGTCTAAATCTCCCTAAGGACCACTACTGATCTCACACAAGGACAGTATCAAATTCAAGAGATAACCACATAGAACATACACTCAGAAATAATCTGATTACGCTAAACAAAAACGATGGTTTACCTTGAATCAGTGTCAACAGAAGAGTGCACCGGTGAACTACTATGGTTTGGTCAGGCGGCAGCGAGCTTCGACAATCTGCTCTGGTCAGCGTAGACTGCAACCTTCAACCAATTGCACCTGCGGAGGAGCCTGACCGAGCGACGGTGAATCGATCTAATCAGGCACGGTCCAAGCAGCATTGAGACTGGTCGTGGCTAGGAGGGGTTTTAGCCGGGCTATGACGATGGTGAGTTGACGTTGATTGGCAGGCTCCGATTCTGTGGAAGTTGCAATGAGCAGTAAACCATGAGCACTTCTGGATGAACTGAGCAATCGCCCGCTGTGAAAAGGCGAGAGGACCTAGCAGAAGCAGCAGCTACACATGCAATCTAACCCAAATCTGTGCGGTCTAACGAGGCACACATGTGACATGCTCGACCATCGGCATGGGCAGTCCATGAGCAAATATCTCCAGCGGATTTGGACAAAACGAGCTCGGATCTGGGCAGACGGCGGATGGTTGGTGACTGTTTCTGGGTGGACAGATCTGATACGACTRCTGTGATCTCAAACACGGCCGAGTTAGAATGGGATGGAGATGGCTACCGAGCAGTGGCGTAGCATGGCGGAGTCGCGAGGCAAGGTTTCTCCGAGCAGTTGAAAACAACTCGTGTATGCGTGACAAGTAGAGGGCGGAGAAAGTGGCGACTGGCGGTGATCAGTGCAGCGTCAACTGGGGGAAGAGAAGGGCGGAGCTGGAGAAAGGGTTTTAGGAAAGAGGTGGTGGCAGCTAAGGAGTTTCTAGAAATGGGGGGAAAGTTAGCTTTAGGTCCTGAAACATTAATTTTCCATTTTTTTCTTCTTCTTTTTTTTTTTAAAAAAAATTGGCCCTAAACAATCTCCTTTTGGGCCTCCTTATCCCATAACCATCCAAACCCAATACAATTAAAGTCTAAGGCTTTCCTTTGGGTCAAAATCAAGCATTAAATTAGATTTAGGTTTTGAATAAGAAACGAATGGGCTCTATTGGGTCGAGTCTAAATTAATTAGCTAAAACTCTAATTCAATTAGCACGATAAATCCCATAATTAAATAAAAGCACTCTCATATTAATGCTAAATAAGAAAGCACAGAGGATAACTTACTTAAATTCTAATTAACACATCGGAACATTCGGGCCTCGAAGTCATTCCGCTGCCAAATAAACCAAAAACCAAAATTTCATGATATAATTAAATTATGAATTGCATATATATTTAAACGATCTTAAAAGTTCATGAAAAGGAAAATAAAGCTGCTGGATATTACAACTAATATCTTGGCCACTAGCCAAGAAGTAAACCTCCTTTTCCTAGTTATCTTAGTCTGATTTGCACACGTTTGTTGAAGGGATTTTGCTTAAGCTAACTCAAGAACCTTACATACAAAAAAGAGGTAGCTTACAGATCTTTGTGAGCTGGATCAAACGGCTAAGCCAACTGGAACTCATGCTTCGTTGTGGGTTGACAAGCTCCAATACGCCCCACAACTAGGAAAAGCCAATTCGGCTAGGCAAAGGACGCAACATATAGGGAATATAAATAATTCTAAAACTTATGTTTTTTAACTTTGGATCCCCAAGCTCCTGCAGCTCCCAAAACATCATTGTCCACAATCAAATTTCAATTTTTCTTGTTCTGAAGGGGAAACATTGGTGGGAGGTGGAGTAATACTTACTCAGTAAGTAGAGATAATCCCCCTTACTGGGAATTGAATGTGGGTTTTGATTTAATACCATAGTCCCATAAATATCTAAATCAATTCTTGAACACCTTATAACCCCTTTTTAAAATCATTTTTTGCTTTAAAAGAAATCAATTTTTTAAAGAAAGGGATAAAAGGGCTAAATAAAATTTTTAATAAATAAAAAACCATTCATGTCATTTATCCCGCACTCAAAAATGTTTTATGAAGAAGATTTAAAACCAAACCCTTCTTTTTGTTTTTTGAAAAAAATAACTAACTTGACTACCAATCCCAAAAGATCACATCAAACATTGTTAATCTTCAAAAATATTCCCAAAACTTTATAAAAAACTTTAATATTATTAATAACAACAAAATATCGTTTCTATAACACATATTCAATAAAGTTAAACAAACCATTTGGGACAAATTTGGGACAAAATCAAACTAAGGCAATTGGGTTAGATCTTGAATTTAGTCCTGGTTGTTTGTCTTGCTAGTGAGGCCAAAACAATAGGGTTATAGCTTTTTTCCAATGCTACGTCGATCAATCAAATAAGTTAAACATGTTCCTCACAAAGCCAAATCAAACAAAGTCCCAAAAAGAATGTCCAACTTCCCTAAATTCAACAATTCAAAGTTCAAATATTAAATGAAAAATATTTATCAAACACCTAAAAATATCCACATATTCAATCAATTATTTTTCAATAAAAGAATCGAAATATTTTAGACTAGAAATTCTGAGAAAAGGGGTCGTAATTGTCAATCATCAGTCATTGTTTTAGACAGAGCTCTACCTCATATACTCACTCTCTTGACCATCTAGTTCGTTTTCTAGTACTAATTACTTAGATCCTAAAAACATAGAATTATACCTAATTAACTCATTGTTCAACTATGAAGTATCTATAGATTGTGTACGGATAAACAGATAAGAGATAAGGGCTAGTTACCTACATCAATCGATTCAGGGTGGCAAGCGGCGGTCCCTTTTAGTTTCTAGGCTCAAGTTCTAACCCTAGGTTACCTCTAACTGATGTTTAGAGTAATTGAAGCGTAAGAATAAAACATCCTTTTTACATCTAACCATAATAGGTTCCTATTTTTTTTTGCACTTAGTCCAACTAAGAATTGAACATTACTAAAATGGCCTAATGGGCCCGAATATTACAATATTACGTAGTGCTTTCGATATCATACAAGATAATAAAGACCTTGAACAAAAATCAATTGAAAATGTYGGCATAGACATGATTGGCAAAATGGAGAGATGCAATTCAATCATAAGTAAACTGACTTTCGGAACATGGGGTTATTGGACATGTAGTCTGACATCACAATGTGTAAAACCAATAGGTTACAAATGAGTATTTACATATTGGAAGGCAGCAAGTGCCTTAGGTTGCATCGTATTCAGACATGTTGAACCTAGGGCTGCCATTGATGCTATCATCTCACCCTTCCAATTTCATATTACTGGACCAAACCTAGTTGTCGTTACAATCCATGAAATATCAACATTGAGCTTATAGACCAATTGTAGAGGAGACTCCTAGCTTATAGTAGTCAAGGTGTGTTTCAGGGGCTTTTCAAACTCAGTAGTATCAAGATACTCCTGGTATGAAGCATGAATGTAGGTGATGACCATTGTAGGCTTCATGTCCCTCCCATTGAATATTTGAGCATTCCTCCTTAACCAAATCATCCATAGGGCAAACCTTAATAAACTACAGCTGTTGTCATCCTCCTCGGCTAGGAAATTTGCAAGAAAATCCTTAAATCTTCCAGCATAACGACCTGTCCCACGTTGCAAAGTCGGGAAGCCTGCCCAATTTTCTTCGAGTACAGGCAATCGACAAATCATGTTGGACATTCTCTCTCTGGCACAAGTATCTGAGGAAGCTTGATGTTTAGCCTAGAATTCTTCTGGCAATACTCAAGG
Organism: Rhazya stricta; assembly: GCA_001752375.1. Taxonomy (NCBI): domain Eukaryota; kingdom Viridiplantae; phylum Streptophyta; class Magnoliopsida; order Gentianales; family Apocynaceae; genus Rhazya; species Rhazya stricta. Next base: position 1,341,531 of record MEJB01000043.1, read on the forward strand.
AATTTTAGGCTAAATATTAAACAAAAATTGAAACTGACATTACTAAAAGTTTACCCTAAAGGTTGGCTAGAATTTTAGAAGAAGGAATTTCTRGATTAGATTAAGCGGAGAACATGTTTGGGTTTATCAAATGGTATTATCTTACTCCAATTCTACGCATAATAAATATCCTACTTCTAYATATACTAAGTCCCTAAATAATCTACCCTCGAATTCATAAATATTTCAGTTACTCTCTTGTAGAAATTTTCAAGGCCTCACATCCTTCTCCTCTTAAGGAAATTTCATCCTTGAAATTTATACGTACCGGGAATAGGTCGGTCTATTTCTGTCACATGAAATCCTTTGATTCTCATGTTGCTTTTGTAATCCCATGATSTTCCTGTTGAACCTTAACAAGCCAAATCTTTTTATTTCATAATTTCTTAAGACTTGTTTCCAACATCTGTACTTGTCTTTCCTTATATGATGTATTGGGATGCAACTCGAATTTCTGCCTCATTTATCACATGTTCCTGTGATGGATTGTATTTCTTGAGTTGCGACAAATGGAATACCTCATGAATTCTAGTTAACTTAGTCAGCAATGCGAATCTCTATGAAACTGCTCTGATTTTCTCCAAAACCTCAAATGGTTCGATATATCTTGGACTTAACTTACCACCCCTCAGCTATTTGTCAATTCCTCAGTGGGGCCCTAGCTTCAATAAGACTTGACACCTTTGCTATATGAAACTACTTCGATTTTCTCCAAAACCTCAAATGGTTCGATATATCTTGGACTTAACTTACCACCCCTCAGGTATTTGTCAATTCCTCGGTRGGGCCTTAGCTTCAAAAAGACTTGACACTTTTTTTAAGCTCCAGATCTTGCTGTCGGTTGTTTGGGTAACTTTTCTGTCGACTCTGTGCAATTAGTAATCGATCTCAAACTATTATCACCTTTTGACATGTTTTCTCCGTGTCTAGTATCTGGTTGTCTTTCTAGATCCACTTTCTCCCATTTCTTCCCAGACAATTGGTGATTGACATCTTCTCCCATGGACTGCTTTGTAGGGAGCCATCGAGATYGATGATTGGTAGCTGGTGTTGTATGCGAATTCTGCCAATGCTAGATTTTCCCATGAACTCAAAATCCCTAACACATGCTCGCAGCATGTCCTCCAGGATTTGTATGGTCCTTTCTGATTGCCCATTCGTTTGAGAGTGTGTCATAGTACTGAAGCTTAGCATTGTTGCCCATCGCTTTCTGGAACTTTGGCTAAATCTTAAAGTAAATCTTGAATCTCAATTTGAGATGATGTTTATAGGTAYGCCATGAAGTGTCCCGATCTCTTGTACATACGACCCTGCTAATTTCTCCAGTGAGTACTTTATGTTCATTGGAATAAAGTGGGCTGATTTGGTTAGATGATAGACYACTACCCACACAACATTCTTAATTCCTCGAGTGTTAGGCAGACTTGTCACGAAATCCATGGTCACACATGCCCATTTCCACTATGGTATTAGTTTAGGTTGGAGTAATACTCTTAGGCTTTGGTGCTATACTTTTATCTTTTGGCTTATCAGGAATGTAGATACGTACCGCATGATGTATTTCTTCATATTGCTTCACCAAAAGTTTTGTTTGAGGTCGTGATACATCTTGTTATTCCYAGGGTGGATAGTATATGACTTTTATGTGCTTCATTGAGAATGTTTGCCTTCAATTCATCGTTATTGTTCAAACTTAAGATCCTCAGGGTTGGATAGTCATATGACTATTTATGTGCTTCATTGAGAAATGTTTGCGCCTTCAATTCATTGCGACTATATATAGAAGGGCAGGATCCGCATATCATGTTTTCTAAACGCATAGGAATACCCACTTTCACGATGCAAGTGATATTAATAGGTGCAGGTAATTTCATTTGAACTTACGCTATTGCTTCTCCAATTTTCAATCTGCCTGATCTCATCCTTCCTAACATCCTGAGACTCTCTCTTAATCTTTCTGTTTCCAGGTTGGAGGTGACCGAAATATTGTGCCATCAAGATAATTTCGCTTAGTCACCGCTTTGGCTTCAAATGGCCATGATTTGCTCCAAGTCCTTTTCTTGGGCCTGTAGTCGTAAGGCATTGCTAGCTTTGTTCGTTTACTGAGAGTTTGGCTACTCGACAACATCCCAGTAGCTTTTCTAGGTGAAGATCTCGGTACTCCCCCTTGTATAGGTACGTCGTCCTGGCCATTTCTTCCAGGCGAACATGATGGCAGCCTAACTCCCACACCTTTGCGAATGACAAATTGCAGCATTTGATTTTTCCAATAGAAAGTGAGACGAGTTGGCCTATTGAGATACTAAGACACAGGGGATGGATTCCCGTCCAATCAAAGAGCAAAGATTTGAACGCCCGTGACGCTCAAAGGTTAATGAGCGCCTTGCGAGCTACCAAAGCTGGCTCTACCGGGCCGCAATGAAGAGGAAGAACTGAAAACTAATGAGATAAGGCAAGGTTGAGTTGGCCCTCTCTTGCTTAAAATATGATAATCCTGCTTAGCATTGGAGCGAATTTTTCTATTGAATTGGGCATCGTTTTGGGCATCACTAAAGATTCGAACGAAGAAGTAAAGCAAAAAAAAAAATTATGTGATAGAGTTTGATTCCCGCAACTAATACCGACCTAGGAGTCCGGCACTTCTTTCCGGCACATTACAAGTGAGAAGGGGAAAATGTAAAGACTAGCCGATGTAAAGCGAGCGCAAGCGAGAGCTGGTACTATATCCCATGTGAATTATGTCGCGCTCCCCCTTATTTCTATAACTAATGAAGGAATTCTGGGGTAATTCTGACCGCACGAAGCTTCGAGTATTCGAAGAGTCGCATTAATCCACGAACATGGGCCTTTTTACATCAAAAGAAGCACCTATTCCATCCCCAGAAGCATCTATGTAGAGTGATAATTTCTTTCTTACTTCAAGTAGAGTTGGTACAAGTGCTGATGTCAATCTTTTCTTCAACTCAGATAACTCTCTTGGCACTTTTTTTTTTCTGACTTGAATGGCACGTTCTTCTGTGTCATCTTGGTCAATTGGTTTGTAATTTTAGAGAAGTCTTAGATAAAACCTCGGTAGTATCATGCTAAACCTAGAAAACTTCCGATTCCTATGGGAGTTTTAGGTCTCTTCCTATTGGCTATTGCTTCTACTTTGGATGGATTGACTGCAATTCCTTCTTGTGAGACTTCATGACCAAAGAAAGAAACTTCACTTAGCCAGAATTGATATTTGCTGAATTTCACATATAAGTGATGCTCTTTTAGCTTTCTGCAGTACCAATCCCAGGTGCTTCTCATGCTCTTCTAGAGTTCTTGAATAGATCAAAATGTCTTCAATGAAAATGACCATAAAGTTTTCTAGGAACAATTGAAATATCTTGTACATCAAGTCCATAATGGTTACTGGTGCTTTGTGAGTCCAAACGGCATCACTATAACTCGAAATGTCCATATCTAGTATTGAATGCCATTTTCACGATTTCTTCGTCCGGACTTGAACTTGGTAATAACCTTGTCTCAAATCTAGCTTTGAGAAATATCCAACACCTTGTAACTAATCAAACATTTCATCAATGAGGGGAAGAGGGTATTTATTTGCAATGGTCATGTTGTTTAACCCTCTGCAATATGTGCACATCCTGAAAGTGTTATCCTTTTTTTTTTTTTAATAACACTAGAGCTCCCCAAGGTGAAACACTTAGTTTGATAAATCCTTGCTCCAAAAGCTACTATAGTTATTCCTTCGGCTCCTTTAATTTTGCGCTAACATTTGATATGGGGTTATCGAGATGGGTTTTGCTCCGGGAATCAAGTATATCTGAAACTCTACATCTCTCCTATCAGGTAAGAAAGTTAATTTGAAAGGAACTATTGGCATAGCTTCAATCTTCTCCATGTTTTTGATTAGTTTATCAGGTAGTCCAAGTATCGTTGGCAACTATTCTTCAGTAATTTCCWAGCCTTARCCCTTGAAATCATTGAATTCCTAGATTTATCCCTTTCTCTTTGTAATYGTACTACACCCTCTAKTAAATCGAACTTAATTGTCTTTGTTCTAYAATCAAGGTGCGTATAATGTGTAGACAACCAATCTATACCTAGTATCACAACATAATCCTTAAAGGGTAGTAGTATAAAAGTCCCCAAAAGTAGAGTTTTGCCCATAAAAATTTCACACTCCAGGTACACTACGTCGGCAGTTATAGTTTCTTCTATTGGAATACTCACTAAGTAATGACTCATCGATATGGTAGGCATGTTAGGTAAGTATGCTATAAAGTGTGGTGCTATGAAGGAATGGGTGGATCCAGGATCTAATAAAATTYGAGTTTCAGGAGAAAAGATTAGTAGAGTAATTTCCACCATATTGATGAATCTTCACTCACATCTCCCTTCTCTTTTGTGAACACCTGAGCCTTAATTGGAGGTTTTCCAGGTTGGTTTGCTGGCGGCGCTCAAGGGTTGATTTGTCATGGATATGCTTGTGCAAAGTATTGTGGAACTTCCGCGCATGATATATTGGTTATTTTCCCTTCTACATTAGGCTTCTCGATGTCCCCAACATCCATAGTATTCACATGTGATATTAGGATGTGAAGTGATTGACGACTATTCCTTCCTTTCTTGAAATTGTTCGGATGCCCTTTCCACTTTTTGTCATTAGAGCATTTCTGAAGCGAACCTTCTTGCCCCATACTTGATCTGCTTGCCTCTAATATCTTATCACTATTTTGAGTGGGAGTTGCAGCCTCTACAACAATACTATATGAACTTGGTGGAATGGGTGCCAAAGCTCGCCATAATTTAGCTTGCAAGCCTTCGATGAACTATTGAGTTTTGTGCTTCTCTATATCTATCTACRGTAGGAAATAYTTAGATAACCTTTGAAATTTAGTGGCGTATTGGCRCATTGGTGTATTGTCATGCTTTCCTATTAGAAGATCTGGAATTCATCCTCCTTATTTCTCTGATCTAGAGAGGTACAAGTTATTTCTTGAACTCCTCTGCAAACTTATCCCAGTATATTCGTTTGCCTTGTCTCTCTCAGATTTCTTAGGTCGTGGTGCACCATTCTCAAATAGATCCTCTCAATCTGAAGGCTGTGAATGCCACTCTTCTTGCATCCATGTGYTGCAAAGTACGGAATATATCCTCTATTTGTTCCAACCATTGTTCTGTCTTATCTTCTCATTCTGTTTCTTCGAAATATTYARAAACTTGGAATAATAAAAATCATTGCAATGCTTCATCCTCCTCACTTTGTTGAACCGGTACAGATGACCTTCCTTGTACCTCCATTTCCGTTAGGGTGGTCATCCCATCTAGTGCCCGTGCTACCATTGGTTCCTCAATCAGAATACGTGTGTTCTGTTAGGATTTTGCTTAGTCTCGGTCATACTTGTGGCTATCTACATGGTCTTCCTCTGCCCCTTGGTTTAGGGGTATTTTGTTAACTATTTGCTTGTGTTTTGGTTACAATATTTGTACACACTAAACTTCAACAATAAAACTACTGGACATATTAATCACAGATTCGTGAACTGGCCAATATTCTAAGAGAAAATCCTTAGTTTGCATCAAAACCAATAGGAATTCTCCAACAATTCCCAGCTATTCCCATCATAAAATAATTATGTAACCTAKTTTTCTAATCAAGTAATAAGCATCAACATTCCTAACTACCCAGCTCAAGTCTATAAACCTAGGCTTTAAGCTTTTATACCACCTGTGGGGCCCCTGYCRRACCCTAGGTATGACTGGGGCCGAATGAGTTACCACCTACCTCTCAGCARTTAGTACTGTCATTACAAAAGATACAATTCCTCATAAAACATCTAAAGTAAAATCTAACAAGGATTGTAGATACCATTACAACTTMGGATAAAATATATCTCGAAATCTAGACTAAGATCGTTGTGCTACTCTAGCACTTTCCAGTGGCAGACTCATATGCCTAGCTATCGTCCKCAAATCTCGAAGTCTCATGTTCTGTATCTGTCACTACCAAAAAAAACAAAAAAAAAGAAACAAAGGAAAGATTATGAGCGCTAGCTCAGTGACTTGCGCACATGTGCAGTGTGACTTAGAAAACACATGTYTAGGGATATAATGAAAACCAATTGTTTCTCTATTTTCAAAACTAAAGAAGTGATAAAAATATTTTGAGAGTAAATTACACAATAAAGAAATAGTTACCACAAAGTAAAAGTCTGGGGCGTCTAGTAATACCAGCCTTATCACTTTGTAATTAYGCATACAATTTACTACCATATTACCTCATACAATCAATGGWACTCACTAGGTAGGACAYAAATAGAATCAGTTTCCCTCGAGTTAAAMCTCATAACCAAAGATAATGAGTGTCCATAATCGAGTAYGGGCACCRAATGACATGACCATYTGCCCAAAGCATTCCTGGTCTGCCACCGGCCTTTCAGTTGYGAGCCAATATTTAGGCTTACTCTGATATTTGTTGCCGGACTTGCTCAAGAGGTACTCAGACTAGGGACCAGCCAAGCATAATACTTTGGCCACCGGACTAGTTATTCAGAGCTTGTTAATTGAGCACTCAATACTATCCCTCAATTCAATCAAGTAATCAAAAAGTGATCTCAAAACATTCTAGTATAATTTTTGTCAATTCAATCAGTCGAGATCACAAGTGTGTCAAAATTTTCCTTGAACATTTTTCTCAAATAGACTTTTGAAAAGAGACTTTGTTGTAATTTTCTAGGAAATTGAAATTTTGTAAAATGATATACTTTGGCAGAAAAGTTTTTGAGAAAAAAGAATTCATCAGTTGCAGTGGAAAACAGGCTAGAGGGTTCAAAATTCATTTGCGAAATAAGTCAGTTGATATGAAGAGTCATTTTTAAGTGTACGGGAATGGAAAATATAACTAGAGTACGCTTAATGAAACAAGCATGTTTTGAGAGTTTTAAAAAAAATAAGAAGGAGCTGACTTGATTAATTAGGAAAAGTTCTACTGTTAGCGCTACCTAAAATAATCCGTAAAAAATTCTACTTAGTAATAAGTCATTTCAATCTCATAAAACCTTTCCCAAATAAACCCTTTAAACATTAACTAGGCCTTTATAACAAATAACTTTGCTTTAGAAATTTAGTAGGATTTACAAGTGTGAGTTTGCTTGCAATAGAACATTCTAGGATTTCATGTGTACGAACATATCTTAGCTAATTTAATAATAATAACTTACGAAATGGTSCTAGAATATAATTCTATCTAATTGTATACGACAGAACATAGGAAATGCATTGGTCAAAGAATTTTAAGCTAAAGATGATGAGTTTAAAACCAGTTTTACAGAAATGGACAGCCTGGAGTATTTAGAGTATTACTCTCTCAATAGTTTTTGTTTCTTAATGGATTTGATGCCAAAATGTTCCTAGGACAATAATGTTTACAATAATGTAAATATATAAGCCTAAAGAGGTCTGCATAAATACCAATTTTAAATGGAATAAGGGTTTCATGTGTAATCAGCTAGAACTGACCCTACTCCAAAGATTAACTCATATCTTGAGTTTTACAAGCTCATATTAGGTACAATTTGGAGCAAATTCTTCCTAAGATCCATGGGTTATGGGCCATATATCACAATCAAAGTTCCACTGAGTAATAAGGTTTATTTGTCAAATTGGATGCAGACACATTTGCCGGTTCGGCCAGAATAATAGTGTAAACCGTAACAGCCATATCATAAGTCTTATGAAGTTCTAAATGAAGCACATTATGTCATTATGCTTCACGTATAGTAATCCTTAAATTATGTGACATGAAAAGTTCATTTCCCGATCTAAATAAATAGAACACAAATAGAACTGTATATTATTCAAATCAAGTATTTTACTAGGTTCTTCCTATATCATCCTTAAATGTACTTTCCTGACTCCTTTCAGCTTCTATAATTGGATTTAATGCACACACACAGCATTTATATAACTCCAGTCCCTCATCATATCTTACCAAAGATTACTAACCTGCGATTTGCAACAAGGAAATGGATTGAAGCCTAGCAAGTTAAGAACGTACAAGAGAGTGGATTGGAGCTGACTGCTGCTACTCACTCTTCCTTACTTCATGCTTGCACTCTCTTGGTCTTTTGCTGGGATTTCAGTTGCATCTTATAAAATCTGGATTTTTGTAGAGTGGATGAACAAGTGTGCTTCAGTTGTTTAGGAGTGCAGAAATTAAACTAAATGTAAATGCAAGAAGAGGAGAAGATTTCCGATAAATAAAGTGSGAGTGCAAGTGGGTTTAGGGCATCTGTTTATAGGGGTTTTTGACAGAAAATCCCAAGCTATACTGGAGAGGAGAATTCGACAAAAAGAGAAGAAAGAAAGAAGAGAGTGCCGRTTGTTTTCTTTGCAAATGATGAGTTCAAATTCATTGTCTTTTCAAAGCATGAGTACTTGCCACATATCTAGGACAGTTGCTACAATCATAGCTAATCTTTCACCCAAAATCAGACAACACAACCTGGACAGCTGCCAAATTCCTATTGTAAGTGTTCTCCCATTCGGACRACATACACAACTAGCTGTAATCCGTTGCTGAAAACTCACCACAAATGGACAGCACACATGCTAAATTGTTACCACATTCGAGTCATGTATTGGGAGATTTAAGGCTCGGAATTAAATCGAAAATTAGGGAAAATCAGTTAAGTTTTAGGAGAGGTGAGCTCAGGGGGGATGATAACAGGAAATCACGATAGAAAATGGAGTTTTAGGAAGGAATTTTAGGCTAAAAGTCAAACAAAAATTGAAGCTAATAAAGCTGTAAATCGGTTAGAGGATAGGATAAAATGAAATTTGAATAGAATTCTCTGAAATTTACTAGAAGTTTACACTAAACGTTATGCTAGAATTTTTAGAAGAAGGAATTTTGAGATTAGATTAAGCCGAGAACATGTTAGGATTTATTCTAACGGTATTATCTTACTCCAATTCTAAGCCTAGTAAATATCCTACTTCTAAGTATACTATGTCCTAAAGTAATCTACCCTCAAAATCATAAAATACTTCAGTTACTCTCTTTTAGAAATTTTCAGGGCCTCCGAGCTTCAAGCATCAACAACCAGCAAAGTTTCCTACTCCTAAAACAACCAAAGTCTTCTTCTTTTGAATTAACTTTCAGCTACTCACCCCCTCCTTTTTAGCACGTTCATAGCCTACCACTAGTTCATCCATCTTATTGCTGCAACTTACAGGTTAGTATGACATTAAGTTTGAGTTTAGAGTATGCTTAGAGTAGTTATAATATATAAGCAATGCCATATGTTTTGAAAACTAGAATAAGGAATCGATATTGGATAAACCTTCTAAGAGGATGATAATGGTGTCGTTATAATGTGAATATAGGATTGCATATATGCTCAATGATGCTTTTAGGATAAAGTGCTTCATTTAGAAGTTCTTAGAACTAAAGAAATGACCATTACATTTTGCACCATTATTCTGGTCGAACCTGCAATTATGTGTGCATTAAATTTGGTATAAAGACATGCTCAGTCAGTGAAATTTTCATTATAATACATATATGAAAAGACACGTATCTTAGGGCCAATTTAGTGCAAATATCTCTCACGTCTAAAACTCAAGATATGAGTTGATCTTTATAGTATGGTTAATCTAGCCGATTGAGCATGACAATTTACTGGCTCAGCCAGAATAATAGTGTAAACCCTAATAGTCATATCTTAAGTTTTATAAAGTTCTAAATGAAACAATTTATGTCATTATGCTTCAGGTTACTGTCCTTAAATTATGCAACATGAAAAGTTCATTGTCCAATCTAAATAAATAGAAAACAAACAGAATCGTATATTACTCAAATTATGTACTTTACTAGGTTCTTTCTATATCATATTTCGTATTTCCCTTATTCCTTTTCAGCTTCTGTAATTGGATTTAAATGCACAAACACAGTGTTTATATAACTTCAGTTTCTCATCATATCTTACCAAAGATTACTAACCTATAATTTGCAGTAAGGAAGTGGATTGAAGCCTAGCAAATTATGAACATACAAGAGAGTGGATTGGAGCCGACTACTGCTATTTGCTCTTCCTTACTTCCTGCTTGCCCTCTTTTGGTTTTCTTTGCTGGGATTTCAGTAGTGTCTTGATGGGGCAAAGGATGAAGAAGATATATAAAATCTGGATCTTTGTAGAGTGGTTGAACAAGTGTGCTTCGGCTGTTTAGGACTGGAGAAATTAAACTAAATGTAAATGCAAGAAGAGGAGAAGATCTCTATTAAATAAAGTGGGAATGGAAGTGGGTTTAGTGAGGCATTTTATAGGGCCTTTTGATGGAGAAACCCAAGCTATATTTTAGAGGAGAATCTGGCCAGAAAGAGAAGAAAGAAATAAGAGAGTGCCAGTTGTTTTCTTTGAAAATGATGAGTTCAAATTCCATTTGTCTTCTCAAAGCATGAGTACTTGCTACATACGTGGGGCAGCTGCTACAATGTCAACTAATCTTTCACCCAAAAATAGACAACACAACCTGGACAATTGCAAAATTCCTTTCCTAAGTCTTCTACCATTCGGACAACACACACAACTAGGTGTAATCCTTTGCTGAAAGCTCACCACAAACGGACAGCAMACATGCCAAATCTTACCACATTCTAGTCGTGTATTGGGAGAATTAAAGCTGGAAATTAAATTGAAAATTAGGAAAAATCGGCTGAGTTTTAGGAGAGGTGTGCTCGGCTGGATTATAAGAGGAAATCATGATGGAAAATRKAGTTTTAGGAAGGAATTTTAGGCTAACAATTAAACAAAAATTGAAGCTAATCAAGCAATAAATCGTTTTGAGGGAGAAAAATGAAATTTGAATAGAATTCTCTAAAAGTTTATACTAAAGGTTGGCTAGAATTTTTCGAACAAGGAACTTCGAGATTCGATTAAGCCGAGAACATGTTAGGGTTTATTCTAACGGTTTTATCTTACTCCAATTCTAAGCCTAATAAATATCTTACTTCTAGGTATACTAAGTCCTAAAATAATCTATCCTGGAATTCGTGAAATACTTCAGTTACTCACTTGTAGAAATTTTCGGGGCCTCCGAGCTGCAAGCAAGAACAACCAGCAAACTTGCCTACTCTTAAAACAGCTGAAGTCTTCTTATTTTGAGTCAACTTTCAGCTACTCATCCCCTCCTTTTTGCATGTTCATAGCCTGCCACTAGTTCATCCATCTCCTTGATGTGACTTACAGGTTAGTATGACGTTAAGCTTGAGCTTAGAGTATGCTTAGAGTAGTTATAATATACAAGCAATGCTATATGTGTGTGAAAACTAGGACAAGGAAAGGGTATTGCATAAACCTTCTAAGAGCATATAATGGTGTTGTTACAATGTGAATATAGAATTACATAAGTGCTCCAAAATTTTTGTAAGATAAAGTGCTTGATTTTGAAGTTGTTAGAACTAAAGAAATGACCATTACAGTTTGCACCATTATTCTGGTCAAACTTGCAATTATGTCTACATTCAATTTGATATAAAAACCTGATCACTAAGTGAAATTTTGATTGTAATATATGGATAAAAAGCCACAAATCTTAGGAYCAATTTGGTGCAAACTTCTCTTAATTTGAATTTATAAAACTCAAGATATGAGTTAATCTTCAAAATATGGTCAATCTGGCCGATCGAACATGAGTTGTGCATTTCCCTTTAGATGTGGTATTTATTTCAAACCACTTTAGGCTTGGATATTTATATGGTTATAAAAATTAGTGTGTTGTATACATTTGTAAAATTATGTATTGAATGAGACGTTCTTATTCTATTTATGAATTTTAGTTGCTTTGAATGTTCAACTGTATTGACTGCTAAGTGGCAGGCAACGCCTGTACGGCTCCAGTGGAACCTAAGGGAGTGCCTTCCATCAAAATGCTCCCTTCTCATGTGATAGGAAAAAAAAAAAATACATTTATAATAAATAGCTAGGACCTAATTCACGGCGAGAAGATCCACCCAATGCTCAAATGGTACTAGACCATCGCTAAACTACCCTACTACAATCAACAACCGATCGAATCTACCTTATCCCAAAGCATATGTGTATATATATTGTTCATTCACAAGGTCCCCAAATACATCCTAACGAAYGATATTCCACATAGCCTTACTSTCGTAAAAAAGTGGTTGGTTGCCCTATAATTGCATTTTCCATTCACATCGACATCAACTAATCGACCGATGTACAGAAAAATAATAAGTATAAACTCACCATAGTATTGATACTAGTGCTTAGGAGTGGGAGTGGACGATGTCTTACCAAATGATTTACACTAACCTCGACTGCGACCAACTGAGAATTATCTACCGCTACTCGAAGTTCTAGCACCCTTCCCTCGATTTTGTACATCTGATTTGCTTATTCCCATATGAAATTATTACAGTTCCTCGAAAAAAACTTTGTTGACCCCAAGGTTGCTCAACTAGGGACTCTTGGTTATCACAGTTCTCAGGACACATAACGCATCTCGTCATCTCAAGTCCTAATTGGATGGGGCATCACCGCAGCTTCTTCATCCAACTGGTCATCTCCTCTAAATCGTTTGTACCAAAAATGTCGGCTCAATTGCTACGACCTCATGTYGAACCTCAAGATCCAATTACTTCAAAAAATATGAATCTGTATCTATTGGATAGAACATCCTGACTCTGATGTGTCATATATCTCATGGGCGTAAGATGTCCATCTGTCTTTCTCAGAGTACAACCACACCGATCAGTATTTACCCGCATCTCTAACATCCTGCCTGACTCAGCATCTGACAGCTTCACGACATATATGCGATTTGGCTAGATAGCCTAGTGAACAACCTAAGAAAAATTAACAAATAGTTAACATGCTAGTATATAACAAGTAACAATATTTAATAACAACTAGAGACTGAGAATAAACAATAAACAATAAACAATTAAATTAAGAATTTTCAAACCATTGCTATTTTGCCACATGGAGATCTATAAGTCGCTACTACCCTTCCTCGATGGTAATCACCTGTTAAATTGAAAATCAAGTCAACATGTTAACACGATCAAAAATACATARGGACTAACATACTCCAGGCAATGAACAAGTTRAGACACATGACGAAAATCAATTGTTGATCAACTAAACTATGAATCTTCTTCAAAACTGTGTCAAAATTGCCAATTGAAGATTGWAACAAATATTATAAARCTGAGGGGGCACTCGCAAAACAGTTTGTAGTGATCCCAAATGAAAAATAGTGTCAGTCCAAGTACGGCGAAATATATCAGCATATGGAGCGAGCCGCGTCTGTATCACGAAGTGTAACAAAGTTGGAAACCAATATCTCCTGCCTGTGCTGGAGATGCTGAATGTACGCGTTAACAATGGGGAATTCACAACTTTCTTCCAGGAGCCTGCAAGAATGAAGTCCAAATCACCTTGTTCTTGGCAGCATGTGTCGCACTATGTAAAACCCTAATCTTTTCCAGCTATTATTCGTTAACTTGAAATCTTGAAAATCGTGACTATGTGAGAAGCTAGACATTGACAAGATAAAAAGTTTYGAAATTATAATATTTCTCAAATATTTATATACTTATATATTTACTAATTATTTTAAATAATTGAATCATAGTTTGATTGTTGATTAAATGAAAATTCGAACAATAATGTTTTGAATGGAAAAGAAATCGATGACTAGAATTATTTAAATAATAATAAAAAATTATGAAGAAAATAATTAATTGATAATGATGAGAAATGCTTTCTTAAACTTGTTCTTCACTATATCTTTCTTTATCATAAATGTTTTCATTTATTCTTTTTGCATCTTGACCACCGTCATTTTTTTAATCGAATCTSTMTATTTCTTCTTATCCTTTCTTACCAGCACCACTATCTCACTATTCATTCCATTAGTTCCTTCTACTTACCAATCACTGGACCATCCTCTAAGAATTAAAATAGCGATTATATGTTAGATGTTATTACTCCATAATTTTTTGGGGCCATAATTTGGAGTTGCTYAGCCATGGTTCAACTTTAGATCATTTAAATTCATTCGTATCTTTATGCGCATTGAAATTGATTAAATTTCACAGGCTTGTCGATTTAATGAGCCAAGTTTGAGCAAGAGGGTCCGGGAATTGGCAATAGTATTAGSACACGATTTATCATTTAGATCAGTGGCTTTCCTTGTGATTTGTTGGTCTGTTAAGCACCGATTTTCATGGTAATCAAGAAAACAATAGTTATTTAAAGAGAAAGGAGTGTTAAGGCAAGCCTTGGTAGGTTCTTGAGCCTAAAATATTTCAAAAAAATAAATAGATAACTCCATCCTTTGTAAAATGAAATAGAAATCCTGACACACACGTTCTATTATTCGAACAATTTCTTTAGAAATTCTACACTTGGGTTCAGTAGATCTTGGGGTCCCGGGTAACAATTAGGGATATTTTATATTCCTATAATTATCATAGCCTCATTACTAGGCATAGACTAAGACAATCTCTTATAATATCATTATAGGACATGATAATTGAGGAAATTAAAGGTTCAGGGTACGAATCAAGAATGCTCAAGCRAGTTCCTCTAGTTTACAAACTTATCAAAATACATGGCTTGTAAATTGTACTCCAAAAAGATGTTTTCAAGACCTTGCAAATGTTTTCAATAATTATATTCTTCAACTCTTGTGGAGAACTGTTATACATGTTGTTTGTAAAGGCTTTTACGCATCATTGATTTTTTATCAGCACGACTTATCAATTTCATGACTTATTACTCGATTGGCATGACCACTTGAATTTAGATATCGAATGATTATTTAACAATTGACATGGATTTAATCATGAATTTCATGAGTTTTATTGATTTACTTGTGCATCAAGCTTGTTATTGAAMCGGACTTGAAATGCGGATATATTGTAGYGATTGAGTACTCAGTCGGTGACTCCAAATACTAACCCAGTGAACAAAGTACTATGCTTGGCTAGTTCCCACCGCRGGGATCTCTTCAGCCGCTTGTACGACAGTGCTTCGGGAGTTGCCAAATGGCCAAAAATCTTTGGGTCATACCTATGGTGAACCAAATTCGTTCTAATGGACGGTTGTGCATTATTGTACCCACAATAAATATTGGACGCTCATACCTTGAGTTAAGAGGTTTAATCCGGGAGTGATCAATTCTTATAGCCATGACTAGCCGGCTTATTTGTTATTGTTCATGGAGTTTGATTGTAAATCGCATGCGTACATGGAGAGATAAGGCTGGAATATCGTGACACTGTAGAGTAAATCTCTTACGATTAATGTTCAATTCTCTTAGACTCTATACTTGGCGTGAAATGTTTTCTTAAACTTTGCATGTTTGTTTTATTCCAACATTAAGTTTGTTTGAACTATTTCTTCAGAGATATTAGTTTCAGCAATAGTTTGATCTTTTCTTATCTAAAGTGAAGCACCAAGCTTTCTGGATATTTACTATTAAAATTATAAACTATCACACACACATGAGACTTAGTGAGCCTAACTCACTTAATTTTCACATGTTTAAGTGACAGGTACTGAACCTTAGTGAAGTCGGGCGACTTCAATTTTAGAAGAGTTATATTGTATATATGTTTTATGAAGCTTGGAGATCTCTAATCATTTGTAATGGTTAGAATATCTCTACTGTCAGCTGGGAGTTGTACACTTACATGTTTTCTAGATTATACAGTGAAATTTAGCATTTGTATAATTAAAATTGTGTACATTGTAAGATTATGTAATTAACGAGATGTTCATATTATGATTATGGATTTAGTTACTTTGAATATTCAACTGTATTAACTACTAAGGGGCAGACGACATTCGTACAGTCCCAGTGRAACTTGAAGGAGGGTAGATCGTCACACTCTAGCCTCCACATTCTTCAATATATGTTGTCTACACAGTAAATTTGGAACCTTGGGAAATACCCAACCAAGAGCATTGATAAGGGCCAACCATCTATCAGTAACAATCTTCGGTAGCTGATTAGGCGGAAAACTCATTGATACACTAAAGAGCTCAAACATAACTGTCTTTCTTCTTGTTCCTCAAGAATCCAAGCACATCATCAAAGTTATTTCCAGTAGGGGATACACCAAGAACATAAAAAAGTGACATCTTATATCTATTTGTCTTGTATGTGCAATCTATGATCAAAATATTTAGAAATATTTGCAAAATATCAATGGATTTTGAATGTGCAATACTACATTACTTAGCACCATTGTCCCTTYGATATTTCTATGCCAATATCAATAGTGATTATCCCTCAAACTATATAGCCACTCCTCTATCACTGAGCGGCCTTCCATGTCTTTTGTTTGAGTCTTACTCCACTCATTGTAAATATTCTTGATAATTTTGCACAACACCCATTATGTTCAATTGCCATGTTCTTTTGTTCTTGTGTAAGCTTCAAGGATGATGGATGATCTTGCGGATAAACTCSTAGATCATGATTGTGACGACCTTCTCAAAACACTGAACTCCAAATGGACATTGCCACTTTTTGATCCCCGCCAATTGGCAACTTTGCGTCTCTCCTGATTTATTTTCTCTATATGAACTGGGATGCTCACAACATATTTAAACATTTCCATTTTTGAGAAGATCCCTTTTTACTGAACTTCTGATAATAGTGAATATTTTTAACGGAACTTCGACTTTTTTGACCTAATTCCTAACTCAAAAATGTGATCTGTAGCAAAGTGATGGCTGAAATTAGGTCCAACTGCTTCTTTCTCATGTGGAAAATCAATGTAATCATTTTGCAAACTGTAAACCAATAAGAATGAATTGGTGTGTCATAAAACCACCAAAAATAATTATCCTAATCTACTTAAATAATTAGCAAAAGTGCAAAAAATAATATATCAGAAAGATCTAGTAAAAGCCACTAATTCTATCTTTATTCTACTTAATCRATCGTCGTTGCAATAATAACTCAATTACTATCAATAAATTGGTTGAAGTCATCCAAACCCCCCACTCACAAGCAATCTCATTATTGTTTTGGTKATTAAGATGACCCCTCATTAACCACCTAATCCAAAAGACAACCATAAGAAAACTCTGGGATTTTGGTGTTTCGATAACATTAAATTTTAGAAAGCCCCATTTATTAAATGATAAACTCAGACAACTCTTTTGTTTTGAGTTAGATTATCTACTCCCATGACTAGAACCATATGGTGTGTATARGCAGCCATTAATCTCATTAAGTTACCATTAATTTAAACTTGACAAATAAATACATATTTGAAGGTTTAACCAGTTGTAAAGTGATGAGTTTAACCAAGTAACAGCTATTACTGGCTAAACTAAATAACCAAACTTCTCAAAAAATAGAGACAACATAAAGACCTACATTAAATCAAGATGTTAAAATAATTAGATCTCACGATTATTTATGAATTAAGCTTCCTTAGTACTTCAACTGGAAAGACAGAGAGTTTAGAAYATAGATATAGAGAAAAAGTAAAATGTAGTCTGTAATAATCTAATATAGAATGAGTCACTGTTCCTGCAGGTCTACTCCTTAAGGATTAGGAAACCCACAAATCCTAAAATATTTTAACTACTCAACAATAATAAAGATATAAAGATATCCTAATCTATTAAGGAAATAACTGTTCTAAAATCCAAAATTCCTAATTTACCTAAGATATATATCCTAGAGTACTCCCAAAGCAATTGGAGATCTTTGAAAGATATGGTGAAGTTGGATTACATTCCCTAAATTTCATTCATGCCATATGCTTATATGGTGCGATTATGATTTTTAATTGTTTATAGCTCCAAATTCCTTATAAATTGCATATTATTTTTCCAAAATATTCCAAAGATGTTAAAAACCTTGTACCAAAATAGACTTTTGCCCATTGGCAAGCTATATTAAGTATATTTGATTTTGATTTTGATATTGAATTTATCAAAGGTGATGCAAATTTTGTTTCAAATTTTCTTACTAGAGAATTATTGCAATAGAGAGACAATGCCTCAAAAACTGAGATAGAAAGATTATGAGAGAAACAAATCCTCTGCGAATACCCCAAATACATCAAGATCAATTACACCAAATACTAGAGCAGCTCCAGCTAGCACAAATTCCAAAGCAACTCCAGCATCTTCACAAATTCCGACAACTATTATGACATTAGAAGATGAAGCACAATCTAAACAACAAATTCCAGTAATAAATTCCCAGAATTGTATATCTAGTCAAGATTTACTATTTAGTCAAGCTTTGCTGGAATCTCATGCAAATTTTACCAAAATACAATAATTTCAAGATTTATTGAAAAACACCAGAGTACTTCACAAAGTACTTCAGAAATACCAGAGTCATCATCAACAGCTATGGCCAAATATACTAAGGGAAAAGCAGTAGCCACTACAAATACCAGACTAATAGTGGTGATTCCTGCTCAGAAACCGGCATAAAATGCAGTAGTAGAGAAAAAAATTGTTTAAAGCCTATGCTTCCCCATACATAAAAAAGTATTTTATACAAAACATTATTACTATTGAAAAATCCTTTCTTGAGCAGACTCCTTTTTCTACAATTCAAAAACGTTTTGTACCAACATAGTTTTACAAATTGGTCCACCATCTAAAAGCCATTGAATATTATCAGAATATCGTGGAGGTATTCAATTCCATAGAAATTAAACATTTCTACCTAGATCAACACTATATAGTTCCTGCATATTCTACTTTTAAAATGCATGATATTATTTCACCCAAAGAATTGATGGAAGTCCAGGGTGATCTTACTGATGACTCATTCTTTCCATATTCCTATAAATCTGAACCATTCTATAATGAACCGTTCACCTAYTGGAATTACCAATAGGCATGCTTCAATTCCTTTTATATCCAAAATTTTAAATTCCATCATACTTGCTCATCTATTTTGATACCAGGACTCGTGATGCTTCCAAAATTTGTTATTGGTTCATCTATTGGTGGGATCAATTTGGTACCTCCTAGGAATGGATTAATGTAAAACCACAGATTTCAAATTACTTTACTSCTTTTAAAACCCACCATAAATCCACTTCCGATGAGATTCATTTTGGGCCTTTAGCCTTATATCGTACAAAATTTTATCTACCATGGGTTCTCTCCTAATATTGAATTTTATGGTCTTTTCCTAGAAGGTTTCTTATTATATGGTTTAGATTTTTTATAATAATCATCAAAGGGTTTGGAATACATTCTAAAGTTTTTATTATATTTTCTATATGTTTTCCTAGATTTATTGGGAGTTTTACTCCATGAACCATTACAATTTTGAGAGGATTTATGAGGATATAAATCAAATTGTTTACAGAATGTTCCTAGTTCAAATTTAGATTGCCTGAGTTCTTGTTTTAAATGCTTTTGTAATTTCAGATCCTGACATATCTTTAGAACTTCCTCTTGGACTTTGCTAACTAATTCACCAAAAATGAACTGGGAATATGGGATAATTTTCAAACCTATATTTTCTCTAATCCTATTGCAAACTTCCTCGCCTAAGGATAGAGGTAAACTTGCAATGGATTTTCCTTTCTAGTAGGGGTGATTAGAATCTTCTCTAAGCATGACCCTAGTATGAAAAGTGCTTCTATACAATTGAAAATCACTAAGTTTTCAACATCTAAGATTTGAAAGTAATTCAGCATTTTTGTAGCTCTGAGTATGTCTCGGTCGTGTTGGTGAGTGAGATAATAATCCCACTAGCCTTTCAACTGGCCAAAAAAACCTGCAATAAGCAGTTCAGTGATGACTTTATCTTCACTATCTATCTAGGTTTTATAAGCATTACCTGCCATAGTCATCTGCTGTAGGAAACTAAGAATTTGATATTCAGAAATATTATTTATGTTCCAATCATAGACATAAGAGGCATTGAACTTATATTGATTTAAGGGTTTTAAAATCGACATATCTGGTGGAAGCATTTGTGCAGGTTGAAGAAGAATAATAGACTGTTTCCAATCTAATTTGTGGATAGTAGGGATTTTCTCAAATTGATCYATAGCATTACTGGTATAGAAGAGCAAGATCATAAATCAACCTATCACTACTCCGGAATGACAAGAATTCCTCTCTGGCAAATCCCAGCTACAAGGCAGACTTGTAGCAGCTAAATCTCYAGAAGAAATGCAACAAATTCTGTAGAGTTATATTCCAACATCCTCTGTTTCAAAGGCAAATTCCTCAGAAGGATATGTGACTTCACCAGGAGAACCAGATGAAGACCTTCTGACATAAATTCCAAGAAGGCTACAATTGCCTGATGATTATTGTTGATCGTTGACCAAAATATTGTTCAGAATTTTGATCGAGTACTATTCACCAATCACTATTCTTGTTATTGTTCAAAAGTTCAAAAATACCCCTGTATTGGTATATAAAAGAAACTCCAATCCATTGTAAAAACCGGAATTCATTTTACAGAAAGAAAACGAGTGAAACTTCTCCCTCTCTCTAGAGTTGCTCAAGTTTGATTRGATCTGAGTACTATATCCCAGGATTTACATCGATTCATTTGTAAGTTCTATTATTTACTTATATTATTTTATAATCCTGATTCTTCTTTTTCTTAATTCTTTACTCATGTACACGGTTGGTTATATCGCCTGGTCCTACGTTCTCATATCATTCACTTTATTTAATGTTCTCTATTTAAATCCCTTGCYTTTTTTGTTGTTCTTTGTTTTGATATATTGATTATCAATCTTTTTTCCCGGTATCTTCTATCTGTTACTTCTTCTGAGTTCATCCTCCTCTTGAGATTCTCAGTGCATTATTGGTATGARAGCCACACGAAAGAGTATATTGGTTACTGTTTATCCTCCTACCGAGTGTTTTGCTACTTTTGAGCTAGGTGTAAGACCCGATGTGATCAGGACAGAACCTAAGGTTCTAGCGGATCTGGTCCTGATGTAGGTGAACAAACTCAGAGATCGAAAGACTCTCTAATAGATCTATTTCAACTAGTAGTTCAAATACCATATCTATTTCAGATCTAAGGATTCCAATAAATTCTGAAGAATTGATAAATAAATATTTGAGAAATCTATTGATAATTGGGTTATCCCATTCTGAAGATCATATTTATAAATCCACTTTTGATATTTTTAAAATTGAGTATGTGATCAAATCTGATGAGCGTGATCTATAACTCTGAAAACCCTTTGAAACTCTACATCTACTTTTCCAATAAATCCCTGGATAAACATCAATGTAGATATTATGGATAATCCATGTAGAAATTATAAATACTTGCACATAGGATTAATTCAAATTGGTATTAAACCTCTAACCAAGGTAGGTCTAAATAACTCAATTCTCATTGTTGTTACAGATATCATGCTTATCAACTTTGATSATACCCTTTTAAGTCCTGTAGATGAGTCTTTGTACTAGATCAATTTCTTTTGATTGTTATTCCAATGTTACATTTTCTTTAGACTAAAGATCAAAACTCATAACTATACCATGTTTGTTGGTTTGATTCCTATAGCCTTTATATACAGGATTCATTACAAAGTTATGGTCTGCTTTGCCGCAAAAGCAAAATTTCTAYACTATGATTCAGGGGGGTTTGTATAAATTTCTCAATCAYATCTAATTGTTTGCCTATGGTATTCGGATGAGCGTTTGTAAAATTTACTTGCCATATATTRTGTCTAATATTTAATAAAATATCTTCACTGAAATTTTTATAAGAGATGGCTTCTACAGATTTTCCTACGTGTTCTAGTTTAATACCAAAGAGCAGAGGGTGATTAGATTGGATTCTAAGGGGAAAGGGATTGTCATTCATTAATTTTCTTAGATGGGGTTGAAATTGGCTTAATAGTTTTAAACGGAAAAAATATTTTATTTTGAGAAGCATAAATTTCAAASKRAAAAAATAATATATTTTCATAAGTATTTATAAAATCATAGTATATTTTGTATCTCATTCTTAGTTTGTAAAAAATTATTAAAAAACCATTCTCTTTTTTCAGTACTGTTTTTAGCATAAGAATCATCATGTAATAGTTGTTTATTAATTTGAAAATATGTTTCTAATATATTTAATTTGTTTTGTAAGTTTTCTATGATGRCTGAAAAGGATGGGCYAGTAGGTTGAATACCAAATTTAGAAGAATTTCTTTCATAAATGGGTYTGGGAATATTTGTAGAATAATCTATTTWTTTTKTGGGATTTTGTGATGTAGAACGAATATCTCAAGTAGAATACCTAGTTCTTTGTGTGTYATCGATGACGGATGGAATTTGTCATACTCTTCTTAGATCCATGTTATTTGAAGTAGAGGCGTCATAYGTAGTATTTTTGAAATTTCTACGGGAACTTAATTTTACAGATCTATCATGGAATTGATTACTCTGTGTGTGGTTTCAATGTTTGGATGAGACGACTCAGGGGGGAATAGGATTTAGTGCACCTTCTATGATCCATTCATCAGGAAGATTTATATCACTTTATTGGATGGGTATTGGGATAACTAGATTAGATCTAGAAGGACCTATTTGTACAAAAGAGTTGCATTTCTTACTCTAGAATTTTACTTTTGCGGCAAAAGCAAATATTATACTCTGTAATAAATTCTATATATCCCAACAATAAATTCCAATTATAAATCCCCAGAATCATATATATACATCTATATATCCATAATCTATYAGATATTCCACAAATATCAACTTGACTATATCATTAATCATTAAAATAAATTTAACAACAAAATAATGAAAAATATCACATAAAGTTAAGTAAAAGGAAAAATAAATTAAGAGTAACATTAGTTAGAAAAACACTAACAACATGGTATTGACAATTTAAAATGAATTAATAATGTGATATTTAACAATTAATAAGAAAACATAAAAGGAAAAAATTTGTAAAATTTAAAAATCAAAAACAAAAAACAAGAAATATCAATCTAAAAAATAAAAAATTAAAGAATCGGGTGAGTCTCGCTAAGAACTCGATATGATTCCCTAAGGAGCCAAGCCAGGAGATTGGGGCAACTCCCACTAGAGTCATACCAATCTCCTGGCATGGCTCYTTAAGAATTATTGCTAGGGCTTGGCGTGATTCCTATGGAAGTCACATGCGCCGAAAGCATGATTCCCTAGGTTTTCAAGCTACTCATTAGGAGCCGTTCTTTCAGATTCAGAAAATAAAATTTTAAAAACATTTTAGATGAAATTTACCTTGAACGAGATTAGATTCTGGTGGATTTGTGAATCCATAACTGAAATATGCTCTAAAACTAATTTGAACGGTGAAAAAATTTGGAGTCTAGAGAGAAGGTATAGAGAAACGGTTGTAGAGCGATGGTGAAAATTTTCAAATAGACGATATGGTGAATATAATCCCTGTAATCAGTAATTAGTTGCTGCATTTAGCAATCCATTATATACTATTGTCAGCTCTCTCCTGGTACTCCTGTGTAAAGAGCCAGAGGGTGTGGGAGTATTTCCCTGGAGTCACTTATTCATTCAYAATTATTTCATTTCCTCGTTTTGCAATTCTTACTTAGTAAACAACTTTCTGAAGTATGGCTCAGTCGTTAACCGGTAAGCTGGTTTCTCAGACTGAGGCAAAGTCTGATGGAGATGTGCTCCATGAAAGTTTTAGAGAGAGACCTCATCACATTTCGGGGATGAGCCTGATAAGATACAAAACGTTGATCTTCACGATGGTGAATGGGAAAGCCTGGATCTGTCGTCTTCTGGAATTATACCTTTGGTAAGTAAAACACAATCATCACATTCTTCCTTGAAAAAGTTTCAGATCTTCCCAATTTTCTTGTGCATGTAATGGTTCAAAATCGCTGGATCGGCCTGTCATTGAACCGCTCACACTTTCTGTTGCACGATGTAGTTTAGAAAGCACCAAAAAGATATGTATATAATCAGCCTACTTGGAATAAGAATAATTGATGAAAGCAGCTTAACATAGCTGCTGCTATACATGACTGCAAGAAACAGCGGGCATAAAAATGAGTGTAAGAGGAAAAAAAAAAAAAAAACTAGAGATTTGATTTCGTAGTTTAGAATCCCTTATGTTAATTGACATATAAGTTCTATTTGTTAAGATGGGAAGAAAAAGTGGCCAAAGAGATCGTGGAAGCCGTAGAGGCAAACAAATTGGTGAAATAGAAGGTGATAGAAGGAGATCTGATGGAGTTGTACAAGACATTTTTTTTAACTGTTCAAGTTGGAACAAAAGATGAAAACAACCTTTGAGATAGTCGTGTAATAAAGATTTTACTAATCATATATTATTTTTCAGATACAACATATTTTCAAATACATTTTCAATAATACTCCTATCATATTGTCAGCGCCTCCAAGTTGTTTTTGTTTTTTTCCAGTGTCACGATCCATTCATTCACTCTCGTCATCTCCAACAAGCWAACAAATATAGCCTTTGTTTAATATGGTAACATAACTGTGCGCAAACAAACTTTGAGTCTAATTAAAAGACAAGAAAAGTAGATATAATGTATAATATATTGATTTTTGAAAGAGTGAGTTCTGAAAATTCTAAATCAAAAGACTATGCCTTCAATTTCTTCTCTTGAATGTGTTTGCCTCARACATTGAAACTTTATTTGCATCAATGAAAATATACCTTATTCAATATATACGACGAAGGGAAGCATGAATCTTCTATGATGAAGATCCAACAATCAACCGTAGAAGTCGAAGCTTTGAGTATATTTTTGTTAGAAAGAGTTCTTGATTTTCAATTCTCCAAACTATCTCTCATGTCTTCTTTAGAGATTCTTTCTATTGAGAGTTTTTGTCTGTCTTGGGAGCTTCAGTACCTGTACGATTTTGTCGTGMGGGTATTGTGTTATTTATATGCAAATAATTTGTGTTCCTTTGAATAACTATCTCTAKCTCAAGYGGGTTTCTTGTTGRCCAAGCAACCCAAGTTATTRGATYGATCAAGTTGTTTAATTATTTGGAGCACCTTAATAAATACRATCTACCATGAATCGAGTTTAATTTATCAGGGCTTAATACAATTTGACTCATCTTCATAATATATTTGACTGGCTTCAGTCAATGGCCAACTTCAATTGATCCAAAATAATCGAATTTCCTTTTAGATTTAGTTACATAATCAAGGCTAAAACTATGTGATGATCCTGATTAAATAAATTAATTTTTAATGTCTAAAAATATCCCCACTTCAAGGCTTGTGATGGGTCCATCTTGTTGAGCTTGAGAGCAAGGCTTTGGAGTTCACATGTTGAATTTGAATTAGTATCCCAAAGTGAGTCAATCAAATTTTGGTTTCCATGCCCCAATAGGTTTCTAGCTTGGGACTTCACAAGAACTTAATAGTTGGCTTCCAAATTGAATTCTTAATCCTTCTTGGTTAAGGAATGAACTACATCTCAACTTGAATTTCTATCCCTCATAGAATAAGGAGAGCGTCTCAATTATCTATAAAAGGAGAACTTATGTTGCTTTCTTTTCTTCATCACAAATCAAGATTTCCAAGATCCTTTGTCATCTTTATTTGCTTGTTTTCGTAGGTATCCAACTTTCAAGCTTGTCAAAGTGAGTTTTCTCCTTCTCTTTCTTTTGTCTTGTTCAATGCTTGAATCTTGGGCATAGTATTTTGAAGATTTGCTCTTATTGTTTGAAATTATTTTCCTAAACATTCCCATTGTTTCCCAGCTCAAGTAGTATGTTATTTGGATTTGCATAATTCCGTCATTATTTGGTCTTGCATATGGTCAGAGACATGTGCATTTCTTCTCCTTTTCTTCCTTAGCATTCCTCTTTCCTTCCTTGATTTCCTTATTTAGTTGTATTATGCTTCAATTATTTTGAAGGAATTAATTAGATATAGGACATATAACTATTGAGACATCAAATAAGTATCAGTGGAGAGATAMGGATGAACAAATTATTAGGAATGATACGAGAATAATCTTTACTCATGTATATATCTCTATCAGGTAACAAGTTGACTATAACTTTATAGACTTGAGTTCAATTCTTTCGAGCCATATAACAGTTTGGTCTCATAAGAATGTTGTTTCATAGAATCAAGGAAAATAAGAAGATAATCTTGCTCTATGATGGAAAATTCCACAAGATTCAAAAATCTCCAACAATCAACAAAGGGGGATATCTCATAATCAAAGAATATTTCCAAATCAATGCAGATCTCCAACAACCAAGCAAGGAAGATATTTCAGAGTTGATGAATGTTTCAGAGTTGATGAATGTTTTCTCAAATATACATGCAGCAAAATAGGAAATTTGTTATTGTCTTTTAAGTATATAAATAGATGATTGGGTTCACGTTTTGTACTCAAGAATCTCACAATTGAATAAAAATTCATTCTTCTCTTTACCCTCATCTCCCAAATTTCTACTATTTCGCAAATTTCTTCTTGGTATCAGAGCCTCAGTGAACCGAATCACTTCTCTTCTCTTTCCACCATATTACAATTATTCTTCACCCTTACTTTTTTCTGTTATCATCTTCTGCAACATATTCTTGAATTTTGTTCAAAAAATCAAAAGAAAGGAAATCACATTCTCAKCATGATTCCTTTATCCGAAAATGTTGGTACCTCTCAAGTCTTAAATTGGAAAATGATACACATCCACTCTAGCATGAGCAAGCTATCGCCCTAGCCAAAAGTCAAGACCTTGATGGACATCTTGATAGTGAAACCCCAACACCTAAATATTATTTGTCATCATCACCTGATTTACAAAAAACCAGTAGCACAGTTCCTAAATTGAACCCGGAGTTCATCAAATGGAGAAAAAACTGATTATATGCTTCACAGTGGGAATAAAGGGAGTTTATCTAAGGAAGCTCTTGGTATCATTCTTGGCCTTGAAACATCGAAACAGGTATGGGCTACTCTCCCAGACCATTATGCACAAGCATCTCAAGATCGACAATAATATCTTTGTCAACAATTACTTATTTGTGAAAGACAGAASACACATCTGTAAWAGACCATCTTCTCACATTCAAGACTCTTTGTTACTCTCTTGTAGCCATTGGAAGCCCGATTGTAAATAGAGAAAAACATTTCTTACTACTTAGTAATTTGGGTCCATCTTGTGAGGAATTTGCCACCACAATGCTCTTCAGCAAAGCTCCATATGTTGTAGTCATCTCTCAATTACAAAGCAAGGTACATCGACAAACCTGGTTTGATGGTCACACCTCCTCTAATTTAAAGAACAATAGTCCTGCTTTTATTCTATTGTCAAAAGAGTCAACGGACAGGTAATTTTAGTTCCATGTTTAGAGACTTCCAAGCCTATCAGAACTTAAGCCTTGGACTTGCCCCAACTTCACAAATAGGCCTTCTACCTAGTCCTACAAGACAACAAGCTTTTTACCCTCCTCAATCTGGACACAATTATGTGCCTTAATTTGCACATCAAACTGCTCCTACTCAGTTTCAACAGAGGACCGCACACCTCTACCACAGCACCTAGAAAATGATGACTGACTCCTCAGGGATGTGAATTATACAAGTATGAGACCTCTAAGTCATGCTCTCGTCCCGATCATATTGCTGAAATATTTTGGTAGGGACTACGTAAGACCACTAGATCTTATGCACTTCTCATGCGCTTGTTAGTCTTACACTGGATAATTCACTTACTACCACAGAATGGGAGATGGATAGTGGCACTCTGTATCACGTGACAGGTAACGAAGGTATAATCAATTATCTTCATCTTTCTTCTATAGGTGATTAGGGGTATAGGTGATAGTTCTCCTCTTTCCATTAAAGGTATAGCCAATACTACCTTAGCCAATAAATTGCTTTTGCTTCTTGCTAATGTTTTACGTGTATGTCAACCAACTTACTGACAAATATCCTTTAACTTGTTAGTTCCCAGATGTTTAGTTTTCTTTTATGSATCAGGAACAAGGAAAAACACTCATCACTRGGAAGCGCAAGAGTGATCCTTACATCATTCCCAGTCTACAGAAATTCCATTTCGCAAACCACTTCAAAATAAAAAATCTGGAAGTTTGGCACCAACGCTTTTATATTTCTTATGCAAAGAGACTTTATTACAATTGTGGCCACTAATAAAATGCAGTCTTTGTGTAACAACTATTAGTTAGTTAAATTGAGTAAATTTCCCTTCTTGAACCTCTAGCACTATGAGTTTTGAAATAATACATTGTGATTTATGGGAACYTGTTCCTCTTCCTTCTCTTGCTTATTACTGTTATTATGCTTTTTCTGTTGATGATTTCTCACGTTTTACATGGATTATACTTTTGAAGAATAAATCTGATWTTTGTATGCATCTATTGCATTTGAACAATACATTGACCAACAATTTGAGAAAAAAATAGGATTTTTTATTTTGATTGTGTGGGTGAATTTCCAAACAACAAACATCTCACTCACTTTCAAAACAATAGGATTGTTCAAAGAGTTTCACATCCTCACACCYTTGAGCAGCAAATATGTATGGTTGAACAACCCATCACATTATTCGTAAGCTAGGTATGACTTTGTTGTTTCATAGCGGTGCTTCTCTTTACTTATGAGTTAAGCATTTGCAACAGCTATTTACATCATTAATCACTTGCCATCATCTTCTCTTGATCTTGCTACCWGTTACTCTGATTTATTCAATGTGCACCCAGTATGTTCATTTTTAAGTGTCTTTGGGTCAAAATATTTTCCATACACTTGGAATGTTTCAAAGAAAAACCAGTTTGATCCAAAATGGTTCCATGCAATTTTGTGAGTTACGGTGATAGATATAAAGGTTATAAATGCTTTCATCCATCTAATAAAAAAAATCATTGTGTCTCGCCATGTTGCTTTCGATAAATCCTCTCTACCATATCAAGATGCTAATACTTTTAAATTACAAGGCACGTTTCCCACTCATGTACTAAACATATTTGACTCTTAATGGAATCTACCACTTGATTCTATGCCTCACGCAAGTTCTAACGAGCACAAGTCTCATGAGATGGATTTACCTTCTGCTTCAAGTTCTCTATCTCTCTTTAAGACCTATTGACACTTCCAGTATGCTTGATTTGTCTACTATCTACTGATCATGACACTTCAACTTGCCTTGACAACATGTCTCATGCTCCCCAAGAGGTATTGCTTCCCTCTCAAGCCACATCTAACTTAGAAGCTGCCTCTAAATAGCACAATACTCTATTATCTACCTTGTCCTCTACGACTCTAGGTATTTTACATACTTTTGATGAATCATCTCCTTCTAATGTTGCTTCTTCTTTACAAGTTSCCTCTTTSGATTCCACCACTCCAGGTATTAAGTCACAAATTCTATGACTACTCCACTCAAGTATGGAATTATCAAACTGAATCCCAAATATCCATTGCTTGTCAACTCTTAATTTGCTCCATACAAACCACACTCCATTCGTTCTGCTCTTGCTCGTAATGGTTGATGACAAGCTATGAAGGATGAGTTAACTCCTCTTCATCACACTAATACATGTGGATCTTGGTACACCGTCAACCCTCAATGCACATCATAGGCGGCAAATGTGTTTACAAAAAAAAAAAAAAAAAAAAAATTGAATGCTGATGGCACTCTTGGCCGTTCTCAAAGCTCATCTTGTTGTCAAGGGTTTTCGTCAAATAGATGGTATTGACTATACCGAGACATTCTCTCTGATCATCAAACCAGGCACCATATGCCTGATTCTTATTGTTTCCCTTGTACASCATTGGTCAATTTAGTAACTCGATGTTGAAAATTCCTTTCTTCATGCATTATCTTTGAAGACATCTACTTGGAACAACCACTAGGCATGATAGAGCTTATGTTCCCAAATCATGCTTGCAAACTTCAACGTGCATTCTATGGTCTTAAACAGACACCTTGGGCTTGGTTTGACTTTTTGTGTATCTTTCTTCTAAAATATGGATTCTTATGTAGTCTTGCTAATCCATCCTTATTTATTTTTCACTCATCTCTTGGTACACTAATTCTTTTAGTTTATGTTAATAACATTCTTCTTACAAGTCTGAGCATAGTTCTTGTTGAAATGTTTATTCAACTACTTAGTTATGAGTTGACCATGAAAGACCTCAGAGCCATCCACCACTTCCTTGGCAAATGAGGTCACAAGTACTCTCAAAAGCCTCAATCCCTCTCAAACTCATTATGCTCTCACTATATTAGAACGCTCTAGTATAGACAATTTCCAACCTATGAGCACACCATTGGAAACAAAAATGAGCGGGCTAAGTAATGACGCACCTTTAGAAGGTCCCAATCACTTTTGTGGACTTGTTGGCRCTCTTCAATACCTTACACTTAGTAGGCTCAATCCTTCCTTTAGGTTTAACTTTGTTTCCCAATTCATGCATGCTCCAACTATGTTTCATTTAAAAATGGTTAATTACATTTTGCGATATGTAAAGGGCACTATTCACCTCTGTCTAAATTTATCTACCCCATACTACATTGGATCTATTTACTTTCTCTGGTGTAGATTGGGCTGCATGTCCTCTCACTTAATGATCTACCATAAACTATTGTACTTACCTTAGTCAAAATATTATCTCTTAGTGTGCAAAGAAGAAAATACAGTATCTCATTCAAGCCAAATACTGTGCCATGGCTCATACTACTACTAAACCAACTTGGCTCTCCTTTAGTCTCCGAGACCTCTATATTCCACTTCTGAATCCTCCTATGCTATTTTGCGATAACACTATTGCACTATGTCTTAGAGTTAATCYCGTCCTTCATCCATGCTACAAGCATATTGAGATGGGCTATCAATATGTGCGTGAATGAGTTACATGATCTACTAATCACTCAGCATGTTCCTACAACAACTCAAGTTGCGAACATCTTCACCAAATCATTAACCAAAGCGACCCTTCATTTCCTTTGCACAAAAYTCTGCCTCCTCCCACGCCACAGTTTGCGCAGGGGGAGAGGGATTGAGACATCAAATAAAGATTAGTGGAGAGATAAAGATGAAAAAATTATTAGGAGTGAKAGGAAGACTGATTTTTACTCATGTACATCTCCATCTGAGAATAAGCTGAGTAATAATACATAGTTGAATTCAATTATTCGAGCCATATAACAGTTTCGTCTGATAAGAATGTTGTTGGATCGAATCAAGGAAAGTCAAAARATAATCTTGCCCTATCTATAAAAGCTTCCACAAGATTCCAAATCTCCAACAATCAGAGAAGAAGRATATTTCATAATCTATTAATTGAAGATGTCCAACAATCAAGAAGAAGGATATCTCATAATCAAGGAATATTTCAGAATCAATGTAGATCTCCAACAATCAAGCAAGGAAGATATCTCAGAATCAAGGAATGTTTCCTCAAATATAGATGCAACAAAATAGGAAATTTGTTATAAACATATGATTGGGTTCAGGTTTTGTACTCAGGAATCCCACAATTTAATAAAAATTCCTTCTTCTCGTTACCCTCATTTCTCAAATTTCTCCTCTAGGAAATTTGCCTCTAGTCAAATTTATGTCAAATCTATGGTCTATGAATGTCTTCTAGCAAAAGCTTTTACATATGCTCATTTCACTTGCTACATAAATGTCAGAAACTACTTAGCCGTTCTTTCACTTGATGACTAAAGTGAATTTATTTAAACATTGTTGCTGCTAATTTCCCGTGCAAATATTATTTTGAAAACCTTTCTTAAATTCCATATTTTTAGAGTAAATCCCTCTAGGAGAAGCTGAAAATAAAAATTGTGCACGTTTTTTTGTCTCTAAGACACGTTGAGGGTCCAAGTTACATGAAACAAAAGCAATACACTTCATGGACTCTCTTATTTTCTTTGTCTCTTTTCTTTCTTTCTCTATCAATTGCACTTACTGTGCAGCAATTCAAGGTGTCCRAAGGAACAAATCTATGCCTTTGAAGGCAATTTGATTAACATTGCAGTTACAATGTATATACGGTCTACAAGTAATATAGAATGAATAGAATATCGATCCCATAAGGATTGTTGGTTCAAGAATAGTGGTTTAAATTCTTAATAAAAATAATTTTTGGTTTGATTGATAGTCACTAAATAAAGAAAAATAAACGAAGGTTACAAAACACTATAATTGATAATTAACCACAACAACAGCTTTACATAAGATGTTTAAGAGTTAAAAGGTAAATTAAGGTTAATGAATCCCTATGGTTAAGAAGTAGGACAATGGTGCTGCAGCATTCCTATACAACATTGTAGTTACAACAAAGTAYACCATATAGCATGCAATTCGAGACATGATGTGATTGCAACCTTCCGATCTATTAGTTGTTGTTTGGGTATTATTTGGCTCTTACCCTTTCGGTCTAACCTCCTAACTTAAGAACACAATAAAGTCTAGGTCTTAATAGGTTTTATGAGCCAAACCTATGTCCCTATAGGTTGTTAAATGAGAGATCTCAACTCATATTCATGCAATAATTATATTACTTCAAAGTGTCCTAACCAACAAGCAAGTAAAAAAGTTACTATTAATGGCCAATAAGCAACAGTTGTACAACATTACTTAGAATTGAATGAATCACAAAGATAATACAACTTTGCAAAAATTCCTCAAACATTTAACATATAGATTCAATAATAACCTCAACTCTAGACATTCAGCTCATGTTCTTCAAGAGAATACAAAAGATATAACATTTAATGCTCAACATCTCTAAAGACAAATAAAGGAATAGAAAAATAAATCCTAACGAAGAAGCGTTGAAGCTCAATGATGAAGATCCTCTTGAGTTCTTCCTATTTRGCTCTTCTAGCCCATGACATCCTCTTCTTCTTGCTCTCTTTCTCCCCTTCCAAGCTTCTCATGTTGCTGTTATGTTGTCTGAATTCCTCCTTCAGGGAATACCTTSAAATGTCTTTGTCTTCTCAAAATATTTCTTTGGAAGCTTTGGTTTAGTGGACAAAAGGTATGACAGGTGTCCTCCAATTGGCCAAAATTTCACTAAGCACTTTATGCTTTTTACTAGTGGAATGCACATGGTAGCATCCCATTGGTAATTATTTTTTCTTTTACATATCATATGAGCATGTCTGCAGCATTCAATCGCAATGGAAAATGCTACAGCATCGTCGTTGACTTTTGCTATTGACTTTCACTTTTCAGCTTCTTGTTCAAGTAACTTGATGATTTAATTGTAAATTCAAATTCCTACAAAATAAAAATTTTTAATCAATAAAAGCTTATGGATTCTACAATTTAACACTTCATCAAAAAAAGCTTATAGAATCTACAATTTAACACTTTGATACTTATGAAGTTACTTCATTAGAATTAAGCAACGTCTAGGATAAAATAGCATAAAGAATTGCTTGAACAATTAAAAGACGGTGAAAATAAACTAATAATGACTAAAATCACTAGGTTTTCACCCATATCAACACCTCGAAACCTAGACATTGTTAGTCCTCTAGCAGTTAACCAAGACAAATATTCTACAAAGGTCTCCATCCAAAATCTGAATGCAATAATACATTCAATTAAAAGTCCATTTTCTAAAGGTAGCTTACCAAGACATACATAAAACAATTAAATAACCATTTAGGGATCGAGATTGAGCGACATACCAATCCCTCCTCATGCTTCATAGTAGAGATCGACCCGCAGGTACTAAGTCCCACGGCAGAGCCACCCTTCAATGTGATTTTTCCTTGCTGCTTCAGATTTATGTTTAAAATTTTTTGTGGACCAATAATTTATTTCATCTACTCCCAGTACACCTGCTAGATCCATTCTGAACAAAAATACTCTYCCTAGCATCATGAAAGTCTGACATTTCATTGAAAGAAGTTTAGTAAATAGTACTTTAAGATTTTGGCAACACTTAAGCGAAGATGCTAGAAACATGATATTTAACATTGACGATAACATAGCAAATCTACGCAAGATCTCATTTAAATTGATCTAATATAAACTAATTTCTAAAAAATGTATAAACTAATACGACAAGATTAATAATATGTAATTCAAAGTAATTAAGCCTAATAGCGGAAATTTATTATGGTACTTGTTTATTCGATAGGCCGATTAATTGTAAAATAAATTTTTGATCAGAAATCTAGTTTAACTCATAAGTATTAAAATTTTTAAAGCATCAGTCATGTGTAGAAAAACATATTTACTTAAAAATTCTAAGATTCATCTTAAATTGTTTTCTATAGGCTTTTTATTTTAATAGTTTGTAAAAAAAAGGATTTTAAAACTTCCATCAGAAATTYGTCGATATATCGACTATTACCAACGGATTATTTTAATTATGTTATTCCTTTTTGTTGTTTAATTTTTTTACTATTTTATTATTTTATTATTTTTTAAAAATTATTTCTTGACTATTTTTTTGACAGAATTTTGGAAATTATTTTTTATTTTGTAATTTATTTATTTCCAACAAATTTTTGGGATAGTTTTTTAATTTCTAATTTTTAAATTTTTAAATTTTATTCCAAAAAATCATTGGAAATCCAACCGTAATTATCGACAAGTTTCCAATGGATATTTGGAAATGTTTTAGTTTTTAATTTATACTTTTCATTATTATTCCATCCGTAATTACTAACGAATTCCCAACGAATTTTTGAAATTTTTTTATTTTTATTTTATTTTTAACAATTTTCTTCCAAAAATCCGTCGATCATCTCCAAGGAATTTCCAATGGAATTTTAGAAAAAAATATTTTTGTTTTTATTTTTTGTTGTTTTCTTCACAAAAGCCATTACAAATTCATTGGTAATTACCGTTGTAACATCATAAAACTTTTTGCTTCATTTTCTTTAGCAATTTGTCGAAAATTTTCAACGGATTCCTGACCAATAGTTTCCTTCACAAACTTTCTGGTAGATTTTCAAAGAATTATTTATTCTTGAGAGTTCTATCCATTTCCGTGCCTAATCCTTTGGAATTTCACCAATGGAATATTCCGTCAGGAAAATCAGTWGGAAAAATTCAAATTTTAAGTAGTGATTTAAACCRAGACATTACCTAACTGCAACCTTCTAGTCAATTGGTTGTTGTTCTTGTATTGCTARGGCATTACCCTCCTGGGCTAACCACCTAACTTAAGAACACAGTAAAGTCTAAGTCTTAAAGGTTTTATGGGCCAAACCTATATCCCTATAAGTTCTTAAATGAGATATCTCAACTCATATTCTTGCAATACTTCCACTATGCCAAGGTTTCCCAACTAAGAAGCAGTTAAAACATTTAATATCAAYGGCCAATAAACAACAATTGGACAACATTACTCGAAATTGAATGAAGCACAAAGACATTACAACTTTATGAAAATATTTTTAATACATTAATAACAAAAGTTTACCAAAAACCTCACCTCAATAATATCAACYCATGTTCTTAAAGATAAGACAAAAAATATATATATTCAAGGTTCATCGTTTAGAGAGGATTGAAATAAATATACAAAGAAATAAAGCTTAGAGAAGAAATGGCGAAGCATTTTTGATGAGGATCCCCTTGGGGACTAAATGCAGAACCGACTCCRATAGGGGTCGAGCCCACGAATTGAAGGTCGAGCATTGTCTTTACCCTTTGGCCTTGCCACAAGACCAGGTCTCAAAGGGCACTCTCTTTCTCCTCTTCCCCACTCCTCATGTTGCTGCTATGTTGTTTGAATTCTTCTTCCTAGAAAATGCCTTCAGATGCCTTTTTCTTTTCTAAAGCTTCCAAAGCTTTGGTCAAGTGAACAAAAATGCAGGATACATGTCCTTCTCAAATCRGTCAAAATTTCACTAAGCATTTTATGCTTTTTTTAGYCACATGGCAGCACRCTATTTGTCATTTCTTCCCTTTCTACATATCATACGTGCACATTTGAAGCATTCAATCGTAGTGGATAATGATACAATATCATCATTGACTTTTATTGTTGAGTTTGACTTTCCAGCTTCTTGTTCACATGATGATTTAATTGTAAATTCAAATTCCTACGGAATAAAATTTTAATCAATAAAAGCTTATGGAATCTATATTTTAACACTTTGACACTTATGAAGTTACTTCATTGAAATTAAGTAATGTCTAGGATAAAATAATATAAAGAAGTTCTTAAACAATTAAAAGAGGATAAGAATAAACTAATTGTTACGTCTAAAATCACTGGATTTCACCCACATCAGTTGGCAATTATCATTCCAAATATCATAAGACAAAGAAACTCTACCATGTAATGCAACAAATTAGTTTCTTATATTTCTTTTAATTGATTTATGAGAACCTTTACTTGCATGATTGATGGAAGTCAATGAACAAAAAGTCAAGAGATATAAGTTTTTCCTATAACCAAAACTGGCTCCAATTGTCAAATGAAACTCCATGTGAGTCACCGTTCACAAGTCTTCCAAAGGCAAAAARGAGAAACTTACAACTTTTAGGAAGCATGGGATTGCCTTCGTTGTCAATTTCGTAAAGCTCCTTAGCGGAAGGGATTACATCATCATGAAACGAACCATGTATGGGAAGACTGCCAAGACTCCTCAAATCCCAAAGAGATAGACAACTMGCCAATAGAAGTATGTAATGTGTTCATTGATGGACACCAAAGTTCGCAAAAGGCATGCATGTCATGGTTATAGCGATCATATGTAAACGAAGAAGCACAGATGGCATCGTATATTTTCATCTTACAAAGAAGTTTCTTACGTTTTACGAGAATAGTTTCCAATCACTCCCAGCAATTTCGTGTGAAGCTAACCCYGCCAAAGTTTGAGATGGGGGCATTCCCAGAAGTCTTGTCTAGGTTGCAATCTACAAAAGGAAGAGAGAAATTTATGGAGCTTGAGGTGGCATCATGAGTTGAAGACAATAACAACAAAACTTCTCGATTGATGAGATGGAGGATGAGTTGACTACTTCCTTTGAGCATGTTGACRACCATTCACMAATGTGAAAATCCACCWCATTGGAAGATTGATTCGCATTTAGGTATCTTGATGCAGTCGGAAGAATGTCCAATGTCATTGGTTTAAATTGAGATCCCCTTCGATTATATGAGATGAAAATGTGTGGCTTTGGCTTCTCAAAATCATTAATCTCGATTTCGCTAGGAATTCTAAGTAGCACAACCTTCCCAAAAAAAATTATCAAAAGGTAAGTATGATTGAACATTCAAACAAAATGTGGAAAAAAAAGGAAAAAAGAGAGGATTTCAAAAAAGAACATGCAAAAAAATTGCGAAAATGATGAAAAAAATATGCCCAAAAAGAAAGAAAAGAGATAGAAAGAGTTMAAAAAARARAAAAAGTAAAAAAAAAAAAAAAAAAGTCTAAGCCCAAAACAAGCTTTATGAGCAGGCTCTGAAACGTCTAAGCTTCAAGATGGACTCTCTCTTTGTGGTTGTTAATGTCTCCATGATTGGCTTTGCTGAAAGCATAGCCGTGAAAATTGCACCCAAAACATGTATTCTGTGTATAAAATTTTGTTCAGACAAAAGGATTGCAAGCTTACCATCTCATAAAGTCAGTTGTGGTCAAAATCATGGTGAAATTCACGCCACTTGTTAGTGTCTTTTGTGCATGTTGGCGCTTTTGTTTCTCTGGCCATTTCGAGTTGCTATTGGAATGCTAGAGTACCATTGATTGACATGGGGACCTTAACGTCTTTGGTTGGTCGTTGCTTGCCATACTTCTGAGCGATGGTTCCGGAGTATGTCTTTCCAAGTTTTCTCTTCAAGCAGAAGGATATGGTTTGCACACTTGGTCAATCACCTCCGCTGCAATTCTACAAACAGAGTTGTGGCCGCCATGTTTAGATCAGAATGGAAGCACTGTGCTCACGAAGGACGATCTGGCAGGTGCAAAGGCCGGTAAGATGGAAGCCCACCATTATAGATTGAGGAGGAACAGAAGAAAGAAACCTTTCTCGGTGGCTGGTTCGCGCTTCGCTGAYGCACATTCRAGCACTGGAAGTTTACCTCTCTTTTATCTTTTTCTCAACGCCTCTTGTTAAGATCTCCACCGAAATTCCTCAAGTGCAAAGAGAAGTATTACACCAACATAAGAAACTTATGTAAGCAATAGTAGGGTGATCTACTAAAGAAGGGGGGAAAAAAAGCACAGCATGACAAGGTTGGTGATGTAAAGAAGGATGGAACAGGAGAAATTCATATAATTGGGATATATACATATAGGCAAAAGAAGAAGAGAKTTGGGTTAGGATTAGGAAAAGAAGTCTTATCCCAACTCCAATATCTATATATATCTAATATGTATGAGTATGTGAGATATATCACAACTCCAGTATGTATCTAATATGTGAGATATGTTTAGATTAGAATTTTGATTATTTGAAATTAGATTAGTTAGTTCCAGCCCAAGTGGATGGAGAAAAAAATGGACCAACGAATTGAAAGAAAAGGAAGCCTAACTAATCAAAGGAAAGGGGCAAGCCTGAAGAAAAAAAAAAAGGCTTACTATTTGAAGAATGAAGAAGGCCCAAATATATGAAGAACGGTCCAAGAAAAATAACCTAAGTTATTGGACCCACAATATTGTCCCAAATGGCATAAATTGAGTTGAAACTTGTCCACTTAACAACCCATTTTCGAGTTGTACCTATGGCCAAGTTCCAGGGGGCAATTTGTAGATATGAAAATTTTATTAAATTAAATTTTTATAATCTATTTAAATAATTAAAAATTAATTTTAAATACTCCCATCAAATTGGAGAGTATGTGGCATGTCAACCAAGGAAACGGTGACATGTGTCAATGATGATGAGGCTCAACCAATAGAAATCAAGAAAGCTTGGCGAAGCAGGCGATGCCACGTCACTCTTAAGTGTCACTTCAGCCAATCAAATCAATTCGCTTTGCCTATAAATAGAGGGCAAAGCACAAGAATAAGAAGTTCAAAAATTCAAATCAAGGTCCAACAATGAGAGAAGTTTAGAAGAAAGAGCATTAAATCTCTTTCAAACCCCAAGATCAAGACAAGAAGCCCTTAGTAAATTCAGAAAAGAAGAATCAACGGAACAAGTTCTTACCACTAAAACATTTCAGAAATTGTAACATGCATCTTATTAAATTTATAAGATCAATATACAATTGTTTTGCATCTCTCTTGTTTTCTTATTATTTTATAGACGAGAGAATTGTGTATCAAGGACCGTTGACTTAGATTTGTGAATTCCTGAGATGATTATATATAACAAGATCCAGAAGTGGATGTGGGAGGGCAGGGCTAGGCTACAATCGCCCCTCACCCTTGGCCTAACTCCTTATGTTTCCCTTCAGTTTGTGATAAACTAGTTCAAATGTATATATATTTATTATTAAAACATTAGAAACATATAAATATTCAATGGAGAAAGACTATTACTTTGATAAATATTAWGTATAGTTTCCTTTTTCATTTTTAATCTTAATATATAAGTTTTCAAAAAGTTATTTTAGAAAKTGATTCAAAAAATATTTTTCAAAACAATATTTATATATTGATGTTATTGAATATAATTCAAAAGAGAAACCACCTATAATATGTATATGTATTTTTTACTTTGTTTTAGTTTGCAACCCATGCAACTTAAATTTTTGAATCTGTCCCGGGCAAGATCTCATTTAAATTCATCTAATATAAACTAATTGTAAGAAATGTATTAACTAATACAACAAGAATAATAATATGTAATTCAAAGTAATTGAAGTTAATTGCGGGAATCTATTATGGTAATTGTTTATTCGACAGGTCAATTAATTATAAAACAAAGTTTGATCAGAAATCTATTTTAACTCATGAGCATTAAAATATTTAAAGCATCAATTACGTGTAYAAAACAATATTTAATTTAAAAATTTTATGATTCATTTTAAATTTTTTGTATACTTTTTAATTTTAATAGTTTTTATAAAAATATTTTAAAACTTTCATCAGAAATTCGTCATATACTGACGAATTATTGATGGATTATTTTAATTATTTTATCTAATTTCTGTTGTTTAATTTTTTTACTATTTTATTATATTATTTTTTATTTTAAAAATATAATCCAACGGATTTTCAATAGAATTTTGGAAATAATTTTTATTTTCTAATTAATTATTTTCCAACATATTTTTGGAATACTTTTTAATTTCTAATTTATTAATTTTCAAAATTTATTCCAAAAATCCGTTGGAAATCCGTCGATAATCACCAACGGATTTCCAATGGATATTTGGACACTTTTTTATTTTCTAATTTATATTCTTTCATTGTTATCCCGTCAACAATTACCAACCAATTTTCAACGGATTCTAATAATTTTATTTATTTTATATTTTATTTTTTAACAATTTTCTTCCAAAAATCCTTTAGTAATTCTTAAGGATGATTTTTCAAAGGAATTTTAGAAAAAAAAGAGTTCTTTTTTTTTTCCACAAAAGCTGTTAGAAATCCGTTGAAAACTAATGGAATATCATAAAAATATTAATTTTATTTGTTTAGCAATCCATCAGAAATTTTCAACGGATTCCCGACCAATAGTTTCCTTCGCAAACTTTCCAACAGATTTTCGATGTATTTGTTATTTTGACAATTCTATCCATGTTTGTCACAAATCCTTTGAAAATTTATAGAAGGAGTATTCTGTCGAAAAAATTAGTAGGAAAAATTCAATTTTCTTGTAGTGATGCAAACCGAGACGTTATGAAACCATAACCTTCCGGTCTATTGGTTGTTGTTCTTGTATTGCTAGGACATTACCCTCCCGCACAAACCAACTAACATAAGAATGCAATAAAAGTCTAGATTTTRAAGGTTTTATGAGCAAGACCTATATCCTTGTAGGTTCTTAAATGAGAGATCTCAACTAATATTCATGCAATAATTCCACTACAGCAAGGTTTCTCAACCAACAAGCAGTTAAAACAATTAATATTAATGGCCAATAGGCAGCAATTATACAACATTACTCAGCATCGAATGAAGTGCAAAGATAGTACAACTTTGCTGAAATATTCTTTAACACATTAATAACAAAATTTTRGCAAAAATCTCAACTCATTCTCTTAAAGATAAGAGAAACAAAGCATTCAATGTTTATCAATTAGAGAGGATTAAAATAAATATACAAAGAAATAAAGCTTAAAGAAGAAATGGCGAAGCATTTTTTGTGAAGATCCCCWTGAATTCTTCCTATTTTGCTCTTCTAGCTCATGGCTTCCTCTTCTTTGTTGACAAGGGAGTCCGTTATCGATGAACCTTGCTCCTTTGACGCACCTTGCAAGCATCRCAAAAGAGGTAAATCACACTAGGCAAGCCCTATTTGAAGGGTAACCGAGCAGTCAGGGACCAAAGGAGACTAACTGATAATATCCAACAGCTGAATGCAAAGTCAGTYCCGATGAGAGTCAAACTCGTGAATTGAAGGTACAGTGCAATCTTTACCGTTTGGCCTTTGCCACTAGGCCAGGCCCCGAGGACACTCTCTTTCTCTTCTTCCAAGCTCCTCACGTTGCTATTATGTTATCTGAATTCCTCTTCCCAGAAAATACCCTTCAGATGCCTTTTTCTTCTATAAAAGCTTCAAAAGGAAGCTTTGTTCAAGTGGACAGAAAAAGTAAGACACGTTTCATTCTCCAATCGGTTAAAATTTCACTAAGCACTTTATGCTTTTTTTAGTGGAATCCACATAGTACCCACCCTATTGGTACTTGCTTTYCCTTCTACATATCATGTGTGCACG
This sequence comes from Rhazya stricta, assembly GCA_001752375.1. Taxonomy (NCBI): domain Eukaryota; kingdom Viridiplantae; phylum Streptophyta; class Magnoliopsida; order Gentianales; family Apocynaceae; genus Rhazya; species Rhazya stricta. The sequence goes on from MEJB01000043.1 coordinate 1,383,357, forward strand.
TCTGTACCATTCAGTCACATAGGATAATGTTACAACATCGTCGTTAAATTTTCAAATTATTGTTCAAATAACATGATAATTTAATTGTAAATTCAAATTTCTACAAAATAAAGTATTTTTAATCAATAAAAGCTTATGAAACCTACAATTTAAGACTTTAACACTTATGAAGTTACTTCATTGGAATTCAACAATGTCTAGGGTAAAATAGCATAAAGAATTACTTGCACAATTAAAAGAGAGAGAATAAACTAACAATTATATCTGAACTTATTGAGTTTCACCCACATCATTTGACAATTATCATTCCAAATATCATAAGACAAAGAAACTCTACCATGTAATGYAGCAAATTAGTTTCTTAGAGTTCTTTTAGTGGCTTTATRAAAACCTTTAATTGCTCCTATAACCATGGTTCTTGGAAGTCATCTGACRCTRGACTTAAATTATATTTTTATTAGTTCTGCAATTTAGGATAGTTGGTAAGTGGACCGCTRAGTCAAAGCGAACTCTTCAGTTCGACCCTATTTGTGGCGTCACGTTGAAGGAGTTATGGGTTAAACCTTATTACAAATAAGAGTCATATTCTATGGGCGCGATCCGTATCAAACTCAATTAGTCTCAAAACGTGAGAATTTCGAATGATCTAACTAAAAAAGACTTTTAAATTAATTAAAATTTAATTTTGAATAATATCAAGATCATAAAAAATCTATCAATACAAAGAGATATTATTAAATTGACAAATACACTATTTACCAAATTAAAAATAAATTGAACCTCTATAATTAGATACCTATCTACACCCATTTAATTTTGTTGCGGAACTTTTGTTACGATGAGTAAGCTTATAATACTTTCCAAATAACAATATTTATTTTTAAATTTAGCCTCAGGACCACCTCGTTTGACAAAACAATATCTTTTTCTTTCTCATTTTTTCTTCTTTCGCTTTTGTCACGACAAGATTGAATCCATAGCATTCCATRCCCACCTASCCAATTTAAGTTTGTMAGWATGCCTCAAATACTTTCCATATAACAATATTTATTTTCAAAGTTAGCCTCAGGTTTAGGGGTTTCGGTTGGACCAACTCGTTTGACAAAAGAAAGACCATYYMAGGACCCCAAAAMCATTTCACTCTCTCGGACTTCATGCAATAGACCTGTGTTTCTCACGTTACATGGTTYCTTTCTCGTTTTCTCTTCCTTTTGTTCTTCTCAAATTTTGTTTAGAATTTTTTTATTAATTCATCAAGGTYAATTTTTTGTTCATTTTTTAGTTTTATTTAGTAGCTTTCATTGTACTTTTAATTGTAACACATTCAGATATCAATATAGATGTTAAACTCTAGAGTTTCAATGGTTTCAAGAGTATAAACATCATTCACAATTTATTTACAATAAAAAGAAGAAAATAATAGTTACATAATATTACTCAATAAAAAGAGTCRACGGAGATCGTTGTAAGCACTAAATAATTAGTAGATTAATCCTAATATTTTAACAAATAGTCATAAATGTTGATAAACTTAGATCTTCCATAATTGTTTTTTTTCTAAAAAAAGACATCCCAACATTTATCATAATAAAATGGGAAAAATAAATAAAAAAGGACAAGGAAGGATCACTAATCTCGAAAATATTAAAACAAACACTATAAAAAATCTAAATAAAAATATAATTATCAAGATTTTAATACATGTAATCATACGTGTATGCTGCTTATGTTGACGTATAGATACCTTTCTTGTGGGAGACAAACAAAGTTGCTGAAAAAATAAGGATTCACTGTTCTAGAGTGGATTTCTATGTTTTGGTTATTGAGGAAGCCAATCTTAACTTGTATCTTTCTCCCCCCAAAAAAAAAAAAAAAAAATTTGTTTCAAAAAAAGTAAAATAATTAATAGCAGAACATGACCTACCTCCATTATTTCTCTAATTTGATAATAGCCCTTTTCCAACAAAATTACTCAGTCTTCTACACTGTTTTTGCCATTGCTGGTTACTAGTTTATGGGTCCAATTGGGATCAGATTCAATTCATGACACCAGCTCCAGCGAAGTTGATCCCAACTAATTCCATGTCATGATTCATGTTGGATTTGGTTGGACAAAGAGTAAGTACAGAAAAAGACCAAACAAAATAGTACTTTTTTTTTTTTTTTTGGGGAAATCAAAGTAGTACATTTGATTATGTTTATCGTCAACAATTCATTATAGGTATAGAAAAAGACCAAACAAAATAGATTTTTTTTTTACAAAAAAGGTTATTACATTTTGTAATGTTTAWCGTCAATAATTGATTTCTTTTTTTAAATCATGGACAGATCATCATATTTTTGCCATAATTTATATTACAGGGATAAGATGATTTTGTGTTACATGGAGATGGAGTTTATATAAGAATGTTTTCACCCTATTCAGTACATAAAGAAATTTAATATCTAGGATTTATATATACAAAATTTACCACTCTCAAGAGGAGTTTCTTATTAATTAGTTCTTTTGGTTAGAAAAAGAATAAGAAAGAAAAAAATTGGTTGCTTTATATAAGGTTGTTCTATTAAGATTAAAATTAACTATTTTGAACCGTTTGATTTATAAAATATTAACCCGAACGGTTGAAAATGTAGAGAGAACCTTGAGAGAGGTAGAGAAAAAAGCTTTTGGGAAGATGATGAAAATTTTCAAATTGACAATACGATAAATATATCGCTCGCTCAATAATTTATTGCATTTAGCAATCCACTATAATATTATTGCCGGCCAGGAATTAATCAAAAGAAAGAAAAAGCCACTAGGCAGGAAATCAGCTTTTTCCTATATAAAGAGCCAAAGGGTGTGGAAGTATTTCCTTCAAGTCACTTACTCATTCACAATTGTTTTGTTTCCCCGTTACTTGCAGTTCTTGGTTTGTGAATAACTTTCTGAAGTATGGCTAAATCCTTATCCGGTAAGCTGGTTTCCCAGATTGAGATAAAGTCCGATGGAGATGTGTTCCATGAAATCTTCAGAGAGAGGCCTCATCACATTTCCGGGATGAGCCCTGATAAGATACAAAAAGTTAATCTTCACGATGGTGATTGGGGAAAACCTGGATCTGTCATCTCGTGGAATTATACCCATGGTAAGTAAAACACATTCATCACATTCTTCCTTGAAAAAGCTTCAGATCTTCCCAATTTTCTTTGCCTGTAATGATTCAGAATCGCTGAATCGACCTGTCATTGAACCATT
>MEJB01000043.1:1386610-1439500 GCA_001752375.1 Rhazya stricta
GAGAGGGAGAGAGAGAGAACGGCAGGCTCTTTGTATAGACAGAGGTAGTCGATGATGTAAATGATACAAGTCTTGAAACTTTCGTGCGTAGTTTCATGGTTATTTCCTCCTCTCAGTTTTAAAACAGAGTAACGTATGAGAAAAGGAACTATAGATTGTTTTCGTAAGTTTACATACTTTCCCATATGTTTAATGACATTAATACTATAGATTTGATTTCGTAGTTTACAATCCCATATGTTAATTGACATATACGTTCTATTTGTTAATTAAGATGGGAAACAGAAAGTGGCGAAAGAGATCGTGGAAGTCGTAGATGAGGCAAACAAGTTGGTCAAATTCAAGGTGATAGGAGGAGATCTCATGGAGTTGTACAAGACTTTCTTTTTTATTGTTCATGTTGAAAGCAAAGGTGAAAACAATCTTGTTACCTGGACGCTGGAGTACGAGAAGTTAAATGAGAGGGTTCCAGACCCTCACTCTTTAATGGAGTTTTGTCTCCATGTTACAAAAGATATTGAGACTCACCATCTCAAGTGATATGCCAATGAAGATAATAAATGCTTGTGGGACTTGCAATGGTGTGCTAAAATCTATATTCTGAATAAAGGCAAATAGTTGTGTGTGAAGAAAATTCAATGTACTCTCTGTTCCTATGGAGGATTGTATTTGTATTTGTTTTCTTTTCTTATGYACTAAATAATCTGTAATTCTWAACAGAACTTGTAATTTGAGATAGTCTGATGTAATAAATATTTTATTACTTCTTGAATATTTTTCCAACAATACTCATGTGATAGTTTAATTTGTGAGCATCACCAATGTTTTATTTATTTTTTATTTTTTTGGCAATCACGATCCATTCATTCATTGAGAATGAATTAATGACATGTTTGATTCAATTGTTCTTATGTATACATAATAAATTTCATACGGTAGCGCTAGTATTTTTTTCTCTCATCTTCTTCTTTCCCAATTAAAATGAATTTATGCAAAGATATTCTTTACTATTTTCTTGCATCGTCTCAACGTGGTAACCATTACAGCGAATATCTTTAAAGCTAAGAAAATTTCTTTTGGATTTGTTGGAATAAAGTGCATCACTTATATAAAATTTTATATCATTAGGTAAAATATACAAACTCTTCCACAGCCTTCAATTAACTCTTATGCATTTGATATTGTGTTAACATCATTTTCAACTAACATTAACTTGAAAATATAATTATTGTTTTGAAAAATGGTACGTGTAGTTGCACCATCAATAAAATCAATATCTCGACCATCCATATACAAATACATAGTAAAATAAAGTAATTTTAAAAAGTTACACAAAAATAATTTAACCAAATAATGAAATAGTCCAAATATAAAACTTCAAACACTTTAAGAAAGTACATGAAGAATTAAAGAAAAATACATAAAATGAGAAATTAATCTCATTTTCTGTCACACCACCTCCAGTTAAATAGTCAATATTTCTTGTTTGATTGACAAAAGAATTGGAGACATCTGAATAAATTGTATCAACTGAACCATCAAAATCAAGAAAAACTTAATTTTGAGGAAGAGATCCATTATATGCTTGTTGTACAACAAATACATAGTCTACTTTCAAGTCATTGCGAAGATGATGATGAAGGAAAATTAGCATTTTTGCACAATCCTGTTGAGATTTATTTTTTCCTCTTCTATTGTTTAACCATACCCTTTTAAGGTGGATTTCAACATTAAGGATTTATGACACTTAATTCTTGTTCGATATATAGTGCAACGAATTTAAATTTGGTGATAGTTCTACAATAAAAAGACAACCTTTTGGTATACACACAGAGATAGTAGAAAATATAATGGCATAAAATATGAAAATTGGTGAGCACTGGTGAGCATGTAGTTTGGCCTACTTCTTGTCATAAGATATGTGTTCCTTACCATGCTTAAATAAAAGATCCAGATGAGTAAGAATATGTACTATGTCCAATATGCCATTTACAAAAAGATGAAAATTTGTATCCTATTGATAATTGAAGTAATGCTCCRCATATAGTATATGTACTCAACATACAAAATGAGATCAATCCTTTACAAATTAGTACAAAAAAAAATTTCATATAGACTTATTCTATTGCATACTTCAATTAATTTGAAACGATAATACGAAAATAAATTATACAAAATTATAATGAAACTAATATTATGTTCAATCAAAAATACGAAGTAGAGATTTATATCAAAAACTGTAAGCTTTTAAGGGGTACAAATATTTTATTTCTCTAGCAATAAATAAGATGTCGGGATGAGATGACTCCACAAAGAGAGTAATTTATCTCCTTGTTCTTTTATCCAGGCAAAAGAATAACTAATTTGCCAAAGAAAACTTTTTGTCCGTCTTTGTTTGTGCTTTCATTGTGCTTGTGTTTGGGCTTTCTTTCATGGCATCATGAGCACCGTAGCATGCTATTATATTAATATCATAGAATCGTTAAAATTGTTAAATTATAAAAAATGTTTTTTTAAAGTCAATATTATCCTTTTAATATTTAGTTTATGTTACAAATAGTTTCTTTATTTTTTATATATTAATATTTAAATATATATAATATTAATATTCTTAAAAAATATTGAAATGCTAAAGCTGAAGTAGCAATAGTTTAAATTTACATTATTTGTTCTTTAAGAGCTTGATATTGTCATATATGTATTTCTAAAGAATATTAATATTACTCTAGATCAATATTTTACACTCCCGAAGGGTATATAATAATCTATATATTCATGGGACATATTAAACTATTACTTCTGGAGTAGTAATAGTGTAACTATTAACCTTAACATTATACTTTCTTGAAGAACTTTATATTATATTCATGAAAAATATTACTAAATTACCCTAAATTAACRTTATTGACTATCAAAGAGGATATGATAATCCAAAAATTCTTGGATAATGACGTACTATTGTTCATGATGTAACAATATAATCTAAATTAACATTATTTGGTCTTGAAGAACATGATATGTTGATTTCAATATTCATGAAGAATATTAAACTATTGTTCTAAATATATTATATACTCCTTAAGGGCACATTAATAATCTAAATATTCTTGRAGATTATTGAACTATTATTCTAAATTAATTTATCTATAAGTTAATATTATCTACTCCGAAAGGATATATTCCAATTTAAAATATYAACGATGAATATTAAACTATTATTCTTGAAGTAACAATTGACTGAATAAAATCTTATATTAAAAATATACTTTTAGTGTGCTCTTGAAGTAGCACTAATTTTGGAAAAAAAATAGCAAAAGTATGAAATACTCTGGCGATATAACATGTAATCCCTCAAGGAATGCGTACAATGCATGTCCTATTGACATTGATTACTTTATTATGACTCTACATCATTCGAACATACGTTATCCCTCATTCTTATTGTAGAATTATAAAAATGGCAAATATTACCTAGTTTGAATTCGTTAAACTTGACATATCTGACAAGAATGATTTGTCATAGGCATTTAAYAGGAACATCGACTTAAAAGCACATTGGGGAGAAAATAAAAGAAAAAAATAAATCCCAACAGGATCRTGTAAAAATATTAATCTTCCTTCGTCATCATCTCCATGATGACTTGAAAGTTGAGAACGTACATGTTGTATGACAAGCATACAGTGGATCCCTAAGAAAAGATCAATCAAGAAAAAAGGGAGACCGAAGGTAAAGAGTTTTCTGGATTTTRATGGTCCAATTGATGTGATTCACTTAGATATTTCCAATTCTTTTGCCAATCTAACAAGAAATTTTGACCATTTAATTAGAGGTAGTGTGATGAAAAACAAGCTTATTTCTCATTTTATGTATTTTTCATAAAATTCTATGTGGACATTTTTTAAGTATACATAGACTTTCTTTAAGTATTTTGAAGTTTTTAAATTACTTTTCTTTACAAAACGTTCATAGATTTGTAATATATAGTTTAGATATATGTCTTATTGATAGTGCAACAATATACACCATATACTCAAGTATAATAAGTATTTTTCTCACTTGAAGATGAGAAAGACAACTATAAATACTATAAGTGGTAGTATAAATTTGGTATGTTGTTGCGGCATAATTGTCATATTTTTGTCTAGAAAGTGACAAAATGTTCTGAAAGGGCTACTATATTTTTTTTTTCGAGAAATGGACMAAATTTTTATGTAATATTATCCTTAAAAATCCTAAAARTTTATTAAATTTTAAAGATATCCACCGAAATGACTATCATATTGAGACAATGAAAAAAGTGTTTCAATATTTATTTTTCATCACTATAGTCTGAGGAATCTACATTGGAGAAATTAGCGTCTCTTTGCTCGGGATTGTACTATGTCATATTAATGCTCTTGAAATGCATCATCTCGTAAACTAAAAGTTTACTTGATGATCTAAACATTCTTACTATTTAGCATTATAGCTTGAGCCATGCTCAATCTAAAATGATGCGGAAAATAACTGAGATTTTGCATGATCACCCATTAAGAAATTCATAAGAGTTGAATATCAAATAAATTCTCATGTGCTGCTTGTTTTCAAGGGAAATTGATTATTAGATCCTCACGTGCAAAAGTAGCAGCTGAAAGTTGTACATTTATAGTTCATAGTTATGGTGATATATGTGGACCTGTACATGCTCAATTTAAATACTTTATGGTCCTTATTGATATACCAATTTGAAGGTCACATATGAGTTTATTATCAACTGCAAAATGAAATTTGAGAGATTACTTGCTTAGATAATTTAATTACGAGTACAATTTCAGAGCATTAATTAAAATTATTCATGTCGATAATGATGGTGTACGTTCATCCCTTATTTTTTTTTAGCTTATTTCATGTCAATTAGGATTATTATAAAATGATTTAGCTGATTATTTTATTAAACAATTGCAACTTATTGCTATAGCATTACCAATAAGAGCAAAACTCTCAATAAATGTTAGGAGATATGCTATTTTACATGAAGCAGCATTGAGATGTACAGACCAACTGATTATCATAAATTCTCTCCTTTGAAATTGGTGTTATGAGCTAATGAACTGAAAGTTTAAAAGATTAACCATTTGCAGAAAATARCAAATTCCCGTGTCTAATGCTTGTATTGATCTAATAAGAATAACTAAATCACATTTATCATCAATAATGATTCCCATCAGATGGAAGTCCCAGTAGGARAATGTTGATATACTAGCTATTAATTACAAAACACACTATAAGCGTGGTAGTATTTCTAAGACATGCCAGAAGCATGGTAATGATTTTAAGGCACGTCAGAAAAAAAACATACCTCTTGATTCTAAAGCATGCCAAAAGCATGGCCAACCTCTTGGTTCTAAGATAAACATACTTGAAAGAAAAGGGGATTATATGATCAAAACGACCATGATTAGAAGTTAAATAAAGATAGACAAGAGACATTCATAAAAGATTCAAGTTCCTCAAAGTAAAATACAGAAAGCTCTCGATATTATAAGTGATAATGAAGATCTTTAACCAACATCAATTGAAAATATCAACATAGTATGCTTGACCAAGATGGAGAGATGCAATTGAATYTTGATTAAACTTACTATTGAAACGTGAGGTTCTTGGACCTGTAGTCCGAACACCACAAGGTATAAACAGATGAATATAAATGTATATTTATATGTAAAAAAGGAAATGAAAATAAAGTCGTGAAATATAAAGTACGAATAAAGTCCAAAGATTTTTACAAAGATAAGGTATTATTTATATATAAACCTATTAACCTATTGTGGATATAATTATGTTAAAAAATCTTGTAAGCTTAGCAATACATGAAAACCTTGATATGTCTTTGATAGATATACTCTCTRTATTTATGTGAATCAGTAGACAATGACAATTACATGAAAATTCTTGAAGGGTTTGATTTGTCTGAAACATTTCAAGAAAATCATTCCATCAAATTGCAAAACTCCTTATATGGATTCAACTAATCTAGAAGTAAATGATGTCTACCCTTGTGTTTTCATGAAAAAAACATATATTAGATTTGCAGTTATCGTAATTTATGTTAATTTAGATCTAACTGAGACTCCCGAAGAGTTCAATGAAACTACAAAATTGCATGAAAAATGAATTTGAAATGAGAGATCTAGGAAAGATAAGAATTTGTCTTAGTTTGCAAATTGAACATTTCGCTGAAGGATTATTTGTTCATCAATTCATGTATACAAAAAAAAGTAACAAAACAATTTATACAGGTAGTGCACATCCATCAGTATCACTTATAGTTGTTAGATCAATTGAAGTTGATAAAGATCATTTTTGCCCACTTGAAGATGGAAAAAATTTTCTTAGTGCAAAAGTACCATACTTTAGTACATATTAAAGTACTTTGTTTTTTTGGTTTTGTAAATCTCATTGCAAGTTTTAGTTCTCTAGGGAACACTATATCCTRAATTTGTTAAGCAAACTATAAGAGTTACATGCTCAAATCATTCATAAATTATTGCAAATCATGAACTTGTATTGCACAACTCAAAGGAGGCTAYATCAAAGGAGATAGAAAAAAGCATATTTCTACAGAGTTCTTCTACACGCACAAGTTTCATAAAAATGGCGATATCGATGTTAAACAGATTCACTCAATGATAATGTGGAGAAAGTTGATTTAATAGATTGGAATGCATCGAATCAAAGATATTCAATGATCATCTATATCAGGAGGAGTATTTGTACTATATTTCCTTCTTTCAGGTTTTGTCCCACTGAATTTTCCTAACAAGGTTTTAATGAGRTAAAAATTGATACTCCGATATCAATTGTCCTCTCTTTGCTTAGTTTGGTTTAGTTTTTTGCACTGGATTTTTCCCAAAACAAGTTTTATGAGGTAGTTGTTATATATATTAGTCATTGAAGGGGGGGTGTCACAAATATATTGTGAATAACGTTTGTACCCTTTGAAACCATAGAAGCCCTAGGGCGTGTCACAAATTATAATATGCTACTATTTGCAATCATCATCATTTTTTTTTTCTTTTTCTCTTTTTCTCTTTTGATCTCCCTCTCTTTTTTTATACCTATATTTTCTTAGCTCTTTTCTTCTTTTGTTTTTGGCTCATGCAGTTTCCTCCATAAAAGAATTCTAAAATAACAATTCATATGTTCCACCAAACATCTGCTTCACAATCAACTAGTCATACATTCCTTTGACATTAGGGTTCAAAGATAGTCTATTAGCAAAGAATTTGGTCAAGGGCTAAATTCTTGTGGTTTAATCAAAGAGAAGGCTACTAAGGCTCAAAAGGGGTTTATTAGGGATAATTTTTCAAAGGAAGGTTATTCAAAAGCCAAAAAGATATTCATAAATGCCTTGATCATTTTGGTGCATAGATCTCATTATGTGATCTTGACATGCATAATGGTGCAAGTTCTAAAATAACTACCTAATGTGCAACAACCACTCAATCAAAGAAAAAGTGAGCATATAAAAAGAAAAGCTCATTAAGGCTCAAATCTCACTNATGCCTTGATCATTTTGGTGCATAGATCTCGTTATGTGATCTTGACATGCATAATGGTGCAAGTTCTAAAATATCTACTTAATGTGCAACAACCACTCAATCAAAGAAAAAGTGAGCATATAAAAAGAAAAGCTCATTAAGGCTCAAATCTCACTTATAAGTGGTTTTTAGATTGATCTATGCATATATATTATCCAAGGTACTTAAGGGGGACACATTCACATATGCTTGAAATAACTACTTCTACATGTAATCAAGGAATGTTTCAACTCAAACAAATGTCATACAACACATTGAAATTTTTGAGATCCTAAAAATATTCCAACTAGTAAATAAAAATAAAAAAGAAAGAAAAAATAAAAAATCATATATTTTGTGTTTTATGTGTTTTTTTCACGTTATTTGACAAACAAAATCCTACTAGTTCAAAAATAACACACAAATAAATTTCCCACACTCAAAGGGTTCATTGTCCTTAATGAWGCACTAAATAAATGRGGAAGGAAACATAAATGAACAAAAAGAATATACGCAACAAAAACAAAAAAGAAACACAAAGRACCACAAAAAATGAAAAGAAAAACAAAGGTGAAGGGAAAGCAAGAGAGACTACCCTAGAGGAGAGGCTGGAGTGATGTTGACGAGGTGGTTAGGCAATGTCGACAAAGTCCGGCGAGCAGCAGTGGTGGTTGAGATGACAGAGTATAGGTAAAAAGGTAAAAATTAAAAGAAAGCAAAAGGTAAAAAGAAAGGAAATTTATTTTTTTGTATTTTTTGAAACTAAAAGAAAAGGAAAATCTTTTTTCAAAATTTTATTAAGTCCATATGGGCATATGGTATTTGGACTATACTTTTGAAAAATTGATGACATCTCATAGGTGGATTTTTGAAAATCCATATGAGCATTTGATAAATTTGGGTGAATTTTGCCCTAGATGACCATATAGGCATACAGTAGATTAAGTTTGCTTCTTGAAAATTCTTGTAACTCCAAAAATTGTACTTGCAAAATTTATCTTCACAGACCAAGGAAGTCAATTATTACTCGGGATGGGCAATTAAAAAAAATGAAAAATCATTGGGTTGCCTCCCAACAAGCGTCTTTCTTTAATGTCTTGGCTAAACATTCTCCTTGTTCAGATTAATCGATATTAGTTGAATCGATTGTATCTCCTCAACCTTAGACACCCATAAGCTCAAGAAAATGTTAAACTTTATGACCATTAACATTAAAAGTTTAACCAGTGTTCGAACTGTAGATCTTAACTACACAATGAGAAATATTTTAGTAACAAAAGAAGGGTTAATCCATCCAGAATGTAATTTACGAGGATCTAACTTCAAGAATTTATGCACCCCTCAATAGTAAAATTTCTGTTAAGAGCAACTTTCAACTTAATTTTATCATTCAGGTAAAAAAATATTTGCTCTAGAGGAATAAAAAYATCCATACCAAATTTTTACTCTTATTACTAATATTAATTTTGTTACGAACAATATTAGGGTTTTTTTTCCTTTCTTTCAATAAAAATATTATTATTTGAATCTCTTTTAATAAATAATCAAATCATGATTTGATTATTTAAAATAATAAGTAAATAATAGCTAAATAGATATTCAAGAAATATTCTGATTTCGAAACTATCTAACTTATCGATGTCTCAGATTTTCAGGTAGTCGAGTTTTATGAGATTCTATATTAACGAATAGTGACTGAAATGTTTAGTGTTTACATTATTTWCCTTGCTTCCCACTTGAATGATTATCGAGTTGTCTTTCTACATCATCAACTCCATCTTGCWCTGTATCAGATCGTCGCCTTGAATCATCATGTGTATCTTCTTGGATCTCAATTAATATTTGATGGTTGAGTATCACTTTCGACCCTTAATACTATCCACATTTTGACTTTTCCCAACTCTAAACACTACTATGAAAAACTAATAAAATAAAGACAAACCCCAAAATGCATATCTTCAAGTCAAGACCCCAAAGAAGAAAGGCTGGCTGGAAGTTATGAAGTCCCAATGTTTGCATGTCTTACCTTCGCAACATGTGTATGGTTTGATATCTTTAACTATATAGCACTATCGAGTTTTCAGTCTATCAGAATTTAGATAATCCTTGTCCATTTAATCTGCTAATTGTTTTCTGGCCATGCTATACAATTCTTGGAAGTCTTAGAGCAAAATCTGCAGCCCTCTTTTTGTTTTTCCGTGTGTTTACTTTGTTGATTCTATGTGACTTTGATGGAGCTTGGTGGAATCATATTCATATGGTGGATACTTACCAGTTTTAGTAACAGAGAAACTCAGAAACTGCTCAATTTGKYATCGCCCTTATATTAGAGAGTTCACAGCCTGGCATCGAAAATTTGTTGTTCATGTCTGAAAATGAATATATATTTTTACATCTTTCTTTTGATAGATTTCTAAAAGTAAATCTTTTATAATACACTTGTTTTTCTTTCAAATAATATGCACCCTAATGTTGTAAGCCCCGCAATTGTGACATCACTGCAGCAGGTAATGAGAGGGTGGTACAGATTAGTCTTACCAATTCCATATATTGGAACACCTACACATTAGTTTCACCATCAACAAACTCAGATCGTTGCAGGGTGTGTTCTTTGGCTGCTCGAAGCAACCAATAATCTACAGGCAATTGTTTCATTTCACAAGGAGAAAGTATTAAAAAAACAAGAAAATGGACAGACCTGTTCAATCTTGGAAACAAAGGATGTCTTAGAGACCATGGCTAATAAACCAAAATCAATTATGAGAACCAAAATGARTCTTGGCCTGATGTAGAAAGAAGAAAGGCATTGCTAACTAATCTATCTATGGCTACTGAAACTTGCCCAACAGAAGTTGTGGAGATATCTGCTTTAGAAATGTCAACAGACAGTTCAGACTCCGTCTCTAGCTTCTCATTTGTGCAAGTCTACGTAGACATGAATGAGACAATATTCAATATGTAATCAATTAAAGATCTTGTCTGCATGAAAAGTTCAAATTTCATTAGAAATTGTAAGGAAACTTACAAAGTAGGGACTAAGAAATCTAGTCTTGAAACGCAAGCAGTTTTCTTGAGGATTTTCTTTTGTTTTCCGTGTGCTGTTAGGGATATCAAAGGAAGGATGCACAAGAAATGAAGAATCTACAACAGTTGGGAGCCTCAAGTATTGTTAGGGACACATTCATGCCATCTATTGATTACCAACTTTGTATATAACTGTATCAATTTTTTTAAAGAGGTCTGAACTGATGTGCACAAGGAGAAATAACATTATATTTCCCTTCTATTATCTTGGACTATTGGGCAAGGAGAGAAGGCAGAAAACTTGACRCGGTATTTCAGCGTTCAAGTGAGAAGTGATACAAGATATGGATAGCTTTCTGATTCATAGAAAGGAACCTGAATATATCGAGAGCAGAATCTGTAGACCCTCTCAACCTACCAAGGTGGTTAGAAAGGAAAAATTACAGTAAAGCTAATGAATCATGAGAACTAAAGCAGTATCATGTTTGCTCTAGTTTTCAATGAAATGTTCTCAGAAACTATAGCACTTCGCCATCATGGAAATTATCTTTCTTATTTAAGTTTGTTATGAGAAATTACAGACGAGAAGCTCAGTTCGAAAAGCCTAGAAGAGAAAAAGAAAACAAAAAAACAAAAAAAAAAAATTCAGCTTCTAATCTTGTATTAGCAAGAATAAATACCTTTAAGAATTCTAGAAGATCTTGTACATATTGTTCATTCAACAAAGGTCACCTGAATTTAAAATTGCTTTTGTAAAATCCATCCATTACAAATCAATTTTGTTCTCGGATGTTATTCAAATCTTTATGAAGTACTCCCTCCAACCTAATTGAGTGTACATATTATACTTGATTATAAAAATTACCAACAAAAATTACCAACTTAACCTTACAATCCAGAAAGTTAGTGCTGGATCCATGTGTGTTGTTAAACTCATATTCCTTCAGGTTATCAACTTACCCTTACTRTCCAGAAAGTTAGTGGTGGTTCCATGTGTATTATTAAACTCGTATTCCTTGAGGATAGGAGGTCAGTTGTCGAACTTCAAAGGAAAAATATGTCTATTTTAAATAGATTAAAATTTCATATTGGACCTTCAATATTGGATTAATTGTTAGGACTATGGGTATCACTAATCTCCGTATTAATATGATAATATTGTCCATATTTTGCTTAGGTCTGCATGACTTTTTATGTGGACTCCCCCCAAAAGCCCCTCCAATAAAGATATTGTTCATATTTATAAACTCATAATCATCCTTATGTCTAACCAATCTAATTTTCTAACTATCTATCTTCACCGCATTGGAAACACACGTTTTACGTGAAGCACCAAGCACTATTACCTCAAGTGCATTCAACCACGGATCTCATCCCGAGTTAACTAGGTCTCGCCACTTGCATTCAGCATTCCRAGGATTTGTTTTTAACATAACTAAGTCCAGATTATCGCTGTGCTATCACTTATTAGGAACATTATTTGTAAGAATTAAACCRAGTTAAATTATATATTAGAATTAGAAAAGTAGATATGAYAAGGAGTTCGAATTATATTTAAAGTCAAATTGGTTAGACTCCTATATAAGAAGATTCAGTTTAAGTTTTTTATAGAAAATAGCATGTAGAGGTGTGCACTCCAAGTAAAAAACTGGTTGAGTTTGTTGAGTTCTTCAAGAAAGATAGTTTGTCTCCATAAAAGTACTTTGTTCGACGTAGTTTCGTTGTTTSATTTGTTCAAAGTGGTATCAAA
Organism: Rhazya stricta; assembly: GCA_001752375.1. NCBI lineage: Eukaryota > Viridiplantae > Streptophyta > Magnoliopsida > Gentianales > Apocynaceae > Rhazya > Rhazya stricta. The sequence continues at coordinate 1,398,945 of MEJB01000043.1, forward strand.
GCTAGTAACATGGAGTGTCAAGTGACTCCTAATTGTCTAATTTTTGTTTTTGATGAACRGCATAWGCAGATGTGGACATACTTTAAGTTGAATGATGTATACAATATTATTTAGAATGGATTTCAACAACCTTTCCCAGAGACTTAGTTAACTGCACAACAGAAACTAAAGTATCAAGATATTACATCCAAATGTAGCTTGAAGATGAAAGTAGATTTACCTGTACAGAACAAATTTATGTATGCATTTACAACGAAAGAGATGCAGAAACTTTTGATGATTATATACACAAGGAAGCTTGAGGTGAAGAAGGTCAAATTGCAACAGTTAAGAGGTGGTAGGAATTGACTCAAATGAAACCCACAAAGTCAATTAAAGATTAAATTAATAGAGTTCAAGAGCTTGTGGGTTTCATGAGATCTAATAGTGACACTCTTTCTGATTCTCAAATTTTTGGTAAAATTTTAAGATCTCTAGATAACATTTCATACCAAGAAGATTGTTATTCAATCTACCAAGAACTTGGATGCATTAACTGTTGATGAATTAGAACATGAATTGTTGTTATATGAGTTATCTTTAAATTACGAGTCGAAAAATAYTTTAGAGGAGAAGATATTACATGCWCAAGCAAATTTACGAAAGGAAAAAGACACACCCCTTAACTCATTCTAAATCAGATCAGTGTTGTGATCAGAATCTTAAAGAAAGAGGACGTGGCAGGGTTGGATATCAAGGCAGAGGAAAAGTCCGTGGCCATATTAGAGTTAATTTTAATTATCAACAGAATAATTTTGATAATGCTTATCAGAGATGGAATAAATTAACAATACAATGTCGTTATTGCAAAAATTATGACCATATTGAGAAGGATTGTAGTTTTAAAAAGGAACACAGAAAATTTCATGCACAATTTGCTGAAACTAAACTTGATGATTCTCCTATATCTCTGTTGTTGATTACTTCTGGATTTGATGGAAGTAATCAGGAAAAATAAATTTAAGATTTCGGATGTAGTAATCATATGTGTGGGAAAAAATACGTTTCCTAAGTTGGATTCATCYGTTTTGATTACTATTGGACTTGGAGATAACACTCATGTGTCTATTCTTGGAAAGAGTAAAATTTTTATTACTCTAAAGTAGCTGAAAGGAAGAACGGGACAATTGTGGATATGGTGAGATGTATGTTACATTATAGAAAATTGCCTAAAGATTATTTGGTTGAAGTTGTTGCTTGTGCAGTTATGTTTTTGAACATGTGTTTAACAAGAAATAAGAGAGGAAAGTCACCTCAAGAACTTTGGAATGATATAAAACCCAATATTAGCTACCATAAAATTTTTGGATGTCATGCATACGCTCATATTCCATATGCTCCAAAAATGAGTTGGATGATAAAGTAGAAAAATGTATTTTTCTACTTTACAATCATTAGACGAAAGGATACAAGTTGTATGCTCTTAATACCAAGAACTTGAGTATAAATAGGGATGTTACTTTTGATGAGTAAGGAGCTTGGGATTGGTTTTCTGAAACATCTGAATAGCCAGAATCATCACATTCTTTCCACCGAAGTTTCAAACTTTAATGGATAACGTATGCACTACACAAGAAGGAGAGAAAGTTGAATACTCTAGCCGTTCACAGCCTTATGGAAGGCCTCAATGAGAGCATTACCTGYCARTTCATTTGCAAGATTATGTCACTAATAATGATGGTGATATATCTGATGAGGCTATTGTGAATTATGCTTCATTTGGGTTCGTACTATGAATAAGAAAATTTCATGCTATTGAGAAAAATAAAATCTAGGAATTAAATTCTCTTCAAATTGCTAAAAAGCCCATTGGCGTTAAGTGTCTAAACATGAAAAAGTATAGACCTTCCAAAGAGGTAGACCGTTTCAAAGCAAGGGAAGCGATGATTAGTAATCTTGACATGATAGAGGGATTATGGTTGAGAAGAATGCTCGATTTTTTGATTTTTTGATTTTGTGATAATAAATAGCAAGTTTACTCTAGAGGCTGAAAGGAAGAATAGGACAACATCAAGAAGAAGATCCAACTCCAATATTTTGTGATAACAAGTTAGCTTTTGATTTGTCCAAAAACTTAATTTTACATGGAGCAAACACCATTTCCATTTTATTCGTGATTTTCTTCATTAAAAAAAAAAGTAGTTATTGATTATTGTCATATTGAAGATCAAGTTGCAGATATATTCACCAAACAATTGAAGACGAGGTCACTCATCAAATTGAAAAAAGATGCTTGGAATTAAGAGATTTGAAGATCTTGGTTTAAGGGAGACAATGTAGGAATTGTAAACCATGTTAAATTATATATTAAATTAAGAAAGTAGATTTGATAAGGAGTTCTAATTGTATTTAAAGTAAGATTGATTAGACTCCTATACAAGGAAGTTCAATCTATGTAACTTTAATCTAACTCCTTCGTAGAAAACGTCATATAGAAGTGTTTTGTACTTTGATTAAGAAATTTGTTGAGCTTGGTGAGTTATTCAAAAGATAGTTTATCTCCGTAAAAATTCGTAGTTCGATTTAGTTTATTTGTTTTATTTTTTCAACATTAATCTTCAAATTAGTATGATATTATTCACATAAGATCTAAAGCTGCAAAACTTTACGTTTGAACTCTATCTGATATTAAATGTTAATCTATTTAAAAAATAAATATGTTTGACATTTTGACCTTCTTACCTAAAGAGAAGGGGGGCTTTTATATTATTGAAGATTGAAACTCTGTATTAATACATGATTAATGTTTCTCATCATCACCAAGTTAATTAATTTGCTTGATTTCTTGATCTTCTCTTTAAGTTTTGGTTCTCTTCCCCCATCGAAACATAGTACCTCAATCTATGTTCATCCAGAAAAAATCATTTTATAAATCCTAGCATATTAATTATATGTTGATCCAACAAAATCTTGTACATGTGGTTGATTCAACAAAGGCCACTTGAACTTAGAATTGCTTTTATAGATTCCATCCGGTAAAATCAATTTTGTTGTCGGAAGCTATTCAAATCTTTATGAAATACTCCCTCCAACCTAATTGAGTGTGCATATTTTACTTGATACAAATATTCAGAAAAGAACTTTACCAACCCAAATTACCAACTTACCCTTACTATCCAGAAAGCTAGTGGTGGATCCATGTGTATTATTAAACTCATATTTCTTGAGGTTAGGAGGTTCGTCCACAGTTTGCATAGGTTTGCAAACTTCTCTTGTTTCTTAACTAACATGTATGCTATTTGCACACCAAGTATTTGATGGATTTTCTCAACCAAGCCAATTGAGGATTAAAGTTAAAGTTTAAAAGCAAAAGTTTCAAAATCTTCAAAAAATTCTAAAGGAGAAGAGATGTTAGAGGGTAAGGCATATATATATGTTTATATTCTGATTAATAAATATAAATGTATAAAAAAATGTAGTARAAAAATGTATTAAAAGAAAATGGATGGAGTTTATACTATCAAGTTTATAAAAGAACAGAAATGAAAGCAAAAGATAGATTGATAATTGGATTTTTAAAGAGAAAATTTTAATATAAAACATGACAGCAAAGTCATAGTAGCTCTTCATTTTTTATAGATATGAGAACGACAGCTACCARCAAATCCACWACCTTATCAAGAAACGTYAATAGCTGTAATCCCAATGAAGCGATTCCTACAGKTGCCCTTTTTTAAAAAACAAGAATGGRCTTCCGAAACCCCACAAAAATAAATAAGTCAAAAGTGAAATCCTTTAAAAGATATGATGTGATGAAACATGACATGTACTTGTACGTATAATATAAAATATTTTTTACAGTAATTAAAATATTTCTATATAAAAAATTTTTTATTCATATTTTTCTAAGAACTTCTCTCTTTTCTCTTTAAAAGATATGATGTGATGAAACATGACATGTACTTCTACACATTTCTTCAAAAAAAACGAAATATAAACCAAGTTAAAAAAAAAAAAAAACAGGTTTCACTATCGAATCAGACAAGCATATCGAAAAGTCAAAAAAGTTTGACGAACATTTCTGGTTTTATGATTGCAAAGTTGTCGAGTGGATAATTCAATACTTAAATCTTTTTTATCGTAATTAAAGAATATTCCTCTATATGCAAATCATGTCTTAATTTTTAATTTAAATATAAATAATGAACAAAATCAACAAGGGTGAGAAGAATTAGAAAAGTAATTAAATACCTTTYTAATCTAAACCAATTACTCATTTACCTATGAAATTTGTTATTTAGTTAATTATGAAATCCTCAATAGATGGTTAGTGTTGTTAGGGAAAGACACAAAAATAATAGAAACAAATATATGACTCAACCATTTATTTAGGTGTTAACGTATACTGACGGATCAGTTGAGAATATTGTCAGCTTATTAGCCACTAGATCGGCTGAGGATACTGTCTGTTAACTAGCCGTTGGATCGATTGAGGAAGTTATCGGCTGTCTAACCGTTGAACCGGCCTATTAACTAACCTGGTAACAACAAGCTTATAGTTTAAAACACAAAACAAGTGGTCACCGAATCTATAAACTTTTTCATTAAAGATGGTTCTTCAAGTACTTCAAAAAGCCTCCAGTTAGGTTGCGAAACAAGGTTTTACAGAAAAAAATAGTAGGAATGTGTTTCAATCGACAGTTTAAGCATCTAACTACAAGAGTCATACCCTTAATCCTATCAAAATCAAGGCATAATTGTATGAAAGATGTATAAAGCATAATAAAACTGTAAAAAAGTTATAAAGAAAGATGTAAACAAACTATTGAATAAGAGATAAGAGTATTTAGATAGATAGTCTTAATGTTGGTTTGAAAACGTTTTTCTTTATCTCATTCTTCTCTATTTGTATATATTCAAATTTTCTAAAATGTTCCATCACTAACTCCCCTAAGATGATGCTCCTCAAAAAYATGAGATTTTTTAAAAGAAATCATGATGTTGACTCGATTAAATTTACTCTTAATCTTTTAACTAACCTCCGCCGATAGCAGCATGCTTTAGCTGGCGGGGCAAACTTTTAACTAGCCTCATGTTCAAGTTCTTGCCTCAAATGTACATAAACAATRTACTRCATTCAATGCAAAATTTATTTASGGGCACATTTAGTTAATGTTTTTAAAATTTCCACTTGTCATATTGTGGACCAAATAAAGAGAACTGCAAAACAATAATTAAYGAAAGACCATTAGTCATATGTGGTAGGGCCTGAATTATCTACTTCAGAACTATTTAAGATATCGATTATGACAGAGAACCACCTCATTGTCCAAGAAATTTAATGAAGTTAAACATAAAAATAAAATATTATTTAYTTAGGCCTACATTACTTTCTTTATTAAATAATTCAACACTTAGAGTGAACAAAATTGAATATTTGTTAAATTAAAGCTCTTTTATTATATAATTTTGAATGTTTTAATATTGTAGGTGTCTTTTAAATTTGATTRATAAATTTTAAGTGATAAACTTTTTGACTTATTACTGAATACATTAAGATGCAGGGACTCAATAAATTTTTTTAATCAATTAGACAAAATTAATCATAGTCTCTCCTATATTCTTTCATATAAYTTCATATATTTACGAATCTTTTGAAACCTTATAAAATCAAAGTAAAGACAAAATAATATAATTGTAAAACTAATAGTATTTAGAGTTATGCTAAATTGATTATCGAACACTCTAACAATATTTAATGTTTAAATTTAGATATTACAAAAAAATATTTTTGCATGTTTAAACATTTAGATACTTCAAACTCAGTGTTTAGATTTCAATATTTATACTTAATTTTATAAAATGGAATTTTAATTGCTATGGAGATTTTGATTAACTGTATAAATAATTGGACATGGGCTGATCGAGAGGTTCAAAATTCACATGGAGATTTTGACCAAAAAGATCTGGGATCATATTGTGATCTTCCTCGAGGAAAGAGCTTGAAGATTTGGTTGTCAAATGGTCATCTTTGCGGAAAAAAGTAAAGGAAAAGAAGAAAACAAACCTAATGAAGGATCCACACTCTTTATTTATTTTTATTAGAGAAACGCTTTTATTAGGCAAAAACAATTGCCCATATCAAGTGTACTTTTATCTTCTGAAAGAAAACAGAAAGCCATCTCTGTGATTTAATTAGCACTAATACCCACATTGTGAAGTGTAAGATCCTACGTCCTARTACTTGGATAGAATAAGAAGATCACCTAAATTATGAATGCATAACATATATTGTTGAATGAATAGTTATAACTTGATCAACCATTAAAAGTAGGAAGAATTTTCGTATGAAATAAAATCAAAGAAGAATTTTAGATTAAACTATTAGCTATGAGATGCAYGTTGTTGAGTGATTAGTTTTATCTACAAGGTAAAAATAATTTAAATAAGAAATATTCAAAACCTTCTTTTCCGAAAATAAATTCTCTAAAACTCCCCGTTATACCTAATCATATTTACTTCATTTAATTCTATATCTAATTTATATTTTCATTGATTCAAAATAAATTGAATCATATTATTGTCCTTTCCATTGCATTCTTAAACATATTTATCTTACTTCACGATAGAATGTTCCATTTTAGAACCCGATCATTCTAAATGTTCTATACATTTATCATTTTGAAAGATTATATTGCAAATTAAGCTGCAGAACAAGAAGACTTGAAGCTGCAAGGAAGCTGCAGAAGGCTGCAATGCTTGGAATGAGGCTGCAAAGCTGCATGGTGAGGCTGCAATGTTGGGAATGAGGCTGCAAAGCTGCAGAGTGAGCTACAATGCTTGGAATGAAGCTACAAAGCTGCAGAGTGAGGCTGTAAAGCTGTAGAGTGAGGCTGCGAAGCTGCAGAAGACTGATCGGATGCTTGGATTGAGGTTGCAAATGCTACAGAAGCATTTGCAGAAGAATGAATCTAAAGATGCTGAAGAAGCTTGATGAAAGGATAATGAAAAGAGGGCTGCAATGCCTGTTTGATAGAAGGTTGCAGCTGAAGAAATGTGCATGGAAAAAGGGACTGCAGAAATCCATTATAGTGGCAGTATACGGTTGTGTAGTATACATTCAAGAACCAATTAGTTAGATTCAAGAATTAGTTAGATAATTTCTTGAATTAGTTACGTTTCTTGTTAGGTAATCTTGTATTCTTTATTGACTATAAATAGCCCTTTTCAGATCATTTGTATGTTATGTTTTTCAATCATCAATGAAAGAATTACTCTTCGCAAGTTAGGTTCTCAATTTTTCTCCTATTTTCTCTTATTCTTATTCTGTCTTTCTATTTTTAYTTGTTGAGGAGAATTTAAGTRGAATCTGAATAAAATAAAACTTAGATTCTTTGACATTTCTAGTTAATCATCTAGTTATATCCTTATCTATATATATATATATATATTTCATTAGGCCATCAACTTCAACGCCCATACATTACCTACATTCACATAATTGAACCTTATCAAGTTCCTAAAATACTTTCTTTTAATACTGAATCATCTCTAATTATTCAGATAGTCATCACTTTGGTCATGCATAAAAACAAAGACAGCATCGGACAAGGAAAGAAAAAGGAGGAAGAAGGAGAAGGCTTTGAAAGGGTAATATAGTACCAGTTCCACTTCCCGATCTGGAGAGGATCGGACTTCCGATTAGTACAAGAACCCAAATTGTCGATCCTCCATTGAGCGAGGCTCGACATGGTTTCAACCCGGTAAGCAGAGTCAGTCATCTTAGAAAAGACAAGAGCCACCGTGATTTCATGGATGCAGTCGAACAAATGATTTCCTAAGAAACCGAGCCTAGCCTTACCCTATTCAACCATTTCATTCAAGACTTCAAAACGATTTCTATTTTCTGATTTTTCTTTGGTCGAACCAAAATACTAGAGGATAATTCCAAATTGGACTCTCACATTTAAAAACACCCGAATGGCCTCTCTCTTCGTCTTTGTTCTCTCTCTCTCTCTCTCTCCCCCATAAACTCCAGGTGGTCAAACCTTCTTGCCACCTCAAATTCAAACTTCAATTTTAATTCCTTCTAGCAGCTGCCACCTAGTCATCAAGCTCAATCCATTTGGCTGAACTYATCCWCCATTTATCCAAAAATCACATCAACTCTCCACATGCAACATAGAGATGTCTTCCTCCACTTTGCTGGACCAATGTGCGTGAATTGCATCTAACCCTATCTTTTATTGTATTTTTGAGTCAAAAGTAAATAGAGAATTGGATTTTAATAAATGGTTAGAAAGATATTTATCTTAGAAGTATTTTAAGGTTAATTTTTCTTGAATTTGAATTTGTATAACTTGAGTTATGATATAATATCTGAACCATCTCACTTAAACCTTGCCAGTCTGGACGATTGGAAACATGCCAACTTACTTTGTAAATTCTAGATTGTTTGCTAATTGGAATTATGCATAAGAGATATCTTTAGAAAGCTAGAAATCTTAGGAATATTTTAGGACTAACCTTGTCTAATTTGAATAAGTAGAACCGAAGCTGTAACCCAAATATGAAACCCGAATATTTTTGGACCTAATAGGACATCACTAACATTTAGCGACTCTTTGTACTTTCAAAAAATATCGAATTTTCTAGAATCACTTTCTTAAGGTATTTTATTCCTTTTGGACACTAATTTCCACTTATCCGAACTTAGGAGCTGAACTAAAATTGACGTGTAATGCTAAAAGGACARTATAGCTGATTCATTAGGAATATCATTACTTTTYTACTTTAAGAATRCATACTTTAGAATCTTACTTGAGGATACTGTGCCACTTGATTTTAGGTTTCRAGCAAATTCTAGGAAATCAAGAACTTAAGTGAGTCCCCTKAAAATCRTTTTATGCATAAAYGTGTTTGAAATTTATTTCGAAAGCTTTATAGATACTTCTCAAATATTTGAAAATATTTTCATGATTTCGAAAAAAGCTTGTTTTACTTGAATCTCTAGGAGCATGAAACAAAGCACGTGTGATTTGACATGAACAACAACATTTTGACTTTTCCAAAGCAAAATTATTTTGCTGCTATCAAAAGTACAYGATTTGCTTGAAAACACTTCTTATGGAATTGACAAATASTATTGAGTGCTCAATTGACAAATAGTATTGAGTACTCAATTGGCAAGCTCTGAATAACTAGTCCGGCAAGTAAAGTACTGTGCTTGGCTAGTCCCCAGTATGAGTACCTCTTGAGCTARTCCGAGTAAGAGTATTAGAGTGAGCCTAAATTTTGGCCAAAAACTGGGCGGCCCGATAGAGGATCGGAAATACATTGGGTAGACGATCGCATCATTCAGTTTTCAAATTCGGTTGTGGACACTCGTTACCCTTGGTTAGGAGTTTATCCCGGGGCRACTGACTCTCTTGTACCCAAGCTAGTGGATACCAYTGATTGTACRAGGTGATAAATTAGTAATCGCATGCGCAAATATGAGGTGATAAGACTAGTATTACTAGACCATGTATGATGGTGTCTCTGTGGTAAAAAAGTGTGAATTGAGCTACTATTACTAGAGACCAATGAGTTTCAAACGTAGTATTCTCCATTCACACYTGACTTGGTTTTCCTAAAATTACARATTTTTGCAAATATGTGTTTTACTGAAATAAGTCTTTTACTCAAACTATTTATGCCTTTTGACTTGTCACTCTTTACTCGTAAAACGATGCTCTTGATTTCAAATTCATAGTGCACCTACCTGGGACTCACTAAGTGTCACTCATAGTTTTCTCATGTTTTAGTGAAGGCATGTGTATTTCCACTGCGTGAAGAATCAGGACTATTAGGAACTTAAATTTGTCTGTGACTCATTTCTATGTTCTTGGCTTTACATAAGTTTTTAGATATTTTGGGATGTTCTAGATTCTAAATTTGACACTATCTTTTGAGCCTACTTAGTTGTATTTTATATCTTTAGATGTTTTACGTACTTGTAACGAGACTACCAAGAGACAAGGGACAACTTGTTCGGCCCTAGTGTAGCTTAGGGGATGGCGGGGTCATCAAAGTTGGTATYAGAGCTTAGTTTTAAAATTCCTATTAAGAATTGAGGATATAGATTTATTGTAGGTATAGTTTCTTGAGGATATAATTACTAAGTCACATTTCTCTCAATAGTAGAATGTCTAGGCCATGGGAAGCTCAAATTGCATTAATAGAAAGCCAGAATAACTTCCTACAGTTGGGGATAGAAATGCTGAAAGATCATAACGTCCAGTTCGAGCCCTTTGGCTTGGGTAATGGTTAGAGGATGCTAATAAGCAAGCTTTAGAGACTGAACTCAAGTAATCCAACTACAAGAAAKGTTGCAACAATTAGAAAGAATGGCAGCAGAAGGTCATCAGTCTAATTCCACTCCATTTGTCAACAGACTGACTAAGGCCTCTCATTACCCCTGGCCATCCTGATATTGGGAAGCTCCGCTGATGCATATCAGTGGAGTAGGTCATGGCCTCGTCCTGAGGCCTCCCCACCTAGATCATTCTCTACTCGACCTCCTTCTACCCATACCTCTCATTCTCCTTGGAGTCTTAAGAGACGTTAGGAAAATTGATGCTTTGAAATTCTGCCTTTTGTTGTATGATTGTCTTGCTAGGTGTGATTGTATTTTTGTTTGATAATAATTTTCTTTGGCGTGCTTTGGTATGAGTTGATGTTTCTGTGCATTAAGATGCTTTGTATTTTTAATGTTCAGCGATTTGCATAAATTTAGTTGCTTAAATTTTCATCTTGGTGATTATCTTTCTTGTCTATTTTCTTTTTACTAATAATTAATAATAACTTGCTAGAAACTTGCTTGATATGATATTTGTAGGATGTCTACCCGAAACACTAGAGGACAAGTCCAAATTAGACTATCCCATTTCTAATTTACAAGCACCTGAATGGCCTCTCTCTTCTTCTTTCTTCTATCCTCTCCCTTTCTTTGCGATAAACTCCAGGTGGCTGAAGCTTCTTGCCACCTCAAATTCAAACTTCAGTTTGAATTCCTTGGAGTAGCTGTCACCTAGTCATTAAGCTCCATCCATTTGGCTGAACTCATCCTCCATTTGTCTGAAAAACACAGCAACTCTCCACGTGCAACATAAAGATGCCTGCCTCCTCTTTACTTTTATAACTCTCCTTCTGCCTAGTTCGAACCTCACTCCTCAAAGCTGACCATCAAAATAGCACTACACCGTCTGCTCCAGTSCTCTCACAAGCCGAACAACATGTCTTGCTCTCTTCCTCGGTGTTTCACTCTACATTCACAATSAATCTTCCATTATACCGAGCTCWGATCATTTCCCTCTTCACCACTCTAAGTTGCATGGACAMAACCAGAAAAAGTGCTCATCCATAAATCAGAATAGAACACATATGGCTTAGAAGTAATTGAAGAACATTTTGTGGTTGAGCTTACTGCTTCCTTTCTCCTTCACGTTCAACTCTCTTTGAGTGTTGTATTTGCTAGCTTTTCTTTTTTTAATCAAGAAGGTAAGAATCAAGACTCACTATATTATTAGAGAAGAATAGGTTACAATAAATACTTGTGAGAAACAAAATGTGATTGTTAGATGTCGAGCATGGTTGGGACTATTTTGTGCAATATTTGATGTTTGATGTTATACGACTTCATTACAATATATATGAATGGGATGAGTCTAGAAATGACTATATGAGACCGGAAAATACTTGAATAAAATGGTTATGCATAAACTAGATAGCAAAACTGTGAAAAATAATGTGGAACATGTAACATATATTGATTCTTCGTTGTCCTTATAGAACGTTTGAACACCCTGAATTTTGAACATAAAAACTATGATTGTAAGCATGTATATTGAAGTTAAGATCTTAATCATTTATTGCTTATAATAGCAAGCTTATAATTAGAAAAAGTCGTGAAAGAATGTTGACATACTTTATTGCTAGAAATTTGAAAACAGTGTGATAATGACATATGTTTTGATGCCATATTTGCCTCGAATTAATTCCTCAATTTTGGATTCAGTTATGCCATGTTGAATCTTAGTTTAAAATAAGCCTAAAATCAGAACCATAACCTTAATAAATTTTAAGATATGATTTTTACAAAAATGTGGGACTAATGAATATGAATTGCATTTAACCCTACTGTATTAGTGTACTTTTTAGGCAACCATAAATAGAAAAATTAATTTTGATATATGGTTAGAAAGATGTTTATTTTATGAGTATTATAAGACTAATTTTTCATGAATTGAATATGTATAACCTGAGCTATAAKATAATCGCTAAAACCCTCTCATTTAAATCTTGCAAGTCTGGATGGTTGGATGAACACCAAATAACTTTATGAAATCTGGATTGTTTACTGACTAGAATTGTGCATAGGAGATATGATAAGAAAGCTACAGATTTTAGAAACATTTTGGGACTGTCCTTGTCTAATTTGAATAAGTAGAATCAAAGTTATAACCCAAATATGATACATGGAGAGATTTGGAGATAATAGGATATCACTCACATTTAGTGACTCTCTGTACTTCTAGAAAATATCAAAATTTCTAGAGTAACTTCCTTCAGGTTTTTTTTTTCCTTTTGGATATTGATTCCACTTAATGAACTATCTAAACTTAGAAGCTAAACCAAAATCCTTGAGTAACCTAAAACGATGGTATAGTGGATTTATTAGGAAAATCATTACTTTTCTACTTGAATAATACCTTCTTTAGAATCTTACTCCAGGATATATGTRTCACTTGATTTTAGGTGTCAAGACAATTCTAAAAAAGCGTGAACTTAGGTGAGTCCTCGTAAAGTCATTTTCTGCATAAACACGTTTGAAATTTKTTTCGAAAACTTTATTAAATATTTCTCAACTATTTGAAAATATTTTCATGATTTCAAACAAAAAAAAAGACTTGTTTTATTTTCATCTATATAACAAGACGAGCATTCAAATAGCGCACAAGTGATTTGACAYGAACAACAGCACTTTGACTTTTTCAAATCAAAATAATTTTGYTGCTATCTGAAGTACACGACTTGCTTGAAAACACTGCTTATTGAATTTAAGGATAGTATTGAGTATTAAATTCAAACTCGAATAACTAGTATGAGAGAAAAATACCGTGCTTATCTAGTCCCCAGGATGAGTACCTCTTGAGCTAGTTCAGGAGACAATATCAGAGTGAGCCTAAATACGAGCCAATGATTGGGCGGTCAGTGGCTGATCGAGAATGTATCGAACAGATGGTCACGTCATTCAGTTCTCAGACTCGGTTGTGGACACTCATTACCCTTGGTTAGAAAGTTTAACTCGGGGGCGACTGACTCCCTTGTACCCAAGCTAGCAGATATCATCGATTATACGAGGTGATAAGGTAGTAAATCACATGTGTAAATACGAGGTGATAAAGCTGTTATTACTAGACCCTGTATGACGTTGTCTCTATTGTAAAAGCATGTGAAATGAGTTGTTATTAGAAATTGACGAGTTTCAAACGTAATATTCCTCGTTCACACTTGACTTGGTTTTCCTCAAATTATAGATTTTTGAAGTATATGTGTTACTAAAATAAGTCTTTTAYTTACCCAATTTCTCCCTTTTGACTTATCACTATTTACTCATAAAATTGTGCTCTTGATTTTAAATTCACAGTGCACTTGTTCAGGACTCACTGAGCATTGTTCATAGTTTTCTGATGTTTTAGTGACAAACATATGAATTTTCACTGCATGAAGAATCAAGAATATCAGGAACTTGAATTGGTCTATGGCTCAATTCTATGTTCTCGGTCTTACATAAGCTTCGAGATATTTTGGAACATTCTAGATTGTTAATTTGACAATATTTGTTGAGCATACTTAATTGTATTTTATATCTTTAGTTGTTTTCCTACTTATAACGTACCTGCTCAGAGGCAGGCCATAACTCATTCAACCATAGTATAACACTGGGTCTGATAGGATCGCCACAGAAAGGGATTGCTAACCGCAATCTCCATTTGATTAAATACAATCACAATATTTATGGTATTGTTTATTTTATTATTTCCATCTTCTCCTCAATATTTCTCTTCCACTTCTCTCAATAACATTTTCAAAACTTTTTACATTTTTTGTCTTGAATTGYATATATTTTGAAGTAAATATTAATTAATTAGAGTTTTCTATTTTTTCAAATTTTTTTGACAGAGTAACGCTGCCMATGGACGTGACTCGTTAGGAAGCCACAACGCCCRCGGCCAGGACCTATYAGGGAACCACTTGGCTGGCTTGGTGTGGTTCTGACATGGCTCATGYGCCAAGCAATACCAWAAATTAGKSCAAGATCGACCCGATTTGTTATTTTTTATTCCTTATTTGATATGCCTCAACATGTTTTCATTTTGAATACTATCAATTTAGTTAACTTATTTTGAATGATCGATGATCGATAATCTTTTAAGAATTACACCATCTACTTGATGCATTTTATTTTAACACAAGTGTTTGAAATTTATGGTATTTAATTATTAGGAAATTAATCAAATTGACCAAATTGAAACTCCATGAGGAGCTTTTAGCGCAAATAAAGTTTAAGGCGCTTTCCAAATTGGAATTCCTCCAATAATTGTCAATTGTTTATATAGAGATAAATAATAATGAAATTAGGGCAAGTTTGGCCGTGGGCTACACTGCAAGATGATGAAATCAGGATATATAGAGATAAATCAGGTTCTTTTTTTTTTTTTTCCCCCCTCTTCTTTCTTAATGTCAATTTGGAAAAAAGTAAAAATGGTCAAACCCGCTGGTAACCCAGAGTTTGCCTGGCAAAAAAATTCTTTCCTCAAAAGAAAAACAATTTTTAACCTTAAAAACTTATAATTTTGTGAAAAATAAATTACATATTTAGATAGATCGGCACGAACATTAACATTATAAAATTTAATTTTTAGATAACATTTTGATCATCTCATTAATCGGCATCTATACAAACAGTGACTTCGTTTAACAAACTTGAATGTGAATGGAAATCAAAACTTATCCATTTTGTTAAATGCACTAATGGGTTATTATTTACCTTTCATCATTGATTAATTAATTAATTTTTCTTTAACTTTCTCAACAAGAAAACTTTCACAGGATCACATGATTCTTGCTCTTTAATGTCCATCAAGATACATTTTTCTTCAAACCTAATAATATATTGATGTATATACTAATTTTTTATTATTGATACAGTGGTGATTATTCATTTGATCTTTTTCTTACCGTCTCTCTTCTTATAACACCGAAATAACTGCGGTAATTCTCGCAGAAGGAGACATCAATTGTAGATGAGGSGACAAGGAGRCATGGGTTCTCTTCATCGCATTCTGTTTACTTTTTAATGAGTTAAAACGGGTTTGAAGTGAAAAATAAGCTAGCAAATCAAAATATTTCCAGAATAACATGATTTCTTAAACAATTAATTTTCAGAATACTAATTRTTCCATTGGTTTCAACAATGGGACGTATTCAATAGCCATCTATATAAAGGGCAAAAAACTAGACTAGCTTTGCACCAACTCTATTTCATATTATCATTGTTTCTGCATCGTTTGGTTTCAAGAGATGGGTCTCAAGGGGAAGATGGTCGGCCAAACAGATATCAAGGCTGGTGGAGATGTCTTCCATGATATCTTTAAACAGAAACCACATGAACTTTCCAAAATAACTCCTGAAAAAGTGCAAGGTTTCACTCTTCTTGAAGGTGAACTGGGAACAGTTGGATCAAAGATCTGCTGGCACTATACCCATGGTAAACTTGTTCATCTGCTGAAATTTGATATTTGATCCTTTGCTTGCATGGTGAAATTTGATATTCTTCTTGTGAGCCTTTTCTGGAATCGCTGCAGTATCCAATTTCGCCACTCTTTCATATTTTAGTTCATCTATTGAATCTGCAAAATCAATGCTAAAACATAGAAGAATTGCATTTCTTTAGATCTTATACARATAAGTTCTAGAATAAAGGAGTTTTTCTGTTTCATTGGATTTATTTATTTGTTTTCCCTGTAGATGGCAAAGACAGGGTTGCAAAACAGATAATTGAAGATATCGATGAAGAAAAACAATCAATCAGATTTAAGATGATCGAAGGCGATCTGATGGAATTATACAAGTCCATGGACATAATTTATCATGTTGATAGAATTGGTCCAGACAGCTTGA
This sequence comes from Rhazya stricta, assembly GCA_001752375.1. Lineage (NCBI taxonomy): Eukaryota > Viridiplantae > Streptophyta > Magnoliopsida > Gentianales > Apocynaceae > Rhazya > Rhazya stricta. The sequence goes on from MEJB01000043.1 coordinate 1,415,151, forward strand.
TAACATGGACACTGGACTATGAGAAGCTGAAGGAGGACAACCCTCATCCAGGAACATTGCTCAGCTTCTTCCTTCACATGGTTGAAGACATTGAAGCTCACCACTCTTGATCATCTTCCGGGTCGTCGTTAAAAGATCAATCTTCAAGTTCTTTGATTGTCTGGGAGTGAAGTATTTATATATCATATAGTATGTGTGCACTGTGAAACCTGTAGAATAAGTGTGTGCTTTGTCTTTAATTTATTGTAAGTTTGAATTTACAAGCAGTGGCCACAACAACTGATGTGAAGCTGTGTTCACCTCCACAAGCTGTCTTTTAAAGTTTTTGTAAAACGCTTTTACTGTATGGGAATCTTTTTACTGTATTAATTTGGAGTTTTGCGATAAGGTCCGATTTTCTTTCCTATTTGAAGATCATTTTCTAGTTTTTTAATTTCGAAATCAAGAATCTATATTTATTTACTTACTCATTTTATGAAATATTTTTTAAAAATAATCTAAAAGTTGCATAGAAAATAAGGAATGTATATTCCTGTAATCAATCGGTGATTTGATTTGATTTGATTTTGATTATTTGAATTATGTACTTAAAAAAATTTAGGAATTCTAGTTGTTTTCTATTCTAGTTGTTTCCTATTCTTATTGCTTCTTACTCTATATAAAGGAGCACAGGACACACATAAGACATTTTATTCCTCCATTATTCACTTTATATATTATTATTTTCCATATAATGTTTTCTTTCTAGATTCTTCTATTCTGGTTAAGGATTAACGAAACACTAGTTCAGTTCATTTGTGAGATCTAAACGTATTTATATACTCAATTATTAGCAGGTATTTGTTATTCTTTTTGTAATTATTATTAATAGTTGTTGACTTGATTGATTATTCTTTTTGTAATTATTATTAATAGTTGTTGACTTGATTGAATATTATGCATAAATATTTTGTTAAGTCCGATGGCTTATAGCCAAGTTTAACCATGCAATTTCGTAATTATTTGCTGTGGTTTAACAAAGTGGTAATTTGGTACTATTTCTCCTACTATCAGAATGATATTTGCCAAGGGGRATAACARRCTAATTTAATAAACATGCTAATAGAGTTTATTGATTAGAATTGGATCTCTCTAATTCTTAATACTGACAGTATATTAAACCACATGTGCTATCTCTGGGATTGTCTATCAATTAGAAGATAATTAATAAGCCTTTTCCTTTTAATTGTCAACACTTAAAAGGAGAGATTGGTTGTTTAAAGATTTCTTTAATAGCTATAACTAATTTATTTGCAAAAATTGAGAAAATTATTAAATCAATGATCAAATGTTTGAACTAGTGGATTTAATAACCTTAACCAAAACCTTTTTTCTATTGAAAGTTTATTGTTAAAAAAATAGTTTTTTAAATTAATTATTTCCTTACTTAAATTTATTTGTTGATCCCGCATTGTGTGCCCAAAGTTAAAGTGATCGTAAAAGGAAGAAATTGATTCTTCATTCCCTGTGGGAGACTACTTTGCTTGCCATTGTACTGTGAGATTATATATTTTATTTTTGGTGAATTGATGATGCACGATATATCTTTTTAAAAGATACAACTTTAATGTAGATACTACAACACGACAAAGTGGGTGATTCAGAAAATTCAATTTATATATGCTGACACTTAAATTTAGCCGTCGTCAACGGATGAGATAGGATGTACCTACTGACCCAGTAGGGTTAATGTAGGAGGAATTCCTAATAGAAAAGTAGCCAAAACGGTTGAATACTCAACCACTGATGGAAACAGAGATGAGCGAAATTATGGATCGGCCGATGAGCAAAAAAAGGGAGACAGCCAAATCGGTAAAAGAAACACAAGTATCAAGGAATAGGCTACTAGGAAAAACAAATCCAAAACCACTTGACAAAAGATCAAGGGACACGTTCAATTGCTCAGCCGACTAAGGCAGAAGCGGGCCGAAGTAATTGTGCAGAAAGTGGAAAATGGCATAATGGTAGCATTTTTTCTCGCCCTCAAGCCAGCAAGAACATTGCAGCTAGAGTATAAATGAGAGAAGATGGATCAAGTAGAAAAGCAAGCATCGACCCAAGAAATCAAGCAATTCATCTTCATTTTCATCTTTTATCCAAGTTTTCAATATTTAGCTAGCTTTACATATAGTTTTTTGTCATGTTTCTAGATTTCAGCTGCTTTGTTGTATAGTTTCTCATGTGTTTGTTTTTTCACAATGTTCTATGAATCCAAGTCTTGTTTTTCTTCACTTTCTTTGTTTCCTGGTTCTTAAAGTTTTGTTTCTTACAACTTTAACAATATAACTTATTAATCTGCTCAACTTGTCAGCTTTCTTATTTATTAGCTGCAGTTACTCTTGTTTAACATAATTTATTGTTCTTTTTCTTAAGATTTAATTGCCTATAACTACTTACATTGTTTAATTTTATTGTTCTTCTTGTTATTTTCATACTTTTGGCTTAGCTGCACTAGTTAAGCTACTTTAATTCAGCTAGTAGTATTAACTGCATCATTGTCTCATTTAGCTTAATTGCATAGTTTCCTATTCTTTGATTGTTTGACCTATATATATATATATATATAGCGGAATAGCGTGTAAAATTCAACCAAAAATAAAAGAGAAAATAACAATAAAAATAATGCCCAAATTTTAAGGTGGAAAAACCAAATGTAAATAGAGGGAAAAAACCACCGGTGAAGAAGCACCGAAAATTCACTATAATTCAAGATGGAGCGTACAATGGTAACCTTAAGAGGATACACATTTACTTAACCCTCAAAATATGAGTAACTAGATAAGGACCTTCTTATCTAGTTAAGGAGAAATAACCAAAGATAAGGGAAAGAGAGGTAAGTGTATATCTGAGAGAAAATGGGACACCTGCTACCAATAATATACATATATTATTCTACTACTGAAATGTATGTGTGAATTAATGTGTTCTTTATGAAACCTATAGAAYAAATTYRTGCTTTTTCTGTWATTTATTGTCAAACATTGTTTTGATGTTCTTCAATAAACTTTATCTATATAAAATTTTCATTCGGTGTTGCATTTCGATATTAAGTCAATTAATGTTRTTTGCACCAGAATTAATTTCCTCATATCTGAAGTATATATTACTAAAATAATAACTTTTTTAAACAGGCAACAAAGATAAAATAAGACCAGGAAAAGAAAAAGCTACCTAGRTCATGCTAGGGTTTCCATTCCTCCTAAGTAGGGTTTCGACGTTTCCCTGCTACGCGTTACAGTTGGTCTATTTACATCCTTTCATCCAGCTAGGGTTCTGCCACTATAGCTGCTTGAGTTCATCTCTCCTGACTACAACCACTGGTCATGATCCATATCTAGCCGCCAAACCCCAATCCTTCACCCTCTTTAAAGAAGAAACAATTTTGCTTGATGTTGAATCTAATAATATGCATGAAGTTTAGATAGAATGCTAACAAAGTGTGTTTGGCATTCATCTGTGGCTCGTACAAGATGTGATACTAGCACATGCTCCAAGAAAGGAAAATCAAGAGGCTAATGACTTAGCCAGTATGTATTAGGGGACAAACATGTTGCCAAGGGATTTATCGGCTCATTCCATCAACTTAAACATCGACAACCATAACTTGATTGGTTGGAGGATTGAAATCATCAACTATATGAAAAATCTTTCAGTCAAGGTTAATAAACAGCTTAGGCATAAAGCTTTACATTATTTGCTGGTTGACACTGACTTGTTTAAAAGAAGCCACGAAGGCTTGCTTTTAAAGTGCTTGGGAAAGGAAGAAGTGGTTCAGCCCTACCAGAGGTCCATGAAGGGTTTTGTGAAGCACACCATGTWGGGCCAAATTTGTGATGGTCATTACATTTCCATGAAGTGTGTTAGTCGACCATCATGGCTATCTGCTATGGCTATGCTAGGGATTGTGAGGCATGTAGAAACACAGACATCTTTCAACGTCGCAGCCATAAAATTTCATCTCATAGTAAAGCCTTTGCCGTTCCGAGGATGAGCAATGGATGTCATTGGTAAGAATTACCCGCAAACCTCCAAGGATCACTCTTGTATCTTTGTAGCTACAGATTTCTTCACAAAGTGGGTTGAGGCTCATCCCATGACATAAGTGACTCAAGAAGCTGTTATCAACTTTTTCAAGCACCAAATCATTTTTTGCTTCGGGATCCTAGAGTCCATCACAGTCGATCAGGGGATCACACTTATAGGATACAAAGTGGCTGCCTTTGCCAAGCAATTTCAAATCAAGCTAATACATTTAACGCCTTATTATGCTCAGGCTAACAGATAGACGAGACAATTAGCAAGATAGCATGGTGAAGAAGGTTGTAGAGGATAAACCTAGAAGATGGCACGAGATACTATAGGAGGAGCTTTGGGCTTATAGGAATTCCCCTAAGACGGTTACGGGTTTTACATCATATCGCCTGACATATGGGCAGGGCGCAATCCTACCAGTTGAACAATCTTTATGTTCAAGTAGAATTGTGTTTTGTAATAATATGTCAATAGCTGACTATTACCAGGCTTTTTTGATAGAGCTGGACCTAGTGGATGAGGATAGATGGATAACTTTTCAAAATATTCTAAGGCACAAGCAAAAGGTTGCTATGGCGTATAATAGGCAAATGCAAGCTAGAACCTTTCAGGAAAGCGATATGATTTGGATGACAACTTTGCCGATTGTATCTAACAATTCTGAATATTGTAAATGGTCGGTTAGTAGGGAGGGGCCTTTCCTAGTTAGCAAGGTTATTCTAGGAGCTATCTATCAACTAATGTAGCCGAGTGGTAAGGAATTGAACCGAGCAATCAATGATAGGTATTCGGAACATTTTTATCCTTTTTTTTTGGAAGGGATTGAAAATTAAAAAAATACAAAAGTCATTAAATAAAGATTAAATCGGCTAGTAATCAGCCTATTGACCTTTAGTTTTATTTCAATAAACTCGGCTACATGCAGCCGAGTAGCAATATTTTCTTATTTCAGCAAATAAAAGAAACAGCCTACCTGGCTCTAAGGAGAAGGGCGAAAAGCATATAGAGGAGCGATGTCGATTGAGGCAAAGTAGAAAGACAATTGCCAAACTTGCATTTTCCATGTCAGGAGCAGGCATTGATGAACCTTCATTCCTCATGACATCATCATGCAGCTCAACCGAAAGGGTCTTGTTAAAAGGGGGTTCGGTAGGAGCTAGCTCAGTCACAACAGGGGCAGGAAGAGTCACATCTGCTGGATTAGCCTTTTCAGCCTCCATGGTCGGCTCAATAGTTGAACGCATTTGCATCAAATTCAACCTCTTAGAGCTAAGTTCCTGCCAATTTGATTGGTACTTCTCCAGCCCGTAAGTGCCCTCATCCCTTATGCTCTCAAGCATTCATTGTTGGCGCTCTAGCTCCGCCAGCCTGGCCCAAAAATGTTATGCCTCTTTGAAAGGGCTTATGATGAGGCCATCTTGCTTGGGGATTAGCTTCTAACCCTACGTCAACTGCTTTCTCTCTTTGACTAGTTCAGCTGGTAGATGCTAATTTTAGCCTTCAGCAAAGGTATCCGATCAACACGGGTAGAGGTATTCTATTTCAGCAAGTTTTGTTGATCCTTCTAATTAGTAAATCGGGTGCTCGATTCCCCATCCTTGGCAGAAAGGGTAGACAACTCGTTCAGCTTTGTTAGGGCATTGGACTGGAGCTTGTGGTTAACTTCCATTGTATAAAGAAGCCTTGTCAACCAATGCCGAGCCATCCAGGGCCTTGGCCTTTCTGAAGACCCTATTTGGAGAGGAAATGCCCGTATGTGAGGGCATCTATAGGAAGTTGCAACAGGCTCTTAGCCTGGTGGCCTGGTCTTCTGACCCAAGATAACACTTATTCATGATGATTCATCCTTTCTCCTTTGACTTTTCTTTAGTCGTCATATGCTTCTTTCTTCACATTCTCTATTGCTGTAGCACAATGCTATAGCAATCACCACTGCTTTCATTCCTCATCAAGCATTACCCTAAATCACATGTGTAATCCTTTTCCAACAAAATATGACATTTTACTTCAGTAAATGMTCTTGAATWATGTAACTATAAAGCAAGAATAAAGTGACTTGATCRAATTTAGACAATGTTCAAGGYAAAACRATAMAAAAWAGTGATTTATCATATCAAAGATGGTGAAAATAAGCATACWAGTAAAAGGAGTAGGTTTTCAMCCCCATTAGTGAGTTGTAAATAGCATTCAAGTATGCATGAATATTTTAAAGATATTCCAGAATAGGTAAAAGCTCGGAAAAACATGATGGAACAATTCTTCACTATGCTACTCGAAATATTTTTAACTAAAGCTTTACAAAAGTGAGACAAAAATCATTTGACTCATCATTTTTCCAATGTAAAAGTAGACGTAGCATATCATCAATGTAACATTAACATTGAGCAATACTCAGTAACAGAACATTACTCATCAATTCAATGATATTTGATGTAGAATAGCACTAAAAGGTAGAATATTACCTAATAAGCACTAACCGAACTTGGTGTTGTCAGTATACTTGCTTATAGCTTCGTATGTGCATGCGGTGTTCTACCTTATATAACCTCATTAGTCAAGCAATAGTACCCACTAGCAGGGCAATACGGACTCAATTGTACCATAAGTTAAACCTCCTAACCTCGGGCATGAATGTGCAAAACAGTGGGTGCCTGAGACACGAATGAAAATAAGGTGGAAAAGAAAGAAACAAGGTGGCCAAAGGAAAAATAAGGTATGCTGCGTTGAGAAGAAAATGGTGAAGGGATAGAAACCAATTAAAAGARAAATGAATTACCAAAACAAGGAGGAACTCAACTGTTGAAAGGTGGCTGCTATCGAATAGTAGAGGAGAAAGAAACAGTATGGCAAGAGAGAGTGGGGGTGTGTCGAGTGAGGGGAAAGAACTAGTTTAGAGAGGGAAACTTACCAACATAGGGAGGAGAGACCAACTGAGAAGAAATGTGAGTGAATTGTGAATAGTGCAATGGAAGGATCAAAACTCGTATGTAAGAAGTATCATGTGGATTTGTCTAGGGGAAGGAAATGCGTAGGAAAGAGGAGAGAATGAAAGAATAGGACAAGGTGGCATACAAATAGAGTTAAGAACTTGAGGATGGGAAGTCGGGTAAGTAGCTAACAAGAAGGGTGAAAAAAAGAAAAATAAAAAGAAAATAACAATAAGATAAAGAAGCATGCAAAAGGAATTTTTATTGGTTAGTTTTGAAAGGCACACCTTGCCCACATGCAAGGTGGCAGAAGTCCCCTCCTATTGGTCATATTAAAATGAGAAATGAAACAAATTCTGTTTTTTGATTTTACTAAGAAAAATGTCCGATTTATTCTAGAGAAAAAATAATCTAAAACTCGTACTTATTATATAAAATATGCAATTAGATAAATGAATAATATGTTAATCTAATTTCAAAAATCTCTAATTCTCGATTTGTATCATGATTGCGATAATACAAAATCCTATAATGATAACCAATTATCAAAAAATTTTAGAGTTTACGATTAATGACTCATACTTAATAACAATATTTACAAATCTAGAAAGTAGATCCACCTACAATCGGCCTACTCCCGAAGTCCAATCGCYAGAAACACCACGCATGAGTCTCACGCGTTGTCAAGTGAGGGCACGTCCTTTGCGGAAAAAACTTCAGGTCACCATTTTCTGGTTTGACTAGTATCTATGTATTGTTGGGTGATCATCCAGTCGGATTTTGGATATCCTTTGGAACAGGTTTGATTGTCATTTTTGGTTTTGAATAGCATTTTATGTTTTATTTTTTTGTTTTTCTACCTATTTGGTGTCATGATTAATGAGAAGTCGGTAGTTCCAGCGGATATGATTACTCTATTTTTAGAAATTGTGAAATATAATTTCACTAGCTCTAACAATTATCTGAATTGAAACAAAATGATTCAWCTTCATTTATAAAGYATCAATATGAAYAATCATATGATTGAGAATCTGCCACAAGATGACTGAAAAAAGATGTTGCGATGTTGCTAATGGTTGATCTTGATTATTCTTGCATACATGAAATTCTATGAAGAGTGAGGTAATTCGTTTGATCAATCACCGTGAATTTGTTAAGGAACTGATGGAATATCAAGATTTCTTGAACTCGAGGAAAGAAAATATCTCTCTCATTTACAATATATAAAAAGTCTTTTATCTCTTAAGAGAAACAAGATAGTYATCTCACAAAATATTTCATAGAATTCAAAAAAACTCATAAAGAGATTARTATGTTATTACCCTTCAAGCCTGATGTGAAATTTGAAAAGGCTAAATGGGATAATATGTAATGTTATGAGTTTTCTTAACATGTATTTCTTCTGAATTTCAACTGCTAAATCTTAGATTTTTCTGGTCCTGGGATTTCCTATTTAAAAGACACATTTAGTGGGGTAGTTTGCTCAAAAATTTCCCTAACTTATCGCTTAATAGTACTCTTGTAAGTTGAAACAAAAGTGAACCGCAGTATAGCAATACAAAAGTGATGGTAAGGAGTTGATAATCGGGGACAGGACTCTGGAGGAATTGTGTGACCCTATTGTCATAAATTGGGGCATATGAAGCGTGATTGATGAAACTGTAGCATAGGATTTAAGACCTTASGTGGYCCATATTGCATCTACTCATGRTGCATCTGAGAGGCCCACTCAGATCTCTGCAACAAATTTCCAAGTTCGYTGTCTACCAAGACCCATTGAAGTCTTTCATCTACCCTTGGCGTTATTGTAGCTGGACCAGGTAAACCAAGTAATAGTCTTATTTCCTCATCTTCCCACTAGGTCATTGATTCTGGTTCACATATTATGTGACAAGTAATTATAGTTTRTTATCTACGTTCTATTCACAGCATCTACTTCTCCTGTCAGTGTAACAAATGGGCCAACCACTCATGTTCTTGGGTCTAACGCAATTACACTTACCCTATTAATTTCTTGTCATCTATCTCATGGGCTTATAATTGTCGATCAATTTAATTTCTGTCTAACAAATTTATTCGTGCATTTAATTACTGCATCTCACTCTTTCATGATCATTGCTTATTTTAGAATCTTAGGACGAAGAAGATTATTAGTAAAGGATAAGAGTTTGAAGGTCCCTACATTATACTCACGTGGCAAAGTCCACAACTTATTTTGGAATAGTAACCCCTTCTGAAACACATTGTCCATTGGGCATCCTTCTCTCCCTTTGCTAAAGAAAAATTGCCTTCGATTTCATAGTCTATCTTCTTTCGATTGTGAATATTGTCAGTTTTCATAGCAGGTTTGTCTTAATTCATGTCCTAAAGTCAATAAATAAGTTAGTATCCATTTGAATTTGCCCATTTGATGTTTCGGGTCCTTGTCCAGTTATGTACAAAACTGGATTAAGTATTTTGTTTCTTTTATCGATAATTACTCTTGTATGAAATGATTATATTTAATGAAAAATCATTACGACTTGTTTTTTTATTGGTGTTCTTTTCATGCTGAGATTAAGACTCAATTTAATGTCTATATACAAGTACAAGTCTTATAAAGTGATAATGCTAAGAAATACTTATCAGCATCTTTTCAATATTACATGATTCAATATGACACTCTCCATCAAATTTATTGTATAGATACATCATCTCAAAAATTGATGGCAAAGGGAAAGAATAGTCATGTTATGCAAACAGCAAGAGCCCTATTATTCTAAATGAATGTTAAAGTTGGTTAGAAACCATTGGTGATCCCTCTATCGAAATCTAGTATTAAAACAATTAAAGATAATAAGTGATATCAGAAAATGATACAATCAGTGAAGCGCCTACTTCTACTCCACTGCAATCAGTATAGATACTCCTACTTCTACAACTAATACCCTAGAAATATGATTTTGATATCAGCGAAGCTCTAAAATCATTTCAAAACTCCCTCAAAATCTTAACAAATTAGATTGGAAACAATCTATAATTCGTTTTCAACCTTTACAAGCCACTCTTGCTCAAGGTACAGGTGTGGTAAAACGTTTACCCCAGTCTAGGTTCAATGCTTCCTCCATCTATGATTGGAACATAGATGGATTAACAGTAATATCCTTAGTCTTCCCCAACAGATGACTATGGCAGCAAATGCRTATGAAACCCAAATAGAAAGTGAAGATAGAGCCACAACCGAACTTATCATTGCAGGATTGTCGGGTGAATTGAAAAATTGGTGCGTTTCCTGTCTCACTTACCAACAGTGAGAAGAAATACTTCAAGCTATAAAAACTGACGAGGACGGGAATCCCATCCTTGATGAAAATATCAACCTGATTTCAGATTATGTTTCTAATCTTATTTTATCAATATCCCTTCACTTCATAGGTGATCCATCTCATTTAAAAGACAAAAATGAAAAAGCTAGCACTTATAAATACAAGGATATAGAATTCTACAAATGTCATAAGACAGGACAAGACTCTAAGAATTGTAGACTAATTAAAAAACCTTCCGAAACTTCTAAGGACACGCCAGTAAGTGTTAGATGAAGAAATCTTAGATAAATTTTCAAATCTTTTAGTATGAAATTCTGATTCAGAACATCCTCTCATTCGAACCTTCATCTGAAAATGCTGATGTTTCCTAGAGGACTTTTGCAAGATGGATGAGGTTTCTGGTAATAGTCTTCTTGTGATTTGCGAAATTTTTTTATAGGATTTGTCTCTAGACTTGGAATGGGGTTTCCTACAACTTCCACAGAAGTCTGAAGATATGGTCTTGAAAGGAAAAACTAGGTATTTCTATACAACTGAAATGACTAAGTTTTATACAACGAATTCGAAGATTTGAAGGAATCTCAATTCAAATTGATGAATTAAACACCTCTAGTTCATCTTTTCTTTAAGATATATACTGATCATGAAACTCCTGATATTCCAGATAAATGTTTTAACCAAAGAACAAGAAACTCTTTTAGAARTTGTTCAGTAGTCTTGAGAGCCTAATATCCACAATTTCTCCCCCAGAGTGCTATTTCCTTTCTTTTGTATTTGTAAAAAATATACTGATCATGAAACTCCTGATATTCCAGATAAATGTTTTAACCAAAGAACAAGAAACTCTTTTAGAAGTTGTTCAGTAGTTTTGAGAGCCTAATATCCACAATTTCTCCCCCAGAGTGCTATTTCCTTTCTTTTGTATTTGTAAAAACAGAGAGTGATCCTCCCAGTTATGGAATTATTGTATCTTTGGTTTCTCTTTTGAAGTTGTATTTAAAGAAGATAAGAAATGAAGTCTGAATCATTGCAGCTAAGGATGGCCACTTGATGGGTATGCACCGTCACCCACCCTCTTAACCCAATGCGTGTTGATTTCTTTCCCCCTTTTTCTTCTTATTTCCATTCTTTGTCTTTCCTTCTTTTATTTATCTCTTCTCTTATTCGCTCTAGATTTCTTTGCTCCATGTTTTCCTCCCATTCACTCCAACTCGCGACCACCTCTCTCTTGCTCTTTGTTTTCCTCTTCTTCAACTCCCTCTCAATCTTCTCATCACCTATCCAACRACACTGGAGTTTTGCACTACTCTTGTAGGATCAAGCTTAGAAAAGGCCAAGCTAAGCTCATTTAAACGAAGAATGAAACCTATGTCATATGCTTGTTTCTTTTAGATAAAATGATTTTTTATATAACACATTCGCTATTCCTTGAGTTACTTTGAGGCTGAGGGTTATGTTGTTGTCCAAGAGAGTGATAATGGTGCATGAACATAAAAATTTCAGAAATGAGTTGCATATTTCGGACGTCATACCGATGATAATCAATGATTTTTATGTTAGAAAATGGATTCCCCGTGAAAAATGGAGTTTAGTGGTGGTTTCCGAATATCGGATGGTGACCGATTTCCGATCGTGCACCACCTTTAGCCAGCAGTGGCAGAAGGAGAATCAATATAATAAAATGTACAAGTTGTGTTGGATCTTCGACTATTATCTTAGACAATGCGCTAAATAAAACAATTCTAATATGGATTAGTGTCTAACAAGAATCACTGCAATAAACATTACAAGTTGTGACASATAGAGAAGCCGTTGCAGATTTGCGATAGTAGGAAAAGCCGTTGCAAATTTTGGAAGGACTTTTTGACAACTGATCATAGTAGTGGTTGATTGCAACAAGAATGGGTTTATCACAAAACAGTCGTCAATTTACGGCGACCAATCTGCAATCGTTATAATATATAATTAGTTATTTTTATTTTTCATATTCACATTATGGGTTCATAAATCCGTCGCTAATTAACAAATTGATTTGCAACTGCACCAGAAAATATGTAGTTCTTTATTTTTATTTTKCATATTTACATAAGGTGGTCACGTTGTCGCTAATTACACTTTGACCATATCAAAGAAATAAAATTTTCAAATTCACTTATGACATATCAAAGAAGCAAAATTTCAATATGCAAGTAGCACTATTATGGACCATCAATGACTTACCTGCATATGGTATGTTGAGTGGATGGAGTGCATCAGGGATCTTGGCATGCCCGTATTGCCTAGGGAGTAGGCATTTCAATTAGGATTTGGTGGAAAAAAAATATGTGGTTTGACTATCATTGATAGTTCTTGTTATTTGGACACCGTCTCAGAAAGAACACGATAAGTCTTCAGAGTAGACAAAAGGTGAAGAATTATCTCCACCTCAATAATGTCTTATTGGGAATCAGATGTGGGATAGAGTGTGTGACCTTACAAGGATAATTGAAACTGCATCAGAAATTTGGAAGAGGAATAGTAGAAGTTGTAAGCAAACGGCATGCGCAGTGGAATAAAAATATAAACACTTACAACATGTATCACTTGGAGTAGTCAATAGTAGTAAGTCATAGTTAAGGGAATATGAGAACATATATCATCTCAGATCAAAGGAATAAAACCTCACAATCCAATGATAAGTAATTTTCTGTTTACTTGTGCATTTCGTTTAAGTCATGTTAAAGTTCATTTGTCTGTACAAATAATTCTCTTATTTACAAAGTACGAGATTTAACATTTTCCATYCCATCAGTATCTCTATACTTGACTATATGGAATGTAAATGTATTAGACTTTACGGATTATTTTTGCCTTAATAATAATCTTATAACTAGGTACAACTYTATTATTAGTCTTAATTATTCTTTTATCTTATCATCATGCTTATATAAAAAGAATAAACCACAAATAAATGGACATAATGAAAAATAATGTCAAAAATAATTTTATTATAAATATCAGACTATTACAAATAAATAACACTTTATGGCACATCACTAACAGAGATGAATATTAAAATTGAGCAAAACAATGTAATTTTTGAGATTTGCCTTAATGGTGCACAAAGCTAATTCATCAGAATTTGGATCTCATGCACAATGAGAAGAATGTGTTTGATAATGTATTTAATATGATAATGAATATAAAAGGTAAAACGGAAGACAATTTAAAAGCTTTGCATGATGTTCTTAAGTACTTACAATTGTCCAGAATTATGCATTGATCGACTTGGGAATGGAAAAGTGTTTAAACCCAAATCATTTTATACCTTGACCAAAGGACAAATGAAGCATTTTTTTTTTTGTGAGTATCAAAGAGCTGCGGCTCTCTAATTTTGCCTAAAACCAGGGGAGGTGGGTCGATTTCAAAGAATTGAAAATGTCTGGGATGAAATTTAATGGTTCTCATGTGTTTTATAGAGAAAATGATTTCGACTGCACTACGGGAATTATTTCTAAACAACGTATGGAGTGTTTTAATTGAGTTAAGTTTTTTCTACAGGGACTAGTGTACTATTGTTCGTCGCACATGTGCTTGAGCTTGAGAATGAAACTTCTCTCCTAATATGCAAGTTGGACAAAATATTTCTAACGGGATTTTTTAATACTATGGAAAATTTACTAGTTCATTTTCCTTATGAATCTAGAGTTGGCAGTCCTATTAAGCTAGGATTTTTTCGTTATCCACTCCATTTATGACTATTATCCACTATATTAAAATATCATAATATAGTGAGAATTTTTTTGGACAACTTTATCCCTTTATCTATTTCAAAGAATATCAATAATAATCTTATCTAAATTTAATTTACAATTTTAAAATATGAAAGATCTTTATATTTTATAAATATGAAAGGTCATTAAAAGATCAATAGACTATAGTCAAACAACGAGTTTGTAAAATTATGATGTATAACTTGTAATATTTTTCTTTACAAGTTAATTATTCCCTTTATGAACTTAGTTAAAAATAAAATATTAGTTAAGCTCTAATATTTTAATAAATCTTATTTTCCTGTCAATTCATATTATTGAATAAAAAAATAGGTCTTGAAATTCAACCTTTGTAATCAATATGACTATGAAATAAGCTTCTTATAAGCAATAAATTTAGCGTGCACTTCAAGATATCAGTCACATTTCATAACACAATTCAACACTTAATATCGAAGAAATAAAATCAAATAAATTAAGAGCTTCTTGAAATAATATCATTTGATAAATAAGTCTTCGAATTCAACCATGTAATCTAAGATGACTGCCAAATAAGCTTCTTATAAGCCATAAATTTACCTAACACTTCAAGATATTAGTCATGTTTCATAACTCAATCCAACACTTAAATAGAGTAGAGCCTATTGAAAATAATATAGTTTAATTATCTAAGTGTGCAACTACTCTCTTAGTTCACTTGCTCTGCTCCTAACTTTGAGGTGCAACTTTCTATACCACACGGCTGATTGGTTCTTGAAAATACTATATAAAGATAAAGATGGTTTCTTGCATTGTGAAAATAAAGAGCATAATAGTTAACTCATAACTGTATGTTGACAAGTTCCTTTCATTTTGAAATTGAAATGTTAAATAAAGAAAGAAAACCAAGAAACTAATGTATTGTTAAACTAGAAAAAATAATTAACCTACTCTCAATTGAATAAAATCATATAGTGGAGAGTAAAGTCATCTCCCCATGGAATCGACAAGTCAATTTCTCTCAGGTAAAACACAAACAGTGCGAGGTTTTGAGGAGATTACTAAACTACCAACTATTCTAAAACAAACAAATCACAAGAAAACAAATAAATAGCAAATAGAGTTCGAAATTAACAATATATAATGAGGATCCAATTAAGCCACTAACTGCACCTTGATTTTAGGCAATCGGCCGCAAATGCAAAGATAACTTAATTATTGTAAATAAACTGGTTATTGTTGTCTGAGAACTAGCTAACAACCAATCTCTCCTTACTATTTAGGTGATTACAAGAAACCCTTGATAACCACTCCATAACCCGAATACAACCCTAAAAAACTCTAGGAGTTTGGTGTTTCGATAGTATTAAGTTCTAGAGAGACCTAATTCATAGCCAACAAACTCAAAACTCATTTGTTTTGTGTTAGATTATCTACTTACATGATAAGAATTACATGGGGTAGTTGGCATAACCCTATTAAGTTACCACTTAATTAAACCTAACAAACAATTATAGATTTGTTGGTTTAACTAGCTACAACGTAAAGAGTCTAATCAAGTAATGAGCTCAAATTATCAATTAAAGTAAATACCTAAACTTCGAAAAGTAGAAAGTAAATGAATACTTACATATAATCAACATAAAAAAAAGAATTAGATCTTATGATTGTTCTTGAGAGTTCTCTTCCTTAGTACTTCAACCGGAATTAAGTGTTCAGCACATAGTCATAGAGCAAAAACACAAACTCTACAATAGAATTTTGAATATTGAATAATGTCTAACATCTGTGGTTCCTATCCATATAAATAGGATTAGGAAACTCACAAATCCTAATCAAACTCAAATACCTAATAATAATAATAAAATCCTAATTTTTTTAAGGAAATAAGCATTTTCTAAAACCAACTCTTAATTACACGAGATACGTATCTCATAATACTCCCAATACAACAGGGATCTTCCAAAACATCACAAATTCTTCCACCTTATGTGCCCACATGGTAGATTTTGTGCATTACTGGAAGTTTGCTTTAAAATGCACAATAATTTGCTTCTTTTCTCCCGCTTCCTCAGAAGAGTCCTAAACCACTAGAAGATCAATAAAACACATGATTAGTACAATGTATCTAATCTATAATCCATCAAATATGCCACAATTATCACATTGATTGGGACTCTCTCAGAAACACAGGACCAATACCTCTATTCATATTGTTCTGCATCCTTTATAAGGGCATTTGTTCAAGTACAAATCAAACACTTYTTGTACATTTTTCTTAGATATACTAAACAGAACTCTATGAATGAGCATAATGAAGCCCTGAAAACGAAGAGGTTTATGACAAAAGGTACAAAGGTTAATAGTHGACAATTAAAAGTATAAATCAATCAACGGATAAACTTATGGAAATGCATTAAAATTGTAAACATGAGCAAAATGAAGCTTAGAGAATGAAGAGCTTTATGGTACAAAGGTTAATACTTAATTGGCAATTAAAAACATAAATCAATCAACTCATAAAATTCTAAAAATGCCAAAAAAAGACTAAGCAGATGCATCTATAGTTTAAATTGATGCTTTCTCCAAATGCAAGAACTCATAGTTTACACAAACTATCAATGCACTAGTAGAAAATTTTATAGTTATTCAGAAATTTTGGAGACAACTTGAACCAAGAACCCCCCTCCTCATTATGGAATCAAAATCTATAAAGGAATTGTGTGCATACTAGAGTATATGGTCTATCAAAGTGCAAGTAGTTCGTAAAAATTCTATCAAACCTAATAATCAGATTGGAGATCTTCTTATTTTGAAGCTAATCTTGATTGACAAAGAGGTAATTATTTTKTTTCTTGAGCATTTTTATTATCTTTATTTATATCCATGTATCTATGCATGTATAATTGAATTTTATATGAGTTACCTTGGAATGCTATAGGAAAAGTACCATATTATTTTTAACATTTACATGGATCTAAATTACAAGTCATATTGTTCAATGATCCAACTTTGGAGCAATATAAAAATTATTCTATCTCCATTACTCATGGAGAAAAATGAAAATAAACATGACTAAAAATATTAATTAATCAAAAAATTCAAAAAACTACATAATCTAAGTGCAAATAAATGGATTATGTACAAAAAAAATTTTGGAAAAAGGAATAGGAATAATTAGTCAAAGACCAGTTGGCGTGAAGTTTGCAAATAGCAGTCATGTAAAGGGGGTGTCATTTGTAGGAATAAACCAATAACAATGGTTGGTTGGGTGTGGCGTGTCCAGCCAGAAGTCATGTATGGGCGTGGAATTTGCAAGGAAAAGGCCTATTTAGCAAGCATGTAGGTTATTTTAGGAACTTCTTGGTGAAACGAGGGGAGTATGTGAGGAGGAACCCCTTTGGGTGCCCGACTGAGCACCAAGGCCAGCCAAAGCACGTCGTTGTAGGCAACCAACTCTAGGGGACGATGCCTTGGCGAACAACAAGACTGGTTAGGGCATCGGCACAATGCCCTAACCATAGGCATGTTGCCCAGATGCAGCACATTGCACAACAAACCTATATGTGGCACAAGGCACTGGGCGTGGTGCCCAAGTGTGGCATAGTGGGTGGGCGTAGCGTACTAAAAGTTGCACGGTACCTGGGCAGGTACCAAGTTTGGCTGGGAGCATGGGGGTGGTCAACCGATATTGGGCATGGAAAACCCAGATGTTTCCAAAGGTGGCACGAAGCTATAGTCGTGAGTTTCGAGGTGGCCAGACTCAAGTAGGAAGCATGGGCATGCCTGTATAAAAACCTGAAAAACCTGGGATAAGAAAATCACTTGAAGTGTGGATCATAACATGAAAACATTAGGAATAATAATTTCATCAACTATTTTCCTCATTAGAAAACTAMTTAGAGTCTTGAAATTCTAGAAACACATTGTATACATTTACAAGAGAGTAGTAACTTTAAAATCCTTAGAAATTATTCAAAACTCTACGATTAAAATTTGAACCTCTTTTTAAATTCCTAGATCTGATAATTGGCCTTTAGTTTTAATTATATAGTTCATCTAAACACATTTAATCTAGATAATCATCTCTAGAAGAATCCTCTATATCTTTTGAAATTCCTGAGATAAAATTTAGGTCATGATATCCTTTGTATTCTTACTTATATTCATCTTACTTCACGCTAGATTAGTTCATTCCATGATAGATTAGTTCGTTTATCCCATTGATTAGAATTAAAATCAATTTCTATATGATGATGTTTTATGTATCTAGATTAGAAGTATATCATTTTACCTTATGTATCCATTTAATTTTTATAGCATAGCATCCTTAATTCATTATCTACCTATCTGTACGTATTTCACCTAGCCTTAGATACATCCACCATTTTAGACTTCAATTTTTCTCTTGGAAATCAAAATCTTTCCTTAGCAAAACTAAAACCTTTTACGGTTTCCCTCTTTGCCGAACTAACACTCTAGCATGAAGACAAAATCCCATTTAATTTCAGAAATTTCCTTATGATTTTCATCTCTCTCTCTCTCTCTSTSTGTGTGTGTGTGTGGACCAAACCCCCTCCCTGCCACCTCAATTCAAATGCCATTTGAATTGCATGCCAACACATCATCTTTAGACATCCATGTGTGATCAAACCACCCTCAATTTGCCCAATTCTTCCCATGCAACATTGTAGAATCTGCCGGCGTCCCTCCATAAAGCCTACATGTACTAAACTAAAGCATTCACGGAGCTTCCACTCTCTCACGTCACACATTCAGCTGCTACCCTCCATTCACCTACATTTGCCCAAAGATTGGAGCCTTCACATGCAAAGAAAACTTGATATTTCCGCCTCTTCTATCCTCTAAATCGTTCTCACAGCTAGCAGGAAGCTCACTGTTCCATTGCTTGCCAAAAAAACAAAAAATTCCATTCGCAGCCCAGAAAGAAACAGCTACACTTCACTCCTCAAAATTGAGCTTCCATCTTCCAAATTCTGCACAAAATAAACACTCACAGAAACCTCAATTTTCCCCATGGTACATCCCTCTTCCTTCCCTATTTTTTCTCCTATCGCCTTACTTTTTAAATTGCCTAAACCAAGCTCAAGAAACTGATTTCAGAAAACATTTGGGCAGCAAGAAACTGGAAAAAAAAAAAAAAAGAAGAAAAGAAGCAGGAACCGTGTGGACCAAGTCTTGTTTACTTTAACTCTCATTGTGTAATTTTCTCTTGCTGACCTTTTCTAAATCAAGTAAGTATATAAACGAAGCTCCTCCCTATTAGAAAAGAATAGAATAATGTATGCATGGAAACCATATGCATATACTTAGTGGGTAGGAATTTATTTGAACTAGCATGTAAAGCTAATTGATGTTAAGCTGTTAGCATTTCAGATTTTAAAGCTATGGCGTGAGTTGAAAATGCAAAAAGAACTATGAATATGTGTGATGTGTACATAGACCATGGACAAATGGTCATGGAAGTAGGGATATAATGAAGTGTTTTTGAATATAATGAGTGATGAACATGAGTAAAGTTTTATAGTTAGTGAATATATTTCAGATTTAAAAGTCGAACATAGTAATATCCTTCAAGGTATGTTTAACTACTATTAAATGTCAYATAAACATGTAAGAATGCTATAATGTTTTGCATGAAATGTTTGAGCATGAATTAGGTAGCAAAATAGTTATGTTAAGTATGCCTTATGAATTGATTGATTGTTTCAACTGATAATCAGTATACATACCACGTTTGATGCTTTAGTGTAACCATAAACGAATGATGGATAGCATGAAATATGATATTGATGCTTAAATAAAATAGTAATATATTAGCTAAAATGTCAAAACATGCAGGCATGAGGATAGTATGAAATCTAGTAACATGTTCTTTAGGACATTCAAAAAATTTGGAATTAAAACATAAAAATAATCGGAGCATGGATAATTTAATTGCGATTGCTTTCTGCTTTAAATAGATTGAATAGCACATATGGTTAGGATAGGATTAGAAGAATTTGGATACAGTTGACACTTGTTGGAAATCAGAAGATCGGTTTGACATGCTAGCAGTTTCAGTGCAAATGTTTTCTTTAAATTACTTCTTGAATCTTGAATTCACTTAAACCATGATATAATAGTGTATGTTAGGTTCAAAACAAGAACAAAAAATGGAGCAAACATCTTAGTAAATTACTATTTATGGCCTTTACAAAAATATTGGACAAATAAATGAAAACTACACTTAATCTATTGTTTTAAGGTAATTAAGGCTCCACTGGAACTTAAAAACAGATATTGGATACATGGTTGGAAATATATTACCTTAGAGTAATTTAAGACTAATTTGTCTTGAATGAGATATGTATAGGTCAAATTGTGAAACAAACTCTGGAACCCTCTCATCCGGACCTTGCCAGTCGGGACGCTTGGTAGAAACTTAAATTTTTGTGCATATTGTGGATTTATTACTTATTATATTTATACATAACTGGTATGTTATATATCAGCTTAGGATCAATTAGAAACTGRCCTTGTATAATTCTGATAAGTAGAACGAAAGATATAACTAAAATACTAGAGATGTAATTCTACCTGAGACTAATATTGCCCTTACCTTTCAACATACATTTAATACCGTTAGGTTAATTTAGCATTTAATGAAAAGCCTTAATTAATAATTATAACTTTAAGATTGCTGGAATTTAGAAAACCTATAAGTAAAACTCTAGATTAATAGATAAGTACCGTYCCTAAGTGTAAACTTAGAACAAGTAGGACATCATTCATAGAACTTTTGAATTCATTTCTTCAAAATATACACCAACTTTCTAGAATTATTTCCTTTAAATATTAAATCATWTTTAGACTCTCATTTCTGATTTAGCATCTGATTCTCTGTGTAATATAGAAAGGTTATTGTAACAGACTTACTGGGAAGTTTTCCCACTTTAGGAATTACATTCGATGGAAACTTACTCGAAGAAACATGTCTTACTTAATTTTAGGTTTCGAGTGAATTTTAGGAAAGCGTGCACTCAGGTGAGTCCCCTTAAAACTGTTTTCTACATAAATGCATTATCTAAAAATTTTCTCAAATATTTATTTTATAAATATTTTCCTGAAAAGCCTATTTTATTTGCATTTCCTTTACAAAAGCGAGTATGAAAACAGAGCATGTGACTTTTTCTGAACTGAAAACTGTTTCGCAAAGTTCACAACTTGCTTGAGAACACTTTTCGCGTGATATACGAAATTGATGGTAGTATTGAATACTCAAGTTGGCAAGCTCTAACTAACTAATTCGGAGGACAAAGTATTGTGCTTAGTTGGTTCCTAGTATGAGTAACTCCTAAACTTCTGGACGACAGCATCAGAGTAAGCCTACACTTGGCCAACGACTGGGATAATTATGGCAGACTGGGAATGCACGCTTGACACTCGCGCCATTGGGCACCTAGGTCAAATCATGGGCTGCCGTACCCTTGGTTAGGAGGTTTAACCGTGAGCGGTTGACTTTTTTGTATCCAAGATAGCAAGTACCATTGATTGATATGAGTTGATAATGTTAAACGTTGCATGCACACTATGAGGATATAAGGATGGTATTATTAGATCACGCATGATGTTATCTATGCGGTAAAAGTGAACTGGAATGCAATTATTAGAAACTGACGAGTTTTCAAATGTGATATTTCCGGTTCACTCTTGACTTGATCTGGTTTTCTGAAAACTATAGATTTTTTGCAAAAGTCCTTTCTCCAACTATTTTTCAAATATTTTCTTGGGAAACCTACTCTCATTTTGTGAAATACACAATGCACACACACAGGACTCACTTAGCTTTACTCATAGTTTTCTTATGTTTTAATTATAGGTATATGAAATCTGTTGTGTGAAGATTTACAAATATTGAGGACTTGGAGACTTTTATAAAACTAATCTGTGCTTGCTGATATTCGTGCATTGGAGATAAATTTTGGGATGTCTAAAACATCATATTTACCATGTCTTTGAGTTTACCTCGCTGTATTTACTCCTTCATATACTTTATATGCATGTAATGTGACTGTCATGAGGCATGCAAGATCTTGTTCGGCACCAGTGGAACGTAGGGCTTGATAGGATCATCACAGTTGGTATCAGAGCCTAAGTTTAAAAATCTCTATTATGAATCGACGATATAGTTTTATTAAGGATATAATTCTTGTGGATTTGATTRCTAAGGTACTTTTTTTCTGGTGTGGAATGTCTATCCCATGCGAACCTAAATTGCAGAACTAGAGAACGAGAATAATTTTCTTCAGTTAAAAATTGAGATGTTAGAAAGCCAAATTATCTAGCTCGAGAACGAAACGCTTTAGAATAGGCCGTGGTTAGAGGAAGCTAATAAGCGTGTGGTAGACGGCGTAACTCGAGAGTTCCAGGGGTAAGTAAGGGTACAACAATTGGAAGGGATAGCTGGGGAAGTCCATCAATCTAGTTCTACCCCGTCCGTCAATGGACCAATTGAAGCCTCTCGTTACGCTAACCATCTCGATATTGGGGAACTCCTGTTGATGCATCCCAGTGAGTAGGACATTGCCCCACCTTGAGCTCTCCCCACCTAGGACAACCACTACCCGACCTCTTTCCACTCATAGGTCTCCTTCTCCTTGGAGTCTTAGGAGACGTCAGATAGATACTTGGGAGTTCTGTCATTTGTCGTGTGATTTCAAGAATTATCTTGCTAAGTGTGCTTGTACCTTTGTGTGACTTTAATTTGCCTTGGTGTGTTTTTATGCTTCTATATATCAAATGCTTTGGTATTTTAATATTCAATAATTGCTTAAAATTTAGTTATTTTTATCTTGGTAATTGTCTTTCTTGCCTATTTTCTTTAATTAACCACTAATTAATTTGGATTTAAAAGTATAGTTCAGTTAGTCAGAACCCTAAGAAAGGAGCACTAGATAGTGAATGTAGACTTCTTGAAGTCGAACATAATGCATTGTTATCTTATTTGATTTGATTCTTCCTGATTTAAATTATGCTTTTATTTATCATTGATCTTACACTATCGGAATTGCTATCACATTGGGTCTAATATTTGACTTGAAAATCCTAGTTATGTAGATTATATAGATTTGATCTTAAGCTTCCGTGTAATTGCCTTAATCATATCTTGTATTGATTGTGGATTGAATTAGACTTCACTGCAACAAAATATACCATTCGGGATGCTTTTAATTTAATTTAGCAATGCTAATTAGCATCCCTATAATATTTACATATGCTTTTAAAATTGTCCCCACTGGCATTGTTAAATATAGCATTGCCACATTATTTGACAATGCAAAGTCTATGTGTCGGTAAAATTATTTACCAACATTTTTATACAAGCATCCCCAAATTTAATGAAGCTTTTATACAAGCATCATCAAACTTAACGACACTTTTATATAAGCATCGCCAAAATTACTGTCGGTTTTATCTTCAGCTTCCCAAACTTAACGACACTTTAGATAAGCATCCCCAAACTTAACAATTATCTTAAGTATTTCCGAATAGACATCCCAAAATTTATTGAGTTTTTGGATAATGATGCTTTTAATTAATGTAGGAAAATTAAAATTTACAACACTAAAATTTAAAAGTGTTTTCATCTTTTATATTAGTCGATAAGACGATGCTTGTCTTAAAAAGTATTGAAAATATAGTGAAACTTTTTAATTAATGTCGGAAAAGTTTCTATTAATCCACCTCTTTATTTTTAATATCGATAATTATTCTAATATAACGATACTTTTAATTAATGTAGGCAAAAAACCATTGCAATTTATGAAACTTATATTTTAAAGAGTCCCCTTTTTTATATTGATCAATAATACGACTATAGACATTTAAAAAATTAACTTATTTAATCAAGATTATTATATAATTATTTTAATTATTTAATTAAGTCTACAAAGAAGCTGATTATTTTGGATCTACCACTCAGATTTTCTATGTCGCAATCTATGGGTGCTACAACTGCAGGGAATTCCATCCAAGATCAATTTTCATCAGGGCCTACCTCAACTCAATCAGCCTCTATTCATGTTGGTCTGAATCTACATCACATCACAGTTGTTCAAGAATTGTCTGTTAATGAGGACCCTTTGATGGATGGACTTGCAATCATGGATTCCCTTGGTGGTACTTTAGACTTAGACGGAGGAAACGAATCTAAGGATGAACCAACTTCTGACTTTGTTACTGCTCGAAGGGTGATGATGATGATGCAGATGACCCACCATCTACAGGTCCAATGAACAATGTTAGGGAGCCGT